>MCGE01000030.1:0-495966 GCA_002105175.1 Absidia repens | reverse complement strand
AGCTAATGAAGACTCCAAAAAGTCAACTAATGGTGGTCCAAATCCTGAATCCAGAATGGAGGGGTTCCCCCATGCATCTTGAGATCCCTGAGCTGGAGCCCCCTCTAAACTAGTCCTGACACTATTCCAAGTCCAGCATAATCCATAGAGGCTGCAACCGCGAAGAAGAAATGAAATTGAAAGAAAAAGATAGGGCGGGAGGGGGATCGGAAGTAAATAAAAACTCGCATGGGTGTGAATTGATGAGCAGGATTATAAAAGGTCATTGGATTTAAAAATTTGGCTAGAGATGAAAAGCACAATTTTTAAAATAATCGGACTACACTGTCATACCACTAAAAATGGAAAAAATTATGCACCATGTTTCGATGCCTAACGATATTAACATATAAGCGTACTCGGTGGCTTTTCACGACGACAATGTACGATTCGGCTATATCTTAATCCTTTCTCTTTCTCTTTTTTAGCTCTTCTGCCTTCCGTGTTGTAATTCCCTTTTTTGATAGCCACTCCATTTTTTAATAAGCAAATAGAAATAAAAAATCAAAGACATTTTTGGTAATAAAACTCAGACAACTTCTCTTTCTTTTCTTTTTGCGTCCTTTTTTTTTTTTCTTCTTCTTCTTCTTCTCTTCTTCTTTTCCTTCTTCTTCTTCTTCTTCATTGAAGTTACAAGAAGTGACAGCGAATTAGGACTAGTGGTTAGAACTTGAATCAAGGGCATTTGAAAAATGCAAAACAAACATCATGGGGAAACCCTTTCATTTTGGATCTAGGGTTTCGTCCCGCCATTAGATTAGGAAGTTCAACATGATGAAATTCATGAAACCATCATTAGTTTAGCTTAGAGCTACCGTCTTAGTTTAACTTTATAGTTGAATAAAGTATGTCTATTCTTCTTACCATTACCATCATTAGCCTCACTCATACGATTACTGTAATTGTCTTCATCAGTACCTCGTTATACATTTTATTTATGATAGTGTTGAACACCCTCAGTTTATGCTTGTTTATACAGTACTTCAATAATTTTTTTATTTTTATTTTTAACCATTGGCTCAAATCCATGTTGGGCACTAGATTAAATGTATATAACTCACCAACACCCCCTTTATTTGATTCATCACTTTGAAATACAAGTCATATTCGAAGTTGTTTTTTATTGAATATAATTCAAAAATAACAATCAATATCAGACTACGCCATACATAACTGCGCTAATTCACCGTATTCTAAATAGCTTTTTCCAAAGATTTCTTCAGAAGTATCTGACAGCGATGCTCTACAAGAAAGCCCGGCTTCGGCATTTGAAACGGTTCGGTACATTATAAAGTATCTGCACCATATGAATACAAATGTATGCCATTATAGTAACCTCTTCGTAGACGCAATCATTTCACAAACACAAATATTATACGTATAAGCTTTTAATATATTTATTAAAAATATACATGTAAAAAACGGGAAACTAAACTAAGACAAAGCTAAGGAATATCCTAATAACTACACGTCATCGTCTTCATTTTCACTATCTGTCAAAGGCTCACCAAGTTGACGTAGCCTTGATTTGTATTGGTTATTTTTCATATCCTGGTCGCCTAAATGGTAGGTCGCCCCATCCCGCCAAGGAAAAAAAAATCAGTGAATAATATTAGTTGCTTGGTTTTTCGCATTTTGCGTAGCCTTTCCATAATTACTTACCCATTAGAACCAAGAGATCTTCTTGTTCCCTTTCTAATGTGGCAAATTTCTTCTGTTCTTCAGCAACTACTGTAGATAGTTTGTCGTTTTTCACTCTTTCGTTGTCTAATGCTGTCGTGATATCAGCCAATTTCGTTTTCATGGCGTCCTCCGAATTATTCTACGAACAAAGCGGCAAAAAAAAAAAAAAAAAAAAAAAAAAAAAAAAAAAGGATGTTTTAAAATGCAATCGCCCGCGAGCCTTTTCTTCGTTTATTGTTGTTTAACATACCATTGTTATCAGCTTGGATTCCAGATCAGCTAGTTTTTGTTTGAGACTGTCAATTTGATTTGCTTGGTTCTTGATGGTCTGTTTGTAAGACTCTACTTCTTCAGAGCTTTCATCAAAACTAGTAGTTATCGCTGTTAAGGAAAGAAAAAGACAATCGTCAGAATCACCCAATTTATCATTTCTTAACTTGCAATTGTTCTTACCTGGTTGAGCTTTGATCTTGAAGCTAGATGGCCTTCGTTTCATAGATCGTTGAGTGGTTTCTATTTGCAACCAATGATATAAATTACTAGTGACCCCAGTCTTCCACCCCACTTCGTTTTTCTTGTCCAACTTACCATAAACATCCTTGAAAAATTCTGCAAAAGCAACATCAAGAAGAAGGGACGGCAGACTTTTGGTGTTTGTGGCAAGAGCTTCATCCTCTGCTGATATTTCCAGATTTTTGGGAGTATTCTTGATAGCATGACTGTCGCGAAGTCGGGCAATATGACTATTGAAGACGTCTACACGACTAGATAGGATTGCCTGAAGATTTTCTCTAATAAAAATGGGAGTTTCGATTTAAAATTAATACATCAATAAACCATGAAGCAGTTTACCTTGTGATTGGAGTTCTGGGATCATTATTGAATTCGTAAGTAATACCGAGTAGAAATGCCGTCAAGCCCTGTACTGTTGGATCATTTGTGGATGATTGTACTTCTTGAATCAACTAAAAATAAAAAAACATTGTAAGGTCATTATCACACCTTTTTTATATAAATCATTGTATAAAGTAAAACTTACAAATTGTACATGAGTACTTTCTGATAAAAAGAGGCTAACCGATGGCGGACTGTCGTATAACCAAATACAAAGCAGGCATAAATAAGCAATGGGTATCCGAGTGTTTGTTGCTGAGTTTTTTGTTGACATCAGTAGCTGCGCGACAATATGATGCAGTAGCGGCACAGGTTCTTCACCTATATCAATAGAAAAATTGAGTTACATCAGGAATATGAATTTAATCTACCCTTCCTTCCTATTTCCCGTTTACCATGATCTACTTCACCAAATTTGATACTTCCAGCTAGATGTTTGGCTTGCTCATTGTTGCTGATGACGTGAGATAAAATGACGCATGCAAACCAGACTTTGTAAGGATCCTGGATAGATAACTCCCAGTTTTCGATAGCCTCCAAGAGAAGTGAACCAGCAGAGTACGGTTTGTCTATTATACAAAATACATGAATATGTAAGAATTCTCCATATTCCCTCCCCCCTTTTTTTTTACCAGCAAAATCAGTATTTTCATTATCAATTGGTGGCATTTTCAGCATAGAAGCAATCACAAGTTGTGCATTATTGTTCCCATCCACACAAGAAATGACAGCAAAGGCTGCGGCCGCCCGACTTGAGTAACTGTATTGAAGACCAGAGTCGGCAGTAACAGCAATGGCAATCAGTGATACCATGGCAGGACGAGGAAGACCAGGAGCCACATTGGGATCGATGTCACCGTCGATCAAATTGGAGGACTGGCAACGACAGTCTTCGTAAATACGTCTTGATTTGCCTCGTTGTCACGTATCACATAAGCAATGGCGTATAAAGCAGCTGTTCGAACAATAGAAGGTGTGTTTGAGCAAATACCGAGTTGTATAATAGGGAGAAGGATTCCACTTTGCACCATGACATTTTGATTGATTGTTGTAGTGGCACCATCGGTTTCAGCAAGAGTGCGTACAAGTTCCAGAACTGCCACAGTGTTCGCAACTTTTTGAGATGGCCATTCTTCAAACGAATATGGTATATGATCACCTTCACTATCGCCCACAAAGCCAAGCAAGCCAGGGATCTGTTGAATACAGCTTGTTTCCCGAAAGTAAATCTAGCATAGCCATTTAACAAACATATATGTGCAGCATCAAAAAGAATAGGAATAAATACTTGGTTTAAATTGCCACTTTCATGTTCCACGCACTGATTATTTTATTCATCGAAGTTTTACCTGATCCGAGACGTTGTAGCGCAATAAATTTTGCATCAAAGCCAAACTATCTTGTACAATGATATCCCCAGATATACCTTCTTGTTCTTCAATGAGTACCAGTAGTTTTTCAAATGTTGCTTGGAAGGTTACCAATTTTTGTACTTCAGCATTCGACTTGGTCAGTTCGATTAGCAATAGAAGTCCCTCTATCATAATAAATTCGAATAAAAGATTTAGCCGCTAATATACGCTACTGTATTAAGGTCATACATACCATTTCGTATAATATCACGCTTATCATCCAATAAATCAACGAGTCTCGTAATACCCATGGGGCTGGTGAGAATGCATTCTTGAATACGTTTCGAACGGTTGAGTAAAAGAGTCGATAGAAATTTGATGGTATTGAACCGTACATAAAAATCGTATTCTTCGAGAATATCTAAGAGTATTGTGACGTTGGAAGATTCCTACAACAAGCAAAGAAAGATAGAATGAGTAGCTCATAGGTAGTGCTTCTATTTTTTGAGTAACTTCCTTACCTGGAGAAAGTAGTCCGTAAATCTGTCGCCCTTGTCTCCATCAGCATCCTATCGAGAAAAAATATATTATAATTATGCAGTCTTCTAAGTCTATAGTATGCAAGTGTTTATTTTACCTGTTTCTCTTTGGTGCATAGTATCGTTAACGTTTCCAATAATGATTTTGTAATATCCACGTCTCGGCAATCGGCATGAAGTACCTTGATTAAAGCAGGCAGACTTTTGTCACCGACTTCCTATAAAAATAATATAAATGGTAACATAGTGAGTAAAAATAAAAAATAAAAAATAGCAAACATATTGATATAGGAAGACTTACCTCTGGTAAATCCTTGGCAAGACCTTTGAGACTGAGAACACCAGCGCGCCTATCTTCTAGTAAAGTAGCTGTTTCAAGACAATCAGCAAGTCGCTCAATGATTTCGTCCGAAGACTGTAATTGTCCCCTTTCACCTCGGAGAGCACTGTATCCCCTACTGAAGAAGTTCATCAACCACGATAAATAATAAAGATGAAGGAGCGGGAGTAAAAAAATGAAAGAGGGGAAGTACTCCAGTCAGTTTTAAAACGCCGATTAACGCCATCCCCAGTGGGTTCAGGGATTTCAATTAAATTTAAGATGGTGTTTTCTAACTTTTCTCCCTTTCCTTTTTTTGTTTTATTTTTTTTTTATCCACATTGATTCCAAGGGTCTGGCGATCAGGGGTGGATTTTTTATTAGATTTAGAGAGCTTTGAAAGGGACATGACAAAGTACATGGGAAACCCTTTCATTTTGGATTGAAGATCAAGAATTGTCTTATTCGAGAATGCCTAATGCCGACGGCTAAGGTGTGATTGGTTGCTTGGATTTATTTGTAGGTAAAACTGACTAGCTGGCAACATTAGTTTGGTGAGGAATGATGACACGCATATAGACTCAAGTGGTCATTCAACCATTGTGGAATGGAATGGTTCTTGCTGGTGAAATATAGGTTTGCTGGACCACGGAGATATGGATTGGAATGGAAGTTTCCTTTTTTGCTAGACGATACTGTAGACATCAGTGCTTCAAACGAACTGGTGGTTTGGATTCATATGGCATATATGGTATCCCATAGAATAGCGTATATACCGTTGATTAGATATAGAAGTGATGGTTTTAGTATACAAAATGGCTATATTGAAATAAAATGATATTGCTTTTATCTTTTTTTTACTTTTTGTCTCCACTCCGTATTATCACTCATATTATCTTGTCCATTATATTTTAAAATAATTCTGTGTATGTCACCACTTTTTTTTTTTTTTTTTTTTTTTTTGGCTACCCTTCTAAGAAGGAGTCGGCGATGTTGAAGAAAATGCTGACTCTAGTCTCTGAAAAGAGAACGGTTAAACCTGATTGAAAATAATAAAATAAAAAAAAATCCACTTCCCTTGAAATCAAGGTTGGATACCACGTTCAACACTAGTAATGTGTCATTACAATATTTCCTGATAGCGTATCAATAATAGGGAATACAACTGATTGACAAGGAGGAGGGGGCCAACGGAACGGGGAATGAAATAATGACAGTAGATCAGTTTTGGGCAAATCGTTTTGGCGGGGTAATTGCCATCGAGACGTGCTAGACGTGCTGTAGTTATGCTGTATGTACACGAAAGAAAAATATGGCAAACTATCAAGTCTAATAGAGGTTATGATGGTATTTCAAGAACATCGATATAATATCATACGGAACTAACTATGCAAGTATGATATACAGTGAACATCTCACACAAAATAGAACTACTGGGAGAGAGGAATTGCTTAATTTTGCTGACAGATGATAAATGATTGTGGGTCATTTTCAAATTCCGCGATTACAGGAGTATCCCTTTTTTAAGTGTAATGTGATTTTTTTTTAATGAATATGACCGAAAACATATAATAAGTTATTTCTATTATGTTAAAATAAGGCAGCCTTTTATATTGTCTTAAAATAAATTAAACATAAACATTCCTTAAATCAAAAGAGATCAACTCATTAAGTAATCTCCCACGCCAAATATAATATATTTTATCTTATCTGTTATCGAAGACGTATTTGGAAATCAACGAATAAAAAAAAGCCAACTCACATTCTCCGCTAAACACGCCGGGAGACACTACCGAAACTCAACTACATGTTAACAACTTTATTCTAATAACATAAATTATTTATCATCAATATTACGCATTGTAATATCATCCTACTATCTGAAAAAAGCAAAAAAAAACACAAATACAAGGCAGGTACAAGGACAACCAAAATAAATGAATTAAAAGTCAAATATAACATACGGAGATCAGCGTTTTTTTTTTATTACTATGATACAATGAGTGAGAATGTAATAATCGAAAGTGTATAAGATATGGAGTGATTTTTCATTTGAAGATATAAAACAATAGTACACAGTAGTTAAAGAATAGAAAAAAGAGAAGGGTAGTGTATATGGTGGGGGTAATGTAATCTAAGCCTTCTTGCTGAATTGATCTTCAGTAACACCTTTGCCCATAGCAGCAGTAGCAGCAACGCCACCGGTAACAACCTTGATTAATTCATCGACATAGTTAGCTCCAGACCACTTTTGGTGTTGAAGAACATCCACTTCCAATTCTCGTTCCTGACGTTGGACATTGCTGACGTAACCATACATACCACGAGCCTTGAAGCTGCGAGCAAAGGTGGCTGTGGCAAGAGCATTGGCATGGAGACCACCCAAAGTAATGAATTGCCAAACAAATCAAGTTTACCTAATTGCCAGACATAGGCTTCCATGTCATTGTCAGTCATACCAGCAGCATCCCTAAAGAAACGAAAAAAAAAATAAGCACATGGAAAAAAAAGCATTTGGTCTCATCTTTTCTTACCAGTTGAAGGAAGGAGACAAGTTGTAGCATAATTGGCTTCGGGATAAGCAGCGAGAACACCTTGGCGAATTGTTCGGCTTGAGAAAGGATAGGCTTCTTGGTTTCCATCCATAACATATCGGCAAAAGGAGCAAAAGCAATAGCACGAGCAGTAGCAGCTTCAGTACCACTTCATAGCGATAGAAACCTTCACGGACACGAGGAGAGTCACAATCCCAGAAAATATCTACACCATAAGACTTGGCAATAGCGCGAGCTTCGGCGTTGGACTTGAAGTGGATCTTTTCCAAAAAGTCGGCAGCAGCTTGTGTCTTACCAGCTTTCTTGAGTTCATCAGCGACAGCGGTACCGTAACGCTTCAAACCGGCCTTGGCAACCCATTCGTCTTCAATAGCTTGGAGAGCATCACCAGACTTGCCTTGTTGTTCAGCTTCGGACATCAAAGCGGCTAAGGGAGGGAGTTGTACAGTGGCACGACCAAGAATTCGTGATCACGGTTGTCAATGTTGCTGTGATCAAGGTGGCAGCTTCGGCATCAGAACGGGCAACCACAATGTTTTCAACGCCATGATATCATATTGTAAACGGATAGCGACCAAACGATTGATGTGTTCAGCATAGGGACCAACCTTACCGGCATATGTCCACACTTTTTGGTACCGGGAGATTGATCTTCAACGTGAATACCAGCAGCACACGTTCAACAACATCTTGGCCAACTTCATCACAGCAGTAATACCACCATGCTATAGTATACAAAATAGAAATGAATAAATCTCCCTTGACATGGACACTTTTACTTTTTTTCCCCTACTTACGCCAGTGTCAGCATCAGCAACATGGGCGGAGGTAGTCAACCTTGGGGTCTTGGCACGTTCTTCAGGGGTCATGGACAAACGAGCTTGACGCTGCTTACGATCATGGAAGAGTTGAGCGTTGAGAGATGTTCGACCTTGTTGGGGACAGTATCCATAGGGTAATCGGCCAAGATCAGGTCAGGTTCGTTGGAGGTGGAGCAGTAGAAGATGATTGCCACCAGAACATAAACAGTTTCAATACCAGCATTGGCCATTTGAGTGACCTGTCAAAGAAAAAAAAATGAGCAATGTGTCAGAAAGTAATAAGTAGCGGTACTTACTTGAACAGGATCCAGGGCGCCAAAGGTATGACTAGTTTCACCAGTCTTCTTGTTCTTTTCCAATAAGTTGCCAGAGTTTCTTACCCATGACAATCGGATCGGTATTGAATGGGAAGTTCACCACGTTTGGAAACAACTTGTTCAGCGGTGTAGACGCGCTTGACATTTACGGAAACGAGGAGAGGCCCACCATTGCTTGACTTGTTCACTTCTTGTTGGAAAGCGATTAATTCTTGATCAGCCATGTTTGTAAGTGTTGCTGTATGTATTTATAAAAAGAATATATAGAATGAATATATAAAAGACAGAGAAGAAAAGAAACAGAAGAGATAAAATAATTGATGGCTGTGCTTAAATAGATAAAAAAAAAAACTTCGATTCATGTGATATGGTTTAAACGCCGCTACCAAGGACCAGAACTGGAACAAATAGGCACTAAAGTTCCATGTGAAAAATATTAGGATTCTCCCGGCTTCTCCGCAAAATTTCAACACCCAATACAATGCTCATTTGTCATCTCTTTATCACATCACATAAATCATACCCTTAGAGTCATCTTGACCTCATTTCATGGCCCCTTTTTTTTCATATAAAAATATATCGTACTTCTTTTTTTGTTTTGTCATAAAATCTCACAAATCAACCGACTTTATCCATACATCGCTCTTCACTACCATTCTCTTTACATTTTTTACGGCAGATCGTTCTTTTTTTTTTTTTTTTTTTTTTTTTTTTTACTACCAAATGCTTTCCACTTCACTGTTTGGCTCTCGTGCGCCGCTTCAATTATAACGAAATGAGAGATGTTCTATTAAACCTTTATTTTCTATCTTGTTTGACGAATCAGATGCTAGCTTATATGAACTTCTTCACCGAATACTAAACGACTGAGCTGCTCTATTTTTGAAAAAAATGTGTCCTTTTTTTGCATGAAAAATCATGACCTCACTGGTACAACCTTTTGCCATCGGGGTTCAATGGATCATTTCCTTCACTGTGGGGAAAAGCTCATTGACACATGCGTTCATACTCCGTTAACCTGCGTTTCAAGGAAGACGACCAACGTATAAGATTACAATGTTGTATTACTTAGTCTAGCAGTAAGTTGATCTTCACTTCAACGGCAACTCAATCGATCATTAATATTATGTAATAGAAAATCCAGTCACCACATTTCCCCACTGCAGTGTGTAGAATAATGATTGTCTGTGATTTGATTAAGTAGTAGACACAATTGTACATCGTAACTAGGCCCTCCCCCCTTTTTTTTTGTGGCGTCGCGAAAGGCAATAGCGTGTATGTATAATTATTTAAAAACTCACAGTTATTCCAATCCTGGAAATATTCACCGTATTCGCCAAAGTCAGATTCCAGTCCCTTTTCATACACCAAAGATAAATATGAAATTATCAACCCTCCATTTAAAAAATACACTATAATTGGCGTAAATATTTTATTGGTCTCTATATTAGAGCACGTATATTAAATAGCTCTTTCAAATCAGCGAGTCAAACATTGTAATTCTTCACTGGGCCAATTTGCATATACCCATTGAACAAGGCATTGAGAACAATGGTTGGACAAAAGTCGCCTAATATCTTTTTTTTTTTTTTTTTGGCTACACACGCACACCCTCATTTTTCTACATAGTCATATACAACTAAACAAACACATAAGAGATACACGTAATGAAAAATTGGATATATTTAATTGAGATGTTGATAGAGCATAAACTATGACAACTAACACTTAAACTAAGCTATTGACGGCATTCTAAAAGGAAAGGTAATATGGTGGTCCAAAATCACGGATCCAAATGAAGGAGTTTCCACGGTGTTCGTATTGCATTTTTCCAAGATGCCCCTTATTTAACTTCTATACTAATCCAGAGATCACCACCATCATTCATTGAAGAAGAAGAAAAAAAAAAAGAGGAATTTTTTGTAGGCAAGCTGGAGCTTCGAATTTTCACTTTTTTGCAAGTGAAGGGAGCGGTAAGGCAGCAAAAGCAAAATAAATAAGAGAAATGAAAGACACTATTAATCAACCAGTATGATAAAGATTATAATAATCAATAAGAGGCATAATAGGGACAAAGGGCGAAGAACCAGAGTCGCTGATGGAGGAGGCGAGCGAAGCGCTTTAGGAAGCAGTTTGGAAGGCGGAAAGTATAAAACTTTCTGATCAAATACCATGTGTCAGCGAGCTTGACAGACATGAGAGAAGAGTAGAGAATATTCCATAAACTTTCAAGGGTACGGAAGTTCGAAGGAGAAGCGGGAGAAAGATAAAGCTTGACATGATCGAGGAGTAGCGTTGATGATGGAGGACTGAGAAGATGAAGAATTCATTGAAGCATGTAAAAAAAAAAAGACATGTTTTATTGAGATGTTGATACAAACTGTGAACAAACTAACATTAAACAAAGCTAATAAGGCTCCAAAAAGCCACCTAACGGTGTTCCCGAATCTTGAATATCAAAATGAAAGGGTTTCCCCATGCATGTTGTAATCCTTGAGCTGAAACACCTTCTAAACTAGTCCTGGTACTAATCTAAGATCACCATGACCTCAAAGAAGTTGAATGGTGAAGAAAAAAATGAAGTAAAAAACAAATGAAAAGAAAGAGTGCGAAAAAAAAAAAAAAAAATGAAAATTGAGGAACAAATAAAAATGTACATGACGGGATTTGAAAACGATCTCCCAATCTAACCGACCCACTTAACATGCCTGACTTATATACTATCATATTACGTGGTTAAACGTTTTATTGTTCAGTAAATAAGTATCGTTAAAACTTTCAGTGAGACACATATTTTGTACGCTCTTACTGTACTGTACATAGACTTCCTGTTTTCGTACCAGATAATCAAAAAAAAGAGAGCAACCATTATAGTAGTGTGAAGAAAAGTCATACCAATACAGAATGTTATAAGAAAATCACAAAAATCTAAACCGTCTATTTGCGATTATCCATGGCATTACATGTCATTTATCTATAAGCTATGGTCTACTGCACACAGTATGAATAAAGAATACCAACATATGCATACATAATTGACATCACTATACAGCACACGTACATACAAATTGTTACAAAGATCTTTTTTATTGTTTATTAGCAAAACAGAAGAAAAAATATAATGGAATGATAATAAAATAAAAAGAAGGGTACAGAATGACATGAATATAAAAAATGCGGTGTGATGTAATATGGAAAAAAAATATAATGATGTGACAATAAAATAATAAGCAGTGATATGGAAAAAGAGGGTAATGAAAATAAATTCTAAAAGGGATAAGCAGTGGTACTAGAAAAAGAATAGTATCAATAATAATGATAGTACCTTTGATGTGCTGGTAAATCTCGAATGAATGTGGTGGAGGGATCAGGTCTTTGTCCCATAATAAGATTAATAACTCGATGATAATGTGCAAAAAAAAAAAAAAAAAAAAAAGGATAGAGCAGTAGTATCTTGCATTTTGTTACTTTTTGACAGTACTGTACAGTACTTGCAAGGCTATAACGTATCTGGGCGGGACCACCTGGAAAATTCAAATCCGGCTTTTTCGAAAGAGTACGTGCAATGCCTAAAACTTACTACTGTGACATTCATGAGAGGCTAGATTGCAATAATTGGAAGATAGTCAATTGTCTGATTATCTGAAGTTGAATCACTCGCAATATCAAAATACACACCTGATAAAGTAATAAGAATGGGAAAATAAGTAGGGAGAAGTAAAAAGCTATTATTTTTATTAGAAGGAATTGTTCAAACTATTTGTCCTAATCGCACTTCCACACATAAACACACACAAACATAGATCCAGCTACACTATTCAAAAGAGACCAAACTAATAGCGATCTGACTAACTACTACAACATGTGACAATGAGGTAGCTAAAGGGCGATCTGACTAACACTGCAATAAAATAGGGGGGTTGATTGTAAACGAAGAGATTGTGAAGGTCGTTATTGTTGGCAAAAGTGTACGTAACTATTGTGGAATTAATGACATGAAGTAACGAGACTAAGGCACAGATAAATAAGAGGGAGACAAAATAAAGAAAGGAACGATCAAAAAGGAGGGGAGAGAAAACAATAAAAGGAAGAATAAAATAAAATAAAAGAGAGCAGGAAGGAAAAAATGATCAACAAAGAAATAGAGAAGCGAAATTAAACTAGCCAATAAAAGGCCAGCGGCGATTGAATATTGACAATAAGGAATATATAATACTCTTTAATTTCAATTTCTGTCAAATCTTGGCCCTCAAATTCTGTTGGTGTGCCTGTAGTCCTACCAGCCCTTGGTAAGCGCTTGGTGAAGCACAACAACACAACAAATAGTGATTTGATATAAATAGTGTATTTTATTCAATTAATAAAAAAGGACAATCTTTAACTATCTAAAAACTTATTCTAAAAACTACTGTCCCAGTGACCCAACTATATATACATCCCCTGATTTAACAACTGGTAGCTTAATAGCCGTATAACGATCATGACAACTAACCTTGAAGATGCACTTGCAAGAATGGCAGAAGCAATGACACTGATGGCCAGGAACCAAGGACAACAGAACTACGTTGGTTTACAAGCACCAAAGTCAAGGTACCCGTGCCTAGTCATCTGTCGGGGATCGTGATGCTGTTGAAGTGGACAATTGGATTGCTGACATGGACCATTACTTCAAGATCACGCAGTTGGGGGATCAAGATCAAATGGAGTTTGCTGTGACACTGTTTGGAACCAAGGCGAAGACGTGGTGGCGAGATTGCAAGCCAATAAGGAATCCGATAAACCCAAGGATTGGAAGGAATTGAGTGAAGCAATCAAGGTGGCTTTCAAACCTGCTGGATCATACCTAAGTGCAAGAAATCAGTTTGCTGCGTTACGTCAAGATGGATCTGTGGTCACTTACAGCGAAAAGTTTGAAGAATTGCGATTGGTGATTGGTGATGTGTCCGAGGCTGAAGGTTTGGACAAATACATTCGTGGACTGAAGCCAGATGTTCAAGCTCACGTACGAACATACGCGCCGAAGAATGTTGATACTGCCCAAGCCAAGCCCTGGCCTATGATGAAGCGCATAACCCTGTGGAGTCAAGACCAAAGTGGACAAGGAAGGACAATGCTACGCCCATGGAGTTGGACTATGCTGATACGCCATTCAAGAGAAATCACCGTGGAAGAAGAATTTCCAAAATCAAAAGAAGAAGGCCATCAACAAGAAGAAATGTTGGATCTGTGAAGAAGCTGGACATTTGCCAAGGATTGCGATTTGGTAGAACAAGCGAAAGCTTTAAAAGGCCGAGCGCAAAGATAGTGAGGGGAGCTTCTTTGTGCGTAACTACAAATCCCCAAAACAACAAGGTGGACAAGGTGGACAAGGTGGACAAGGTGAAAACGACTGTGTTGGAAGCAAGAAGTGACCGTTGGAAGAAGGAAAGCGACCATCTGCATGAGCTGAACACAACTGTGGATTCGACTGGACTGCCTACGTATGAAGCGTTCATCAAGGATGAGCCGATAAAGGTGTTGATTGATTCTGGTGCTTCCGCTAATTATGTATCAAGACGTTGGGCCAAAGGTCTGAAGAAAACCAAACTGCAAGAAGCATTGCCAGTGAAGACTGCTACCGCGGGTGTAACGTGGGTAGATTCGATGGTGGACATTCCGATAACATTCCGGGGAAGTACTGGTGTGAAGATGAAGTATATTGTCAGGGCATTAATTTTTCCAAGTCGATTTGATTTGATATTAGGGCTAGATTGGTTGGAGGGTGCTAATCCTGTGGCAAATTGGACTGATCATACGTGGACTATCAAACAATCGAATGGTGACATCGTGTTGGAACCGCAAACCGCTTATCAAGATGTTGAATTGAATTTCGTGTGTACACCTAAACAAGCAGAACGTGCCGCTAAACGAAATGAAGATATGGTTGGCTGTTAGTAACTGATACGAATGGTCCTAATGTTGTGAATGCCTTTCAAAACAAGATAATGAAGGATTATGCTGACCTCTTCAAAGATGAATTACCTGATCTACCACCTGTGCGCGATATTGAACATGTCATTGATACGGGCGATGCCAAGCCGGTAAGCCGTTCACCATACAAGACCAGTCCCAAGGAATTGATGGAACTACAAGATCAGTTAAGCAAGTTGAAAGCCAAAGGATTGATTGAACCAAGCCATTCACCGTGGGGTGCACCCGTGTTGTTCGTTCGCAAAAAAAGACGGAAGCATGAGGTTGTGTGTCGACTATCGTGCAATCAATAAGGTGACCATCAAAAACAAGTACCATTGCCAAGGATCGACGAATGTTTGGAGCAACTTGGAAACGCCAAATATTTTTCAACATTGGATCTGAAGTCTGGATATCATCAAGTACGCCTAAGGGATCAAGACAAGGAAAAGACCGCATTCAACACCCGCTACGGACAGTTTCAATTCAAGGTGCTGCCATTTGGATTGACCAATGCCCCGCCAACCTTTCAAGCTCTAATGAATCGTGTATTGGAAGAATTTGAAGATAAGTTTGCGCTTGTCTACCTTGATGATATATTAATCTTTTCCCCTACCTTAGATCTGCATAAGAAGCATGTACGCATGGTGCTGGATAAACTTCGTGACCATCAACTCTACTTGAATCCGGAGAAGTGTCAATTTGGTGTGCAAGAACTGTCGTTTGTTGGATACAAGGTGACCGCTAATGTATACTGCCGGAGGATGTCAAGGTGAAGAAGATCAAGGAATGGCCAACGCCAAGTAATGTCCAAGAAGTGCGTCAATTTTTGGGATTAGCTTCGTATTACCGCCGATTCATTGCCAACTTTGCCAATATAGCCGCACCAATGACTGATTTGACTCAAGGCCAAGGACCCAAGCGACGGCGAATACAGTGGACCGAACAGTGTGACAAAGCATTTCAACAGTTGAAGGATAGTCTAACCAATGCTCCAATTCTACGTGCGCCTGACCTGAATCGACCGTATACTATATATGCTGATGCTTCTGATTTTGCCTGTGGTGCTGTACTGATGCAAATTGATGATCGTGGTCAAGAATATGTGGTAGCATTCGAATCACATAAGTTTTCAAAAGCTGAACAAGCCTACCCTGCTCAAGAAAGGGAACTGTTAGCGATTCTGCATGCTTTGCGCACATGGCGATGTTTTATTGAAGGTGCTGACTATGTGGTATATACTGATCATTTACCTTTGAAGTACTTCCGTGCACAGAAGACCCCTACGCCTAGGTTGACCCGTTGGATGAATGAGTTGGAATTGTATGACCCAGACATTCAATACCGTCCTGGTAAAGATCAAGTTGTGCCCGATGCCTTGTCTCGTATACCATGTAATGCTGATGATCCCTTGGAAGATGATGTGCCAGTGGTGTCCGAATATGTGTATGCTTTGGATCAAAACCTACCAACAATAGCGCATGAGTCTGATTGGCCGTTATATTTGCTGTGTGATAATCAAGATGTACCTACCGAAATCCAAGAACGATTGCAAGTTGGACAAGACGACTGGAAGGTAACTGAAGACAAAATTGTGCTGAAACGTCGTGGTGCTGATGACTGGGTGCCGTTTGTGCCGTTTGTGGAGCGTGCCGATTTGGTCAACAAATATCATCAACAAGCTGGTCATGCCAGTATCAAGACTATGATGCATCTGATGGAATCCCGGTGCTGGTGGCCGTACATGGATAGGGATATACGCAAGTGGTTGGAAGTCTGTCAAGAATGTCAGTTGGCTGGTCGCCCAGAAAAGTCTAAACATAAAGCAATGTTACATCCTATGGTATCTGCACAACCTTTTGCACGGTGGCATCTAGATTTTGTTGGTGAATTACCTGTAACCCGTCAACGCAATCGGTGGATTCTGGTGGCTGTGGATTCTGCGACAAATTGGCCTATAGCAAGAGCCTGTCAAGATGCAAAGGCAACTACAGTGGCAAACTTTTTGTATGAAGAAATCGTGCTTCGTTTTGGCTGTCCACAAGAAATTGTGTCGGATCGGGGAAGTCAATTCATGTCGGATGTTGTAGCCAAATACACACAAAGAATCAATATTAACCATAAATTCACATCAGCTTTTCACCCTAGAACAAATGGGAAAGTGGAAAGGGTTAATGGAATGATCAAGACAATGCTACGCAAGTACTTACATGGCGCTATTCATGAATGGGATACATACTTGGACTCTGCTGTGTGGGCTTTGCGAATTCGTAAACATTCTGCTACCGGATATTCGCCTTTCTTCCTGGTGTATGGTCGTGACCCAATATTGCCTGGTGATTCTTTGCGTCCGTATTTGTCAAGAGAAGAAGTCAATGACCCGCTGTCGGTGAATGCACGTTCAGCCAAAGAACTAGAAGACCTTGGACAAGCCCGCGCTGCTGCTGAATTCCGCGCCAAATCGTATGCCGCAAAAGTCAAGGAGAGGTGGGATGCTGTGATCAAACCGGTTGGCTTCGATGTTGGTGATCTTGTGCTGCTACGATTGGAACAACGATATGGGTTGGAATATCATTGGCAAGGTCCGTACCGTATTGAACAGAAGAACGATCAAACTGATGTATACAAGCTGTCGACTTATGGTGGTGAAGTAAAACAAGACTGGGTGCATGTTGATCGACTGAAAGCAGTGAAAGCTATGGACAAGATACTGGAAACAAAAACATGGTTCGATGTTAGTACTTCAAGAGCAAAGTGGCCTGCTGGTGCTTTACGCGACCATTCAATTGTGGACCTACCATCGGTGTTGCCGGAATTGTCTGTGAATAATCAAGTTGAAAACAACCCATTGCAAGAAGAACCTGCTGTTGGTGAAGAAGCGTTGCCGCCAGAAGAAGATACGGAAATTGGTGTTGAAGAATTCCCTGCTGAAGAAGAACTGCCGCCTGATGAAGACACGGAAATTGGTGTTGAAGAATTCCCTGCTGAAGAAGAACTGCCGCCTGATGAAGATGTTGACATTGCTGCTGCTATTGGTGAAACTGAATCTACTGGTGTTGATGACCGCTTGGAAATTGATGTTAACAAGACGTTTGATGTTGATGTGGAACCTGTGGAAGACAATGAAGAAAAAAAAGCAAGAAAGAAAAAAATGCCGCCACTGGAAATCAAAATAAACAAACGCCGCAAGCCCCTTATCAAGATTCAGATCCCGACACCGATGTGGATGTTCGAGGTCGAACATCAAGCTTGGGGGGAGGTGTTGTCAAATCTTGGCCCTCAAATTCTGTTGGTGTGCCTGTAGTCCTACCAGCCCTTGGTAAGCGCTTGGTGAAGCACAACAACAACAACAAATAGTGATTTGATATAAATAGTGTATTTTATTCAATTAATAAAAAAGGACAATCTTTAACTATCTAAAAACTTATTCTAAAAACTACTGTCCCAGTGACCCAACTATATATACATCCCCTGATTTAACATTTCAGTTGAAGCGCGGTTGGTTAAGTGGTATAATCTTCGCCTGCCACGCGAAGGGCCGGGGTTCGATTCCCCGACCGCGCAATCATCTTTTTTGCAAATATCTGTTTTAATTTTGCTCACACGATTGTTACTGTTACGGCCAATTTGGGTAAGAAGCTTGTAACAGAGTAGTGTTTTTGTAGGTTTTTATATTTTTCTGGGTTGAATAGGATGTCTTGTGTTACGGCCAATTTGGGTATGTAGCTTGTAACAGAGTAGTGTTTTTGTAGGTTTTTATGTTTTTCTGGGTTGAATAGGATGTCTTGAGTTATCCTTTAGTATAGCTTTTGCTTGTTTAGAGTTGATAATAAATTTGTTCCTTGAACGGCATTTGAAATATCTTGTTCCTGAATCGGACAAAAATAGAATTGAGAGTAGTGAGCACCAGAACTTTTGTAGATAAAGTCCAACTGTAGAGAAAGTTTATAAAAAATAAACTTGGAAAAGTAAAATAAAATAAAAAAGATAAGTATTGACCTTTGTTGGTTCAATAAAAATAAGTGTATAACACACAGTAAAAATAAAAGAGGACGTAGTTACAAAAAATAAAAGAAAATTTCTATATAGACGATAGAAACAAAATAAAAATAAGACAGTGATTTGGTGGTTAAAAACCTTTGTACTGAATTTTATGTAAAAAAGATTGAGATAAATATATGATAATAATTAACTAAAAAAAAGAGAATTGACTGGGGAAAGGTGGGGTATTTATACTAAAAAATAGAGGGGCGGCGAGTGCTGAACGTGATAAAAAATATAAAATATAAAATAGATAAACGTGATAAAAAATATAAAATATAAAAGGGATAAACGTGATAAAAGAAAAAGGAAGGGGGAGAACTTAATCTTGCATGGCCCAGCCAAGCGCGTCACTAATACCAAAAATGGCATTTAGCATGCCACTCATTGGAGGTGCCTCAACAGTTGTTATATGAAGTGTGTACCAGATATGTACTGTTACGGCCAAATTGGGTGTGAAGCTTGTAACAGAGTAGCGTTTTTGTAGGTCTTTATATTTTTTTTGGGTTGAATAGGAAGTCTTGAGTTATCCTTTAGTAGCTTTTGCTTGTTTAGAGCTTGAAAATAAATTTGTTCCTTGGGAGGCATTTGAAATAGATTGTTCCTGAATCGGACAAAAATAGAATTGAGAGTAGTGAGCACCAGAACTTTTGTAGGTAAAGTCCAACTGTAGAGAAATTATATACAAAAAAAAAAAAACAAAAAAAAAAAAAACGCTCTGGCGCTCCGCTGGATCCTTTGGATATCTTTCGATTTATTGGGTGTCACATTTTTTTTATTAAAGTGTGGGTTTTGATGGGATAGGATTAAAGCCTCCACCATTTAGCACCATGGTGGGCAGCCCCTTGGGGCCAACGTCGTGCTCAGCGCGTCGTCAATGGGTTTTTTTTGTTTGCTGAAATAATAGCTTACTTGAAAGGCGTCAGAGACATTAGAGCTTGATTATGTAGGGGTTGTAACTGCCTTTCCACTGGAAGATAAAACGAATTATGCACTACGGTAATTATGGCGGCTGCCCTTCCCTGATTTTCTGACATAAAAAAAAAAAGGCTGGATGATTCAGGCTCCGCATTTTGCTTCCTATTTTTTTTTTTTGGTCCCCTTTTTGGTCCCTCTATTTTTCTTTCTTTTTTATTTTTTTCCTTCATGATAGTCTGAATGATATGATGGCAAGGCTCATTGGGGAATTGGTGATCTAGGATTAGTGTTAGAACTTGAATTAGGGACGTTTCAAAAAACGCAAAACAAACATCATGGGGGAAGGCTTTCATTTTGTTTGAAGGATTTGGGAACGACAGTAGATTAGCACTCATCAGTTTAGTAATAGTTTGTCATCGTTTGTATCTACGTCTGAATAAATATGTTCTCTTTATTATAATTGGTTTCTCTGTTGTACGTTTACATGATGAGCTTCATCGAATGTGTATTACATATGCATAGAAAAAAAAAAGTGTGTCTATATATATATGAAAAAGGAACGGATTGGATATTATGGAGACTTCTTCCACCAACTCTATAAGTTTATGCGTAGAAAAGAAAACAGGGATGTGTTGTGAAAAAATAGCTATTGCAGTGTATTATTTTGTGGTGGGGTATATTGAAGAGCAAAGTTGAGAATAATATTAATTATGTAGATGGGATGGAAGACTCTGTGATTTGGCACTATGGGTGGACAGCGATTGAGAAAAAAGGATGGACGCCTTGGGGCTCAGCCGTCGTGCTAAAAAAGTAATGTATTAGATACGGTGATGTGAATGGAGGAAAGGTAGGAAATTTCAAAGTCATAGATGATTTTCTTAGATGGCTATCTTAGATAAGAATTTATACCATGCTCTTTCAATATATATTGATAAAAAGTGTTTGATTGAAAGTCAATGGATCAAAGTGAAAGCATTTGTTGTTTTTAGCATTTACCAATGCCCTTGAAAAAAAGTATGTCTTTCTATGAATCATTCTCTGACCCATCTACTATCAATGATCTTTTAACTGTAACTATTGTTCTTCTCATGCACATCCACATGCGCAGATGCACTGTACATGCCAAAAACAAAGAGAGACAGTGATATTGTGTACCCACAAAAGGTTTTTATTCAAACAAAAGGAATGGATGGATATTGATGTCCAATAATAGCAAATGCTTTTTTTTTTTTTTTTTTTTTGTATTTAATAATTGATTGAATATTTTTTTATGTCTAAAGGGTTTGGTGTACTGTATGATGACAAAGGGAATAATGTTGGAATAGTTTCTAGACTTGATTCAGATAGTGTCTTGATATGAAGGCCACATTCATATGTACTTGATTCGAGATGAGCCAGAAGAAGGCGATGTGATTCAGGTAGTATCTTGAAATGAGAACCATACAGCCGTAAATTTGACCATCATCTACCACCAAGAAGATACAATAAATCTTGAGTAGCTTTCCATCGCTAAAAGACGGAAAAAGAAGTTGGTCAGTATTTATTCTTAGAAGCGAGTCTTTTTATTTTTCTTACTTCAATTCCATTAAAAGTAAAAAAGGACCCAATGGTGTATTCTTTGATTATGATCCTTATAATCAATATCAAAATATGGAACGCATTACCAGCATGATATTATTGAGACCAACGCCCCCCCCTTTTTTTTTTTTTTTTTGACAAACGCCAGTATTTTGATCATATGAGCTAATGCAAACCATTTGACAAGACAGTTAAACAATGAGAAATAATTATGATACAATAAGACAAGGAATGTTTTATTTAATAGTAGAATATAAATATATCAACTACACTAAACTAAGGTGAAGGCTAATATAATGGCAGTCCCCAAATCCAAAATGAAATGGTTTCCCCATGCAACTTGGAAATCCCTGATTTTAAAAGCCGCCAATCCTTTATTGTATATCACTAATCTGAATTGAAGCAAGAAAAATCAAAGCGGTAATGAAAATGCTATACGTGACCCTCACCACACCCTTACCCCAGCTTCCCTAACTATTCTACTTTAATATATCATACAAAAATAAAAAAACAAAAAAGAACCTGCTCGCAGTGGTTCATCTTTTTTATTTGGTACTGTGCCAATTTTTTTTTCGCTTTTCTCATCTCGCCTTTATTTTATACTCCGTCTCATTTTAAAAAACTGGATTATATAATGTTAAAGATTTTTTTTTCTCACCCTCTTCCCCGTTGTATTCAATCGAACGTTTGTTAATTCAAAGATGACCATCAAGGCAGTCATATTTGATATCGGTGGCGTATGCGTTGGGTCTCCCATGGAAGTAAGTATTAAATACAGTTGTGCAAGATAATCCTATTTCCACTAACTTTTTTTTTTTTTTTTTTTTTTTTTTGTCTTTTCCGCCTATCTGCGAATCAATTTAGGGTATCCACCGTTATGAAATAGAACATCAATTACCGAGAAACTACATCAATGTTGCAATGTAGGTTTATCAAAGAAAATCAGAACTTATGTATTGACTTCATATTATTTTGGAATACGACTACCTTTTTAGTGTCGCCCAGGGTGAAAATGGCGCATTCCAGGTACAGATACCGGCACACACTCATACCTATGCATATGTTCATCATGCTGGTTACCAACTGGGCTAATTTTATCTCTCACTATTTATTACTTTATCTAGCGATTTGAAAGAGGCGAAATCAAGCTCCATGACTTTTACAGAGAATTTGGTGAACAACTGTCAAGTCCCACAAACAAGAAACATTATCAAGCATACCTCAAACGTAGTGGGAAACGTAAGTCTCCTCCCATCCCCATACTCAAATGATGAATACATTTTTCTTGCTACAAAAATAAACTCACCGATCCGCTGTGTTGTTTGTCTGTGTGTGTGTGTTCATAGATACTACCGATATCGTTCCTGATGTGACAGTGGATGGGCAAGCATTATTCCATACCATGATGGCAGAAACAGCGCGTACGGATCCTATTGTCTCTTATGCCATTCAACAACTGAAAAACTCGGGCAAGTTTGTGGTGGCGGCATTGACTAATAACTTTGAATTGCCCGAATCAGATCAGCAAGAATTGGAAGCTTTAGGTGGTGGCACTCCGTTTGTTTTAAAACAATCATTTGATCATTTCATTGAATCTAGGCTAGTAGGCTTAAGGTAATGCCATTCCCTTTTTTTTTTTTTTTTTTTTTTGGCGAGAGGAGAGAGGAGAGAGGTGAAGAGATAAAAATACATGACAAAGGGGTATGGCTACTACGACTGCAGTATATGATTTCTCAACTCATTATATGTGTTTTGTTTGATTATAGGAAACCTGATCCTCGATTCTATCTTCATGCTTGCAAGCTGATTGGCATTGAACCTCACGAAGCCGTATTTTTGGATGATATTGGCATGAATTTACGGGCAGCAAAGGAACTGGGAATGGAAACGATTCGTAAGTTTACTTTTGGGATTGATATATTTGTGAAAATAGATATTCATTTACATTCATGCGTTTTTTTAAAAAGAGGTTAAGATAGGCCAATCAAAAGACGCTGTCATCAAACTAGGAAAAATCGTACAAATGGATTTGTTGGATAGCAAAAGTCGTAGATCGCGATTATAGTATGGATAGATTAGATTCCCCAATTCCTCTTTATTCTGATGCCTTCATATTCTCATTTGATAGTATAGAATTCGTCATAGTATAGATATACAATTCCCTTTCTTTTGACACATGCTTATTCATTGGTGAAATAAAATGAAGTGTATGATTCGCCTATAACTACACTTGTCGTTTTTTTTTTCCTATCGTTAAATGTTGATGTGATGTATGGCATGGTGATGCCTAGGATCAGTAGTTATTAGTAGGACTTTGTGAATAGAAATGAATATGATATACGATGAAATTCATTAAAGGGATTATTATCGACATGTATTTTACATTCAAAAATATTCAATGTCGGTGGTGAATGCAAAACCAATGGTAATATAAATTACCTCAAGTCATAAATTCTGGCAAATAGCTGCCTTTCCTCTCCGTCAATTACGTTCCTGAAAAAAAAAAAGAGTCAGACTCTCCAAGGATTATAGTTAATCGATCAAGGAGAGGAAATAAGGTGATCTCCGGAAATATAATTGAAATTATGCATAGGTAAGGGATGGGACTGAAGAATTGTTAAATAAAATGGGTACATGTATAGGGCCAGTCAAAAACAAGAAAAGAAAAGAAAATGGGTTATGTTTAAAAGACAATTTTATCAATATATTAAAGAGAGATAGAGGTATAGCTTATCTAAGATCTTCTTATCTAACTTTTACATCGATGACCTTGAAATATTAATCCATTCCCCTACTCACATCACCGAATCAATGTCGCCGCTACCTCTTTTTCCTTTTCTGTCATCTTTAACCCAGCACTTTTTCAGATAATGTAACGGGCATATACTATCCTCACCATTGCGATTATATATAGTGTGAAATGCAGAGGGAAACAATTCTGGAATGGGGCTTTTTTTTTTTTTTACTGACAAATAGTATTCTTATCGAACGTGATGTCTATGACTTTGACATATCGGGCCACTGACATTTGTGGATCAATGTCAACGCAATCATATTTTTTCTCTTGGTCACAGTGTTTAATCGCGCGCCAGAATAATAATTACATTTTACTAGCCCCACCTTTCTGTCTTATATAATCCATTCAACTGCGTATTCAAAGGAGACAGTCAATAAAATATTCTGTAGTATACTTTTTTTTTTTTTTTTTTTTTACACAGGCACACACACCGGATTTTACTTATGCCCATTCAACGAGAAAATGAAACGCATAAAAGAGACTAATAGTAAAAAGACAAGACAAGTTTATTTCAGATATGAATACAGTATAAACGATGACAACTAATACTAGGCTAAGCTAAGCTAAGCTGATGGCACTTTTCTAAATGAAGGCTGTTGGAAATCATGAATCCAAAATGAAAGGGTTTCCCCATGTTGTTTGTTTTGCATTTTTGAAAACGCCTCTAATTCAAGTTCTAACACTAATTCTAGATCACCAGTACCCCAATGAGCCTTGCCATGATACCATTCAGATTTTCATGAAGGAGAGAAAAGAAAGGAAAAGGGAGCGTTTTAAAATAAATAAATAAATTAGAAAACTCTGTGCGCGGAGATTTAATAAACTTTTTTTTTTTTCGACCGACCTAGTTCGACATGGCGAACTCATTCTTATGCACAAAACTATTGTTTTTTCAAGAACACACACACACATAAGAATATCGAATCGCCGAGAACGGAGCACGATGATCGGGCCCCAATCCCATAAAAAAAAAAAAGAATTACTGTCAGCAAAAATCTCTGACACAGTAAATCGATAGATTTCCAAAAGCTCCAGCTTCCGTTTAATCATTTATTAAGAAGAATAAAGAGTGATAAATAATAATGTTAATCTAATACTAATACTAATACTCTAATAATGGTACAACAGTATGATTGTTTAAATAAGTAGAAGGAAGAATCGTCAATAGATTGCTGAAGCGTTATATACAATATAAAGCTTAATGCCATCGCGCATCACATGGCATGCACTTAAAAGTGGAGGCTATACAAAAAAAAAAAAAAAAAAAAAAAAAAAAAAAAAAAGAGTGAGCGTTTGTTATTATTTAATTTTGCAATCGAAGGCTTACCAAATGATATTTCAACAACCAAACATGAAGTGCTTCCAATACCAAAGAGTCAGGGATCCATGCATGAAGAGCCAAGTTGGCAGTGGATCCTCCATGGCCGGTAGGAGGAACGGCGGAGTTTTTGAAATGAATTCCAAAAGGCGCCATGGCATTGTCGTCGTGGTCGTGGTCGTTGCCGTTGTCCTGCCCTCCTCCTTTTTTTTCTGTGGACTTGATGATGACGAGTTTCAGTATCACCTTTACTTGCCCTGAGGTTTCATCCTTTCCTTGGTAAAATCTTGGATCATGACTGACGCGTTGATATTCCATTCGAATGGCTTTGTTCAATAGCACCGGTTGACCCAGAAAGGATCGTAGTCGCATCCCGTTGTTCTATTAACGTAATCCCCCCCAAAAAAAAGCAGCCATAGAATTTAAAAACCAAAATCAAAAAAAGTTGTGTGTTCTCCTTTTTGCATCTGCGAGTTCTCTTATTTTTTTTTTTTTGTTACCTTTTGAATATGTGTTATAGAAAGATAATAAAAAGGAGCTTGAGTGTTGTTATTGGTGGCGAAGTCATGATACTGTTGAATGGTGTCAGGGATAGATGAAGAGATCGACGGGGTTGACATATCGACGGATACTTTTTTGGCATCGATAGATGTTTCCTGTAATTGCGATGAAGCTAGTAATGGTGGTGATGGTTTTTGATGAGAGGATGAAAGAATTGATGGTAGTGGCGATGTCAGTGATGATTGTGGGCTGGTGCTGGTGCTGGTGCTTTTTGGTGAGTCCGGAAGTGATGCAGAATGGGAAGTAGCTAAACAAATGGATGACATTGATGGAGACAGTGGTGGTGAAAGTGGAAGATGGTGACTTTGAATCTGATTAATATGATGGTCTGACAAATTGGATGTCTCCACCTTGAGAACGGGAGTCGTGGCAGTAGAAGAGTAGTCAAAAAGGCATGATGCTGTAAAAGGAAATTAGTTAAATTGGCCCATGAAGCTTTTTTTTTTGGATATTACTTACTATTCGATCTTATTGAAGACATTGGCGAAGATGATGACGATGACGGTGGCGATGATATATTTTTCAACAATAATTCTTCAATGTTCTTGGAATTGTTGTATTGATTTGATAACATGTCTATTTGTTTCAGTGATAAATTATTGGAATCATACTGTTCAAGTAGTTTGGGTTGATACATGGAAGCTGATTTGGAAAGGAGAATTGAGTATGAAGACATAGAGTGGCGCATTGCTGGCTGAGTTGGAGTAGAAGATGGTTTCCGTTTGATTGGCAATGTGATTTCTGGTTGTTGCTGTCGGTTTTCCTTCATTTTCACTTGCTGTTTTTGCTGTCTTTCTAATTGGTATTGCTGACATTGGTGATGTAAGGATGATTGGATGATTTCAAGTTGTGCCTTCATTCGCTCTTTTTTAAGAATCACTTTTGTATATTGATGACGATCTTCAGGGGAGTATAATTGGCTTGCTAAATCAATCAAGGATGAGTGTGATGTCCTTTTGTAAAGCATTTTTTTTTTCCAAAAAGATAAGTAAATGAAAGAAAAAAAAAAAAACGACCAACGTTCCTTTTTTTTTCTAGGAGTTTGAAAAATTACCCCTGACTTTTCTTACACCAAAGAAGTTGGTTTTCTTCCGCATTGACCTTTTTTCAATCTTTCTCCTGATTTAACTGAATTAATGTACAAATGCATGTATATAATTATTGCTTTTATTGAATGAAAATTGGATTACCTACCGCAGTATATATGATGCAGAAATGCAGAATACAGTCATCAACCTCACTTTGATATGAAAAGCATAATGGACTTCTTTTGAATTTGAGAGGGCGAAGTGAAAGTCTCCCGAGCCCCGTCCATGGTATCGTTTCACCAATAATTGTTTTTCACCCCAAGAGACTCGTGTTACTTGCTTTATTGTTCCAAATATGAAAATGCCACTGTTTTTTAAAAGAAAACTATTCCCGAGTTCCGAAACCTTGATATTCAAAAAGTACGAAAAAAAAAAAAAAAAAGACAGAGAAAGGGAGGTGTATGATCTGCAAGATGACATTACTTTAAAAGGTAGACAATGAACTAAGAATGTGGACAAAGAAGGAGAGTGATACAAAAACATAATAATGAGATAGATTTTGTCTGTGCTTTCTCCTTGATATCAGTAAGAGAATGACCTAATGGTATAATTCCAATTCTTTATTCCAAAATATGTAGTAAAAATAAAAATAAAAATAAAAAAAAGGCAATTGATGGATAGATAGGTGGTATAATAATAATACTAAACTAATAAAAAAAGGGACCCATGTAAGGGGAAGGATAATCGACATATAAATAAACAATAAACAGGTTTGTCATATTCAACTAATAATAATCTAGTGTGTCATATATTCTATGTGAGGCATAAGGCATAAAAAGGGCATATGTATATACTAAATGGGTGGGCATAATAAGGATCGAGTTAATAAGGAGAGAAAGGGATGGGATAATGAGTAGGGTGATATAAAGGGCGAATACTACAAGGATTGGAGGAGATACAAGAGGTGTCAGGTGATGGATAATGATGGTACCGCCAAGAAAAGTGAGTTGTTGTTGGATGGTCGTTGATAAGAGGGGTGTTAATAATGGAATCAAGTAAAGAAGTATTGGAAGAAGCAGATGAGGCTGAAGAAGAAGATCGAGTATCATCGTCATCATCATCCATAATAATTTCATCATCTTCATCGTCGAAGTCATCATCATCATCGTCTTCTTCGTCGTCATCACACGCATTAATACTGCTGCAGTTATTGCTGAGTGATGATGTCAACATGGGTGTAGTACAGGTTGAAGCTATGGCTGATGACGGGGATGATGTTGGTGGCGGTGGAGGTGGCGGTCCATGTTTGTGTGATAAAATTTCATTGAGGGGTCTCCATTGTAAACTGGTGCGCTTGTTGGTGTTTTCGTGGTATGCTTTCAGATGTTTTGTCAAGACCGTTTTTTTCCCAAAGCTTTTATTGCACCCTTCGTGTGAGCATCTGTAAGGTCGTTTTCCCATGTGAATTCGTCTATTAAAGTAAAATACATTAGTACACAAGATGTCAAAAATTCACTAAGTACCACACACACACACCACATTTTTACTCGCATGGTTTCCTTTTTTTTTTTTTTTTTTTTTTTTTTTTTTTTTTTTTTTTTTTTTTTTACCTTCCAGCATGGCATGGTCACTACCACGCATCACCACTACCATCACCATCACAAAACCACCCCACATTTCCTTTTTTAGACTGACTTCTCTTTTTATTTTTTTTTCTTTTTACCTGTGTCTTGCTAAAGAGCTGCTATCACTAAAAGACTTGCCGCAATTTTCAAAATCACAAGCGTGTGGCCGTTCACCAGAGTGTGTTCGTGTATGGACCGTCAATGCCGAGCGCTAATAAAAGAGAGAGTGGGATAGTTAATCTATGTCAGTACAGTTTCTCATCGCTATCTTTCCTATGCTATATTTTATCGCATTTTCAATGCTTACTTGTATAAAGCTTTTGCCACAGTTGAGTTCGTCACACACATATGGTCTAAGTGAGGAAGGTGACACAAAGTTAAGAACGGATGATGGTGTTACTCTTTTTGGAGGATAGAGGGGGGGACACACTTTTACCTTTCATTGGTATGAATCCTGTGATGACGGACAAGATCAGATTTTCGGCCTACAGTGATAAATCAAGTCAAAATGGGTTTCTTTTCAAAGAAAATGTAACAGAAAAATGACCCACTTACCAAAAGCTTTGGTGCAATTTTCAATATCACATTTATGCGGTTTGCTACTATCTGAGGGCGCTTCCGTATGAATAAGTTCGAGAATGTCCATTCAAATCGATACAAAAAAACGTCAACCTGTTGGTGAATGTGTCGTCGAATCAAAGTTTGTTTTATTGATGGTTATGTCGTAAAATAAATAACTAATTCAACTATGTTTATATAAAATTCAAATAGGTTAGTTGACTCCGTTTTATTATGTTATGATATTGTTTCCACTCTTACATCGTCTGGCATAAAGTGGATCTTCCAATCGTCCAACAATGAATGTGCTGAGAATTTGATGGAGGAAGGAAGAAAGACAACGAGAGTAAAAAGAGAGCGAGAATGGATAGAAATAAAAAGTAAAAAAAAAAAAAAAACGGAAGTAATAAAAAAGTATCTCTTTAAATAGAGAATGAAATATAAAACAAAAGGAAAAGAACAAGCGAAATTTAAAAAGCACCGCTCTTTTTTTTTTTTTTTTTGCCATTTTGCTGTTTATAGAATTCAAACTCAGGTAAGAAACCTCGTAAAAGCGTGGGTGAATATGGTCATGATGAATGATCGGCAAACCATATTTTTTTTTTTATCATTATCATTATCATCACCATCATCACCGCCATTCACTTTTGTGTTGTTCCTATTTTGTCACATTGTTCACCATGACACTCTTTTAAAATAATACAACAATGGTATGATCCCATGATACCTTTAGAAGATGAACTTTTTTTCCACAAACAAGTGCCCTGTTTTTCAACCCCCCCATTTTTGCACCCTTTTTCTGCATTTCCTTTTCGGGACACGTGTCACTTGAATTATCAGACCATACACACCCTCTCCGTTTTTTTTTTTTTTTTTTTTTTTTTTTGCAATCCCATCCATTCCGAAATGAAGTACTTGTTTCTATTACTCTACCTAATCCCCAAAATGGAGATATGATATCCATCAAAAACACACATCACAATGCCATCCGTCTTTCACACGATATACTATCATACACACAGATTGTGATCGTCGTCTTCACATACATATTCTAATAAGGCAATCCCACAAGAAAGAAAACAATCATGCTTTTTTATTCAAAATATCTACACTATGACAACCATAAAACCTTCACACTATAATCGTACACTGACTAACTATGCTATCACTATGCCAAGAAGGAGTATCCCAAAAAATACCATTGCTTGAAACATACGATTTCACTTTTTTTTTTTTTTTTTTTTTTTTTTCGCGGATACATTCCTTCACGCTCACCATATTTGTATGCATCCCGTGATTGGTATAAATCATGCTTTGTTTTCAATATTCCCCACAATCTTGATATGTTCCGGTTAAGCTTTGGTCCAGCATGCAAAATACAGGTAGTTCAAGATCGCCTTTCACTATTCGAGTCACCTGTCCCAGTCGATCAGTTGGCAGTGGGGTAAATACATGGAATTGATGTCGTTCAGGAACGATCTCACGGATAACGCCTATTCCATAACACGTTGTATTGGATGGGTCGGGTCTTGCACTTGTATGTGCCGGATGGTAATTTGGAAGTCTCTATTAAACAAATAGACAAATGTCAACTCTCCACCAGTGTATTTTTTTTTTTTCACTTTTTCAACACTTACCCATCCCTTCTTAGTTTCATTCTTTTTCATTATTTCTTCATGTAAAGGACGATCGTCATCATATGGTTGCTTCTGCCGCTGTTGTTGTTGGTCAATATTCTTTTCTTCAATCACCGTGAGCTCGTTATCGTCCCCATCATCATCAAGCGGCCTGACTTCTCCAATAAGAGCAACGATAGCCCCTTTGAGGACATAGAGAAGCTGAGAGAGAGGAACATCGTCGTATAACACCCACACACCATGAATTTGTTCATGCCAATCAGCGGTCCACGGCGTTCGGTGAATCAATGGAGGTGCCACTTGCCACCAACTGCTGCTGCAAGTTGTTGTATCTTGTCGTCGACGGCAAAACACTTGTGGATTGTGATAGATATAAGATAAGAACATCAGTTGTCGGTGTTGATGATGTTCAAGGAGTTCAGATGTGGGGGTTGGTGCGGTGAGAAACATCAACTGTTGTTTGACAGGCAGGTGAGGCGGAAGAAACATCATTACTTTGTGGGCAAAATCATCAGGGAAATTTTTTTCAAGACCATAACCAGAGGCAGCGAGAGACATAAGACCAAAGACATGTGTGGGTTTGGCATTTTCCATCAAAGACAATAAAATATCATATCCTAATCCACTGGTCCATCCATGCGTATTTACCACTAAAGGCAATAAGAAGCTTCCATCCTGATCTTGATGTGCAATTTTGGTCCACTCTTCACTTTCTTGTCGATACTTTGATAGTAGTTGCTTGATACATTGTTGATAATACGTAGGATCCATTCGTGCCGATGTTGTTCCGATAAAGAAGCTTTGCCTGCATTTTAGGTGCGGATGTGTGAAGGATGGGCCAAGCACAGGCGTTTCAACGACATGCAAAGAGACTAAACCAGCAGGTGTAAATTCCGTTTGTCCTACATCTGTTTCCAAATAGGCCACCCGTTGATGACTATTTCGTTAAAAAATAAAATTAAAATTAGGCATAAGGCTATATCATACTATCATGACGCATTAGCCTTTTAAACTTACATTTTTAAAAGCCGATTGATTGTATATCGCGCGAAAGCCGATTTGTTCACATTGATGTTGCCACAAATGACTGATATGGATGGTGCTACATGTTCTATAAAAAATCTTCATTAAAAAAAAAAAAACCAACCCCCTTTCTATTTCTGTTGATGATGTCTTTTTTCGTCTTACCTTGTTCATAAGAGATAATACGATCAACACTGATTTGCCAGGAAGATTGGTTCTGTAAAGCCTTAACTTCAGGTGTCACATTGATGATCTATTGCCATAAATACAACCGTTAGTATACCTTGGCATGTACATTTTTTTTTTTTTTTTACTTACAGGTTGAAATCCGGTAATATCATCATAAAAAGGCCCATCATTTATGACATAAGCATGTTTGGTCCCAAGCCGAAATTGGTTCTTCAATGAAGGCATGACTTGTTCCAATTGATCCACTCCACACCAATCCAAGCTTTTCACAACGACAATCGATTCAAATCTTTCCCACCTTTCATCAAATGCTCCCAGTAGTTCTGTCAAGTTGTCAAAAGTCGAGTTCATTGTCACCGATGGAGCACGGGTAGCCACTTTTTCATAACAAGTTGATTGAATCACCGTCAAACCTGACGCCCTGGATGAGAATGTTGGAAAGAAGGAGACGTATTGTGACATCTGGAAGAAGTGTTTCAAGCGAGAGGGAAGATCCGTGTTAGCGGAGATTGTGGCACCACACATTTCAATGGATCCATAAAGTGCACCGATCAATGCGTACCCAATGAATACCAGTTTCTACCGAAAAACAAAATAATAACTGACAGGTGTTAATGGCCAGAAAATATGTCATACTTATGTTATATTACTTTACCTGATTTTTTTCCAAACCAATACAGTAGCACGTTTCCCCTTCATGCTGGAAGCTAAGCACGTTATCGGAAGAGTAAGTCGATACAGGACCTTGGTCATTTGTTGTGCTGTCACTAATATACAAAGAGTCAATAAACGGTAGCAAAAAAATACGTCCTCGTCGTGTTTTCCCTACCTTTTCTCTTTCATCTCGTTGCGTAAGCATTTTTCTGGTGCCTTGGAGGTTTTCACGATGCTATCTTCAATGTTGGTGATTGGTGTTAGTTCTGGAGGACAAACAGTTGACGATTCTGGAGAATATACTGCTATTGATTCCAAGGTATATACTGTTGATGATTGCGGGATGTAGGCTGGGGCTGGCTCTGGAGGATAGGCTGCTGGTGATAGCAATACTTCTGATTTTTTATCCACATTCTTTGACGTATCCAGGTCCCCTGTCATACCTAGACAATCCAGTAATTGTTGTGGCGGCGAATGTGATACCTTAGGGAATAGTTTGCTGTCAATACTAATTACTGAAGCAGTAATTTCATTGTTGCCTGTTAGTGCTGATCCTGCTTTTTTAGCCATATCATCGGTCGTCGTGGTACTTGATGGTATCCAAGTTGAATCTTTTTCTTTTTTCACTGATGCTGAGGTCGAGGTACCTGATATAATGGTTTCTGTCATTGTCGGTGGCGATCCTGTTGATTGTGTTAGAGGGCGTGATGACGGTGAAATCGTTGTAGAACTTGGATCGTCGATTTGCTCGGGCTTCTGTCGATATATTTCCACGCCCACGCTATGCTGATCATCTTTAGTGTTTTGTCTGAAGCTATCCCCTTCAAAAAAAATGTCTGTGCAGATACTGCTAGGAATTGTTGGATCGTTCGCAGACGGAATTGTTGCGGTTGTTGTCATGTGAGTCAATGAACGCTTGTTTTCTTCATCGGTATCATAATGTCCTGTATTGGCGTTATTTGAATGCTTGTCTGTGATGATGCTGTGGGCAGTTGTTGGCTCTTTTAGCGTATGTATTGAAGTTGTTGTTATGTCAGTTGATTCCACGACTGCGTCGCGACGTTTGTTAGTGTTGTCATGCTTGCTGATTTTTGTGATGGGCATGGCACGTCTTCTTGTCTTCCTGCGTTTTCTTCTCGATAAGGGTATATTTGAGTTGGTGTTGGTATGGTGTGAGGTATCTACTGCTACTCTTACTGTCTCTTGCTGAGTAGCTACACATACACATATTCACGCAAATAATAAAAAAGTTAGTTTCAAAGAATCTAAAGTTGGAGTTTTTTCTTTTTGCTATTTCTATTACCATCAAATGCTTCAGTTGAATGCCTCTTTTCAGCAGCTTTATCGTGTTCTTCGTCCAATGTCAACATAGTGTGCAAAGAGAACGAGAAAAAAAGGCAGGAGGCGAATACAGTTTTGAAATAATAATTGAGGACCAAGGGAATATAAAATGAGACGGACTGTAAAATAAATTGAGAGGGGGGAAAATGAAATCGAGGGAGGGGGAAAATAAAATTGGGAAGATGTAAAATAAAATGAGATGGGACAAAATAAATTTTGGGACAGGACAAAATAAAATTGAAAGAGGTGATGATAAAGATGACGGCAAATGAGAGGAACACTGGAAACAGGCAAGAAAAAGCGAGCCCAAAATAAAGTGCCTTTTTTTTTTTTTTTTTTTTTTTTTTTGCCACGCTGATTTTATTGACAGTTCTTTTCAATCCAGCGCAAGCATCATAATACTTAATTTTGAAATTTTTCGAACTTCATCTTCACAAAAAAAAAAACAAAACAAAACAATACAAAACAGAAGAAAGCAAGAAAAGAGAAGGCTTCGCGCTATTTTTGCTACCGGGGCTAACAACGCAAAAAAATCAGCTAAACATTTTGCAGCAAAATCGAATTTAACGTCCAATATTTTCTTCTTCGCTCTATATAGAACGAACCACTGAACCGTTCGACTTCAAATTTTCCATGCATCTATAGAAATAGTATACAATCATTTTTTGTCACCAAGTCAACCATCGACGTCTCATACAATTAAATGCACAATGCTCTAAATTTTACACCAATAATCTCACAGCGAAAGCCTACTGACATAGTAACCAAACTATACGTTATCTCCCACCAGTGAAATTTTCACTATACCCCAATTCCATAAACAAGAACAAATTGCATCAATAGATACAGTGTGCTTGCGTGTGTTTTATGACCTTTTTTTTTTTTTTACTCATTACGTATGTTTGATGACTTTTTATTTCACTGTGTCCTCCCTCCCTCCCTTTTTTTCGATAGACAATCCAGGCAGACGGCGGCAATTGAATTCAAACCCTGTCAAAAAATCCGGAGGCGAGTCAACCCATCTGGAGCTCCTAAGATAGCTGGGGGGGGTTACAGCCTACGTGCAATATACTCTTCTTCGCTTTATATAAAACGAACTACGAAACCGTTCAACTTCAAATTTTCCATGCATCTTTAGAAATATTATACAATCATTTTTTGCCACCAAACCAACCATCCATCTCTCATACAATGAATTGCACAATGCTCTAAAGTTTACGCCTATAAGCTCACAGCTAAAGCCTACAGCCATAATAACCGCCTCTACATTATTGCCCACCATTCAACCACACACATACTTGGACATCCACGTTTGCTTGCATCCGCTTTCTAGTCACATACTCCTTCTACTCATACCATTTTTTTTTTTTTTTCCCCCATCCAATATCCCCATACACACACAGAAATACCCCTCCATACCGCTAAAAAAACATGGAAATCCGCTAAAAAAGCGCCGGGAGAGGCGCGGCTACGCCGCGCTTTTGCCAAAATGACCCAGGGGGCAGTGCGAGCGGCGCCCACAATTTTTTTCACCGCTTTAAGCTCCGAAGCCCGTGTAATGACCATTTTTGTTTTGACGGTTGCTTCCTTCGTTTTTGGTCTGACTGAAATTTGGATAAGTTTATGATTGGAAATCTCGCATTTCTTAAAATCTTTAAAGATTTATCAATATTATTAGTGATATCTTCAATATATTGAAGTATATGATTATATTTGTTTGGCACACGTTCATGGATGAACTAACAATATTAGAGGGTCTTAATGGACGGAATTTAAAGGCGTGAATAATATTTCTAATTTTAGTAATTGATTTTAACAGTTGTTCTTTTTATAAAATGATATAGTTTGCCATTTCACAAGGTAGTTAAATGTATACATTAACTAGTGGTAAAACACAATATATATTATTGGTTTTTTTGGTAGAAAGTAACTTGGCTTAATGGCTGTATTGTTGTGAAACAAAAAAAGAAAGTCGAAAATGAAATGAGAATATTGATTTCTTTTATTTGATATGAATCAATCATTGTTTTATTCGGGGTGTGATTAATGTTGTATATCAACACATTCACCTATCATCCATCTATCCATCTACCATATATCTTTTCATGTATATATATAAATATATTTATCCCTACACTTATTCCTATATCTTACTGCATGCACATGCGATCATTCAATAATACGTAATTCAGATCCCGAATGCCCACTACACGAATTCCTATTATATTCGTCACCCCTAATTTTACATGCCCACATACCATCACATCAGTATAAATAAGACAATACATTTGAATAGAAATAAAGAATGATCCAAAAGTTTCACAATACTTGATAACAAGTCCTATTCCATTTAATAATATAACAATACTGTATAAATGATAATGTCTAATTTATTTCGAGTAAAAGAAAAATAAAACAGTCCAAAATATAAAGAGAGGATTGTTTCAAGTAAGCTATGCGCAGGAGGAATAACAAAGCTATGTAAACGAATGTTCATCATCAGGAGGACTCTTAACAATACCTAAATGAGGAGTATTGGTATTGATCAATACCTCTTAGCGGGATTAAAAATACCAAAACCTTAGCGAGACAATACCATTAGTAGGTATTGGTACTGATCGGTACCAGGTATTGAGGACTTTTTCTAAATACCATAATCGGGACGGGACCAAATTTAGAGCCCTACGCTCTGCCCACCATAGGAACCGTCCATCATTTTTTTCTCAATCACTGCCCACCCAGAGTGCCAAATCACAGAGTCTTCCATCCCATCCCATCAAAACCCACACTTCAGAAATGCCCTGCCACCCAGTAGCTACATAATTAATACTACAGTATTCTCAACTTTGCTCTTCGATATATCCCATCACAACAAAATACACTGTAATGGCTGTTTCTTTACACAAATGCCTCACTGTTTTTTTTTTCTACGCACAAACGTATAGAGTTGGTGGAATCAGTCTCCATAATACCCAATCCGTTCCTTTTTCATAATATATATAAACACTCTTTTTTTTTTTCTATACATATGTAATACACATTCGTTGAAGCTCATCATGTAAACGTACAACAATGAAACTAATTATGAGAAAAAGAACATATTTATTCAGACGTAGATACAAACGGTGACAAACTATTACTAAACTAATGAGTGCTAATCTACGGACGTTCCCAATTCCTACATCAAAAATGAAAGGGTTTTCCCATGATGTTTGTTTTGCGTTTTTTAAATCGCCCCTAATTCATATTCTAACACTAATCCTAAATCACCAATACCCCAATGAGCCATGCCATCATATCATTCAGACTATCATGAAGGAAAAAAATAAAAAAAAAGAAAGAAAGAGAGAGGGAAAAAAAAGGGGACCAAAAAAAAAAAAAATAGAAAGCAAAATGCGGAGCCTGAATCATCCAGCTTTTTTTTTATTTCAAAAAATCAGGGAGCTGCAAATAAAAATTAAATAAACGGGCAATCGCCATAATTACCATAGCGCATAATTCGTTTTATCTTCCAGTGGAAAGGCAGTTGCAACCACTACATAATCAAACTCTAATCTCTTCGACGCATTTCAAGTAAGTTATTATTTCAGCACACAAAAAACCCATTGACGACGCGCTGAGCACGACGGTTGGGCCCCAAGTACCATAGTGCGAAATGGCGGAAGCTCTAATCCCTTCACTATTTTTTTTTTCAGCACACATAAAAAACCCATTGCCGATGCGCTGAGCACGACGGTTGGGCCCCAAGGGGCTGCCCACCAAAGTGCGAAATGGCGGAGGCTTTAATCCTATCCCATCGAAACCCACACTTTAATAAAAAACTGTGACACCCAGTAAATCGAAAGATTTCCAAAAGCTCCAGCGGAGCGCCAGAGCGTTTATTCAATAAAAAACCCATATCATTTGTATCATTTATTTTACTATTGTCTTATTTATAACAACCCTTCACAGTTGGACAACTTCGCCATTTCGCACTATGGTGGGCAGCCCCTTGGGGACCATCCGTCATTGCACAGCGCTCAGTTAGGACTTTTTTTTTTTTTTTTTTGGCGTTTGAATGGTGAAAAAAAAGAGGCAGTCGGACGACCATATTGCAAGAAAGAAAAAAGGTGGACGGTGCACCATTTACACTCCGCTTACGCTTTATTTTTATTTATTTATTTTTGTCTTTTTCGCTTTTTTCTTTTTTTTTTTTTTTATTTCCTTTCTCCGTTAAAGCTTCAATGTGCTGTGATCTTGGATTAGAATTAGAACTTGGATCAGGGGCATTTTGAAAAATGCAATACAGATACTATGGGAAACCCTTTCATTTTGGATTCGTGTTTTGCGATCACCATTAGTTTAGCTACGCCATAGTTATCACTGAACCACCCGTAATTTAGTTTAGTGTTAGTTTGTCATAGTTTGTAACTTCATCCAAATAAAATACACTTGTCTCTTTTCATCGTTAATTTCTTTGTTATATGTTTACATTGTTTGTTTTGACGAATGGGTATACATGGACATAGAAATAAATTAGTGTGTTTGGGTGCGTGGAAAGAAAATGTGCGGGATATTTAGATGACTTTGTCCACCACCTCATGTATATATTTGAACGTAGAAAAAAAATAGCCATGTGTTTGTGTAAGAAAAAAATGCACTACAGGATATTTAGTTTGTTAGCCCCTCTGTATTTCATGCCTAGGTGGGTTATGTAGAGTAGCAATGGTGGGGAAAGTAATATTTGTGTAACTACAATTCCTCTTCATCGAAAAATGACGCCCATTTCAAACTTTTTACTCAAATCGACCTGGAGTCAATATAGAAACATTGAAGGTACGTTGTGAACCATCTTTCGTAGATCAGGAATATATACTGGAACCTAGACCATATCACCAGTGTAATCTTTACAATAAAATATTATAGTCTTCGCTTGACTAGACATACTGTATACATTGTCTCATTTTTATTACGTATGGCATAGTGATGATAATAAAAACCCCCTTTAAAAACCCAAAAGAAAATCACTAAAGCTCTGAGGAATTGCCACCAAAGTGCGAAATGGCGTAGGTATCGATGCCTACACTGAATTCCCGTCGTCCCCCCGCTCCACACACACACACACACGCAATTATCTCAATAAACCATCATTAAAAGATGAACATCGACAAAATGTAACTATAATGTCGACAATCAACATAATAAATGAATCCAAACTGTCGGGCACAATAATTTGACACATGAATATAGCATATTCGGAGAATGAATGAGCACAACGGTATATTTATTTTTTATTTTTCAAAACGGGTGAATAATAAGGACAATCAATACAAATATATATAACATTAAACTACAATGTAAAAGGAAGGGGACGATATATTTCTAAGATCTAGTTTCACCAGTAGCCTTCTTCAAACGATCCCGTGCAATAAGCATCATATCAGTCATACCCGTCTTCATTTCTTGTTCCTTGTTGTTGGACGCAATGCGTTCCTCGATAAGAGGAATGATTTCTGTTCGAGGACGTCCAGCGACAAAGACAACAAATTTGAATCCATAAGTAGCTTCGTATTTCTACAACAAAAACCATCATCAAAAAAAAAAAAAAAAACATCAGCATCAGAGGAGGAGCAAGTTCAGAATCAGACCTTTCATCGTTAATTTTACCTTGTTCAATTCAGCAAGAGTAGCGTTGACTTGACGATCTTGTTCCGATTCAGTCCCTTGACGAGTATTGTAACCTTGTTCCTTGAGAGACATTGCAGAAAGATTTGTTTTGTTTTCACCAATACGAGGATGAGCATTGATGATATCCAGTTTGTCTTGGTCACTAAGGTCGCTACCAAGGCAGATTGCTTCAGCTTTGTCGATGAGGTCGAGGTAAGACTTGAAGGGTCTGGCAGCTAATAACCGATCAGCCAAAGGAGGGGCTGTTTCGAATAAAGTGTTGACGGCTTCAATAAATACTTGAGGGCTTTCGTCGTTCAATTTTTCAATAGGAGGGATAGAGTCACTCATTATTTGCAAGGGAGAAGTGAGAGGTAGAAGGCGAGAAAAATGAAGGGGGTTTTATATTCCTGAAAATCATCGCTACAACTCCGATGTGTGTTCTGTGCAGCCAATCACATTGTCATTTTTGTTTGACATTTTTTTATTTTCTATCATCCTTCCCACACCCACACATACACAACACACAGAATAAACCAGTCGAATTAAAAACGCTTGCAACATAGGCGATATGATTTTTTATTAAATGAAGATATAAGACTGATAAAAAGAGAATGTTGGGTTGACGGTTTTATTGGAGAGGGAAAAATAAGATGTAGATGATGTAAAAAAATAATACTAATAACTAATAAAATTCAAAGTAAGGAAGACGATGTATATTGTGGGATGTCGATATCTGAATAAAAAACAATAAAAAAAATTAAAATAAAGGTATAGATAAATAATAGCATTAAAGATGATTGAGGTCCTCGAGAATTTTCTTGCCAACTACCATACTTTTCATTTTGGTGGCCCGTTTTTGTAGCAGTCGTTCAGTGCGGTATTGTTCATAATAACGTTCTACGGTTTCGGTCATAAGGATGCGTCGATGAGATACCAATAGCATTGTCTTGAGTTTGTTGAAGTCACTATAATCGTCACTTAGGCAATCAATTGTTCCCCATCCATAATCTCGGCCCAGAATAATTGGTGATTTTTTGTCGTCCTTGTCGTCACAGGTTGGCGATGATGACGATGATGATGTTGACTGGGTTGATTTCGATGTTATTTGGATGGGCGCACCTGTATCAGGGTCTTCTTCACAAGCAATAAAGGTAAACGGAATGGCCTGCAAGTAATCAATAAAGGATTGCACTTCATCATCTTCGTTTTCATAATCAAATTGTTGCAAAAATACATCCAAACTTGGTGATTCTTTTTTGGTGTCCTTGTTGATTTTTTTCACCACAGTGTCTCCATTGTTGTCTATCGCATTCCCATTGATACTGTCATCATTGTCACCATTACTGTTGATACCATTCTTTTCATTGATGCCTTCATTTTCAACATCGTCGTCCTCGCCGTCGCCATCTTCTTCTTCCTCTTCTTCAGGCATACCATAAAGCGGAATCTTGTGAGTGTTGTAGATGGATTTGATGATGGTTGGTTTCAATCGAATGCGTTGAGCCAAAGTCAGAGTATCAGATTTACCAATCACTGGGATCACGTTGACTCGATTCGATAATTCTGATAACACCCGAATATCGAATTCATCCAAATCTTTTTTACTTGGGTCGACAAAGTAGATGCAGGCATGTACCTGAGTGTCCACAGCCTTTGGGTTTCGTTTGACTTTATTTTCCTAATAAAAAGAAGAAGAACAGTGAGTAAGGGATATTGAATTTTTTCTCCTTGTCCAGTACCCTGCATTGTTGCTCCCCCCCCATCGCCACCAAATCGCCACATACATTAGCACCATCATAGCTCACTTTCTACATACACCATGTCGCGCTAAAATACACCTGTTTTTTTTTAATAGAATATACCTCTGCCAAAGTAAGATCAAATTGATGCTCAATATATCCTATAATATCATGTAGCTGTTTGTCCACAGTATAGTCCGTTTGAAAGCCAGGAGTATCAACCAAGGTCAAGACCATTTTTTCACCGTCGACTTGAGCATCCACAGACACAGTATAAGGTACTAGAGTGCGTTCTAGAGGTCCCTGAATCAAGTTTTGACCATTACCACCATCAGACGGCTGGAACATGGTATCCCGTTTTTCCTTTGTTAGGTTAAGTTTGAGTGATTCTAATAGAGTGCGTACAAATGAGGTTTTCCCAACGCCAGAGAATCCTACCACCATCACGTTGAAGTGTGATACTATAGGTTTTCTTGATCGTGGAGTCATTAGATGAATATGTGTATATATATAAAATAAGGAAAAGAAGAAAAAAAAAAAAAAAAAAAAAAAAAGAGAGAAGAAATGAGGCAAGTCGAAGACCGAATAGAAAATTAAGTATGAGGTGACACAAAAACGAATAAAAACGAAAAGTCGCCCCGTGTTAACAAAACATGATGTAAATATAATTACTGTGTATCCCAATTTAAGAAAATAAATACCAAGTGAAGACACTTTGATAGTAAACCTATCACTGCCATCCCTTAAAAAGTACAACGCTTTCCACCTTTCGCTAACTCTGCCGCCGCCGATAGATTTGGTCCCCAACTATATATAAAATAATAGTAAAAAAATAATACCATACTCAAAGAATTGTCTAATGTGGTACATAAACATATAATCCAGCATTTGACATCGTTTATCATTCAACCTATTTTTTCCTTGTACGACCAATTCTCTTTATTTATTTGATCAAAATAACATAATAAACTATTGTTCTACACACCAAGGTAAATATATTCAATCAAGGATCGGGTAGCTCGTCCTATACAAATACATATTTATGTCATTTATCCTTACTAGTTCATTCCATTAATATGTTATCCTTGAGTTGCTTCATGCCATATTACTGATGCAATATCGATATTCAATATTAGCTGTTGTTGATCTTTTCACTGTTTAATTTTGTCATGGTTGTCAGATTCCAGCCCCGCTACAAATCCCTTCGAAAATTCTACTACAGAACTTGCCCCGTCCGACCTGCTATTACCTGCTACGAACGTCATTGGAGTTGCCCACTGAAGATGTTAGCGTCGTTTTCCAATATTTTTTGTCAATATCAATATGCCAGAAGCCGTCCGATGTCATATTCACCTGCTAGATTCAAGTCAATTTTGCAACCGGTTCACCCCATTGCCACCCACCCCTTGTCAATGTCGATGTCGATGCATCGACTATATTTTTTGGTGATAATTCTTTGACGATCCATTTTAAAATGAGAAAATTTGTGCAAGGCAAGGATTTACATATCGATGGTTACTTTATTTCTTTGTCTGCCATTAAAGATAAATATTGTCGCATGAATTGGTGAAAATATCAATACGAGGGCATGGTTTGAAATCAGATATGATATAAAACTAAATCATGTTACATGATCTTTTACTTTTCTAAATTTCATAGTATCGGTCGTTACATCCTCATATACTATGTAGGTATCCAGATATACATTGGAGATTGCTCGAAAGAAATGGCTAATGGAGTTATGCTAATCGCTCAGAAATTCTTCAAACGTTACCGCAATAATCATCGTATATGATATGTCATGATATTTATTTCATATCTTATCGTACACCAAAAAAAAAAAAAAAAAAAAAAAAAAAGAAAAAAAAACAGAGAGAATATATTTTATTGAAGAATAAGCATAAACTGTGCATGTCAACAACAATCTAGAAGGGATGAGATGTAAAACGGAGTCTAAAGTATAAGTCCTACTAAATATCTAAGAGATAATAGACTAATGGTAGAAAAACAATATATTTTATTCAAATGTAAGATAGAGGTATATTTAGACGCTAATCAAATGGGGACCCCAAATCCTGAATCCAAAATGAAAGGGTTTCCCCATGCATGTTGCAATCCCTGAACTGAACCCTCTTCTAAACTAGTCCTGACACTAATATAAGATAAAACATAGCCTCGCGAGAAGTTGAAATGGTGAAGTAAAAAAAAAAAAAAAAAACCTCAAAGGAGTGGGGAAAAAAAAGACCACGGTGTTTGAATTTGAAAAATTGAAAGACGACTTTGTCCCTATGCATCCACATACAATAACCATAATAAACAAATATAACAGTATAGAATAAGGTAAAAACATGCGACTATATTTTTCTTTATTCTTGGTTTTCCATATTGCATATTTAGGTTCTATTTGTCTAAGTAGTAATTCCAGCGACTTATCATTTGGTATGTTCTAGTAATACAGCATATAATGTGATGACTGAGTAAAATATTATCTATCCTATTATATTTTTGATTACCTTCAATCCTAGTTTCAAATAACGGATAGCTTCTTCAAGGTCATTGATTTCAGAGTAAGCTTGACCAAGGCGATAGTATGCCTTGACACTCCAGGCGTCCAGCTTTAGTACCTGGATCATATCAATAGGAAACAAAACAAACAATCTACAATTATATTTTGCTTCTGATAATTTATGTTTCTTTTTATATTCCTACCTCCTCGCAGCTAACAATCGTGTTCTTCCAGTCTTTCAGTTTAAGATAGCATGCTCCAGTGTTTGCAAGAATAGAGACCACCAGAAGTTTGGATGTTTTTCGTTCGTCTTCCGATACCCCATCGTCATCATCACCTAACCCCTCAACATATTTCTTTGCCTGTAATGCAATAAAAATAATTAGCGATAGGATATTTGTGTGTGTGTTTTGGGTGTTTATTTCCCACACAATCGCATTACCTGTTTGTAGACTGATAGTGCGTTTTTCAAGTCGTCATCCGTGTATAAGACGTTGCCTTTTAGTTTGAGGTTTGTTGCTACTTTCACCCGATATGCTGGTGAATTGATTGACTATGAATAATAATAAAATTAGAGGTATAATCAGTTGACAATATACTCTTCTTCCAAATAATGAATATTTTTACCTCTTTTGTTGATAATAGCTTTATGGTAAAACGGAGTGTTGCGTTGGGTGGGATGATTGGCGGTCGGCCACGTTTTCCATAGGCTAGTTCGTAAAATTACGTATTAGCTAGGTTTATATGAAAATGCTTTTCCTCACCCCTGCGACTCTTACCATATTGACTTGTACACGTGATTTCACTTACTTCACCGACTTGCATGGTCTTTATACCAATTTCCCATCCGCTAATAACTTTGCCTGCAAAATAAATAAAAAAAGACGTTGAGTTCAATAAAATTCCTAAAAAATATTGTTACCTTCGCCCAAGATAAATTTAAACGGGGAGTTTCTTGAATATGAGCTATCGAATTTGCTACCGTCTGCAGCAAGATATCCTTCATAGTGAACTATAGATAAAATAAAGACACGTAAACATAACTGGGAGGATAACCAACATAATAAACGTTATAGTAGGATTTTTTTTAAAGTTTTACCTTCAACACACTCCATTGGGTTCGGTACTGGTCCATTTCCAGATTGTACCACTTGTTTTGAAACTTCATGATCGTCGGTTAGGTAGATTTTGTCGTGCATGGCGTATAACAAGATGAAGGAAAACAAAAGGAGACGAAGTGCAATTTTTTTTTTTGGCGACGGGAATTGAAAGTTGAGGGCCACACCTGCTAGAATTTTTCAGACGCTGCAAAAATTTATCCACCCTCCCAATTTTTGCCCAATTTTATTTACACTGCGTCTTTCGGCCAAATAATTCCGGGAATTTGTTAGGGACACATAACAATTCTCGCAGGTACTCCGCCGAAAAAACCGGAATTTAAATTTTCCAGGTGGTCCAGCCCAGATATATTACAGCCTTGCACGGACAGTCAGAAAGTAAAAAAATGCAAGATTACTGTATACTGCTCTATTTTATTCTTTTGTTTCTTTTTTTTTGTTTTTTTTTATGCATATTATCGTCACATTATTAATCTTATCATGGAACAAAAAGACCTGATCCCTCCGCCGCAATCATTTCACATTTACCAGCACGTCAAAGATACTATCATTATTTATTGATACTATTTTTTCTCTAGTACCACTGTATATCCCTTTTAGATTTTATTTTCATTACCATCTTTTACCTTATCACTGCTTATTATTTTATTATCGCATCACTATCCCTTTTACATATTACATCACACCACTTTTTATTTTATAATCGTGTCATTACTGTATCCTTTTTATTTTATAACCGTGTTATTACTATATCCTTCTTTTTATTTTATTATCGTTCCATTACCTTTTTTTCCTATCCTTTGCTAATAAACAATAAAAAAATCTTTGTAAATATTTGTATGTACATATTCTGTGTAGTGATGTAAATTATGTGTGCATATGTGGGTATTGTTTATTCATACTGTGTAGTCCGTAGATTATAGATATGACATGTAATGCCATGGATAATCGCAAATTGGACGATTTAAAAATTTTGCACTTTTCTTACAGTCATTCTGTTTCGGTATGGATTTTTTTGACCCTAATATAATCGCTGCTCTCTTTTTTTAAAATCTTTGAGAGTACAGTATGTGTTAGAATGAGTACCTACTTGCAAGGCTATGATATATCTGGGCTGGACCAACTGGAAATTCAAATTCCGGCGTTTTCGAAGAGTTATGTGCGAATATTGTACATGTCCTTAAGAATCATCATAATTCTTACATATCGGGGCTTGAACGAGTGGCTCACCAGAGAAAAAAAAATTGCGCCCACTTCCCGTTTACCTTTTCCTTTTTTTTTTTTTTTTTTTTTTGGATGTCAACTTAGACTATTAAGGAAACAGCTCCAACAATGACACTCGATAGGCATATTCTGGACAATATGTTTACATTATCTTTGTTTTCAGACTTGTCTCTGGCCTTCTATCATAGTACCCTCCTTTCTACTATGCGATTTGACGTTCACAGGGCAATCGTGGCTCAATCACCCTTCTTGCAGCTGCTACTGGACAATACACACCGGATCAACTCCGTAGACAACACTCACTCTCAGCAAAAATTGGTGAACAATGACATCTCTCAACGAAGTCAACCAAATCATTCAGAAATTTGTAGCGCTAGTAATAACACGTTACACCTCACCATTGATCTTATTGAAGCGATGACTTGCCGCGGCTTTTCAATGCGACCCTCTCAGCATATCATTCGACGACAATGGCAATCACCCGCTTCCCCTTCTTCAACAACTAAGAACAACGCGAACAACGACTGCAGTCATACAACGCGACCCATTCTCTCTACTCATTTGCGGTTTGTCCTAAAGTGGCTCTACTCCCTGGATCGAATACAATTGGTCGAAACTCTCAAGGACGACGATACATTACGCGTTTTATGTGTAGCGATACTTTTTGATTTGAATGCACTTGTGGATGCTTGCTTGGAACGATATACAGCTCACCAACTGTCGATCGATACAATTGTCAATGATCTTGAAACCATACGTCAACTACCACGGGACCACAAGGCTTACCATCAACTTCGGGATGCTGCGCTACTATTGCTGCTACGACACGGGCCGGACCATCCTCAGCAACTTGCTCGTTTACCAGTGGACTATATGTCAGATGTGCTTAGCGCAGATGTTCTCTTCGTCGGGTGTGAATATGAAAGATATCGACTGTTACGTGAAGTCTTAGTGTCATTTATGCAGTCGGTGGGGAAAATCACTTGGACTTTTGCTGGACCATTGGATCAAGATTATAAACGATTGTCGGGATTTGTACACAACTCCATGCTTTTACTGAAACGACAACAAAATCAACAGCAACACACATCATTGAAACCCGATGGCAACTTATGCACCACCCAAAAAAGAAAACGTGATGCACCGGAAACCTTGGTCAACGGCGTCGTCAAGCCCAAACATCATCATCTATCAAGACTCAGCTTCTCTTCCTGTGTGCCCTTTGAACAACTTATGGAAGATGCTTCATCTGGCGGTGTGATCGATAAGGCTACTATCCTATCCTATCTTTTACGAACTACAGTGAATTACAGCAATATGACGTTTGAACAGTTGTCAATCGTGCGACAGGACGGTATTGTGGACGAAGGCATTGTATTCAAGGCGCTATGGCAACGCGAAGCATTGGAACGTCTGTTATTCCCATTCAATTATCAGCAAAGTCAACAAGCAGTCGATTTCAGTACTTCATCATTATCACCGGCATCACCAAATCAAGTAGCTATCCCACGATTCGGAAAAAACGGTAACGATAATGGAATGGCAACCACAGATGGATTGGAAGATCACGAAATGGACCGTCAAGTGTTACTGGGTGCTCCTCAGTTTCGGTTTTCTGCTTCTGTTTGCCTGACGCTACCAAATGAAGATGATCATGCGGGATGGGATGTGGCAGAAAATATGGATACAGCTTCTACAACCACGTCGGCAAGAGCAATGGCAAGGACTTCATCGGAACAATCTGTACAAGGCAGCAATATATCAATGGAACAATCTATCGAATCGGACAAAGTTAATCACCATAGCAATGACAAGAGCAATGATGATGATGACGGTGATGATTACAACTTTTACTTTGATAACGACGTTGATGGGATGGAAGCTTTACTTGACTGTGATGCTATTGTCAACTCCAGCGGAAAAGAGACCAATGCCAGCAACCAAAATGGAAATCAACAGCAGCAACAAGCATCTGGGAATATTTACAACAAAACGGTATACACTGAAGCGAAATATATTCTGGGCCATTGGCATCGTGTGCGTGTGGAGGCTCAAGTGCTCCCTCGGTCTCTTCTACAAATTCAAGACGATGACGAAGGTGATCGGGATGAAAGAAAACAAGACGGCGACAACAGTAGCAACGACTCACCAGTATTGCTTTGTCGGTTCGAACTACAAAGGGATCGTGCAACAAAACAGTTGGCTTCATCACAAAAACTGGATAGCGCTCAAGACCGTTTGATGTCTTCTCAACAACATTAGCAATATAACAATCAACCTCTTAAACGACCAACAATACCAACCACACCTAGTAATGAATCAGAAATACCGCCCCTACCAGCAGATCACCAAGAACCAGTACAACAACAATCCAAAATACGTTATGCAATTTATTGTTTGAATCAGCATGATGGTTTGGTGAAGAATGATCAAGTGGATCCAGAAGATCGGGTTCTGGTACCGATTTCTGAGGTGATTGAATCAAGCGACTCTATCGAACAATGCACTGGCTACGTGGGACAAATCTTGCTGAATACAGATGTGCTGGAGAACAAAAATGTCATTACTGTGGATATGATGGTAGCCCTCGAAATATTTGGATTTACTAACAAATACAGTTGAATAGTCCTCCCCTCCCCCCTTCATTTACATATTAACGTTATTATCATCTTGATATATAGTTTATTATTTGTTGTATATTGCATGTATTTTATATAATAAAAATGTCTATTACCAACAATCATTTGTATCAAACTTTTTGGTCTCTTTTTTTTTTTTTTTTTTTTTTTTTTTTTTTGTGTGTGTGTGAGTGTGTGTGCGGGGTATACCAGTGCGGGATTTAGCGTCTAGGCTTAGTGTTAGGATCGGCGAATGGCTGGGCAACCAATGACTCTGTGTAACATAAAAAGAAAAAGGCTAGTTCTATAGAACAAGGAGTCATCGGCTAAACGACAAAGAAACAAAAAATGTTAAGTGGTAAAAGTATAGGTGTGTTTTTATTTTATTTTATAATATCTACTTCATATAAATGAAAAAAATCACCAGGGAGATATTTATAAAAAATAAAAAAGATCCAAGTAAGCTAGTGACAAAACATAGCCTATGATTATCATTTGAAAAAGGGATCGCCCGTAATTGTCGGGGAATGAAATAAAGTGCTAATTTTCTTTAGAATCTTTCTTTTTTTTCTCCTTTTTGACTTGCTACTGTTTTTCTAGTTTTTTTTTTTTTTTTTTTTTTTGTATCCTGAACATACAGAGGGTCATTATCCATAGAAGCGCTTATAGTCACTGCCATAATACCAACACTAATTCAACAAACTATTTTCCTTGACGACAACGAATAGTCTCTACAATGCCCTCTTCTACACCTCAGCTAAAATCGTCTATAGTATACACACTCTCCATCGTCTCTTTGGTAATGTTACTCGTGCTCTACTGGGCGTGGAGAGATGACTTACTTCTACTCCCAGAACCTCATCAAACAACACCTGATCCAATTGCCTCTCTGGACTTTGTCACTCATATACCTAGCCGTTCTTTGCAGTGCACCTCCGACACTTTCAACACTGGCTCTTGGGTCCATCGTCCTTTACAGCTCAAGGAAGATTCTATTAGGGGCATGGAAGAAGCGGTCAACTATCATTGTCGTGCCAACTTCCCTCACAAATGTTATAGACGCATAGATGACAATTTCAAGGAATTCAATCGTAGCCTTCGCATGTAAGTAAGCAACCTGGGGTGAGGCGGTCAGGGTAGAAATGAAGTATGAGAGAAGCTAAGGGAACTTTGACTGAGACAACGATAACTTACACTTCATTTTCTTTATTTCTTTATTATTACTATTATTATTTAGTGTGGATTATACTTGGGAACCTGAAATGTGTACATTGATTGGTACGGATCCTCGCAAACTGACAGCCCATTTAGCAACCAACCCTCTATTAATGGTGGGCGACTCTATCACACAGTTGCAATTTGAAAGTCTGAACTGTCTACTGGGTCAAGATTTGACAAATGTACAACTGGATGCAAATCTGACAGGTGGCGATCCCAAAGTCTGGGCTGGGCAACTTGTGCATCCCAGTCGTGTTCAAGAACAAGGTGCGGTGTCCCTGGCCTATTTGCGAAGCGACTATTTGGTACGATTGGACGACTTCAAGATAATGGAACCATTTGACGAGGAAGGGTATTTGATTGGCAAAGGCAGCAATTTCCCTTGGGTGCACGCTTTGGACAGATTCAGCTACATTGTTATCAACACTGGTCCTCATTGGCATGCTGACTTGAAGTGGGGTCCCAATAAATCGGATAAAGAATTGGTACAGGCGTTTGCAAAGGGAATGGATGCCGTCTTCAAGTATCTGAAAGAACATGTCAAACCTCATCAACGTATCTGGGTCAGAAGTACGCCTTATGGTCATGCCAAGTGCTCTCAATATAAGAAACCGGATGCTGTGCCTCATGCTCCATCGAAAAAGGAAAATGAATACCAATGGGATCTTTTGGAATCATTTGATATGGTCTGGAAGGTAAGCAATTAAATGACATGGAAAACTCAAGGAACATGCAACTCACTTATTAATCCGGCTAATATTTTATTTTTGTATATAGAACTGGATCGAGGCCGAAAAAGATGAACGATTCCGTTTTTTGAATGTTTCTTCTATGGCAAATTTACGTGGTGATGCTCATTCGAGTCCGGACTCTGATTGCCTCCACACTTGTTTACCAGGTATGAGATCTTGAAAAGGGAGTCAGGATGGTGATTGGTGTCTTTTCGTACCTATTGTATTGACCTTAATTTTATTATATATATTGTAGGACCTGTGGATGATTGGAACCAACTCTTCTTCCATGAAATTGCTCAAGTCGCCGCCTCTTCGATCTCCACATCATGATCAATCATTCCTTAGATATATAGATATTAGTTTATATAGTTTACCCATTTCCCTTCCCAATTTACATTCATCTCATATCACTTTCTTCTATGTCACACTTCCTCTACACATTTTATTATCTGCAAATAAACTGCATTCGGTGAAACAGCCTGTATTTTATATATATACATCATTCCTATTCCAGCTATTATAGGCGCTCTTTTTTTTTTTTAGTCTTCTCTGTTGCCTTGTTATTGCTCTTGCTTTTCACCCATTTGACTAAAAAATAAAGATCATCGGCTGAATTGAATCATCTTGCTAATGATATTGAATGTGATGCATTTCAATAAGAACCGCCCTGAAGCTTGATTCTCTTCAATTTTGGGGATTCAAATTCCGCATGAATAAAGTAATTTTTGCTCTCGCTGCCTTTCTTTTTTTTTTTTTTCTGTCAACCCCATTGAACACTCATGCGGTTACGATGAGGTTAGATGTATATTAGACTAGTATTAGACATAGAAACAGAGGGATTTTAGCAAGGGACATACAAGATACATGAGGAAACCCTTTCATTTTGGATTCAAGATCTCCCGTTGCAACGAGATTAGTCTCTTGGAATGGCATTCTTTAGCCACTGTCTTGGCTTATTTTTATCTGAATAAAATATGTATTATTTTTTCCCATTGCTTGCTTTATCATAGTTTTAGTCTATCTTATACTTAGATACCCTTTTACACCCTCCCCTTTTTTATTTGGTTAGTAATTCTTCTAGAGTTTACTCATACTTCAATAAAACATATCTTTTTTTGAACCATCAGTCTCTACCATCAGACCCATCAAATATTAAGCAATCCTTTCTTTTTGTGATCGTACGCGTGATTGTGAGTGTGATAACAAAAAAAACGAGCTAATCATTAAAGCCAATACGACTATAGGTACTGTACAAAACAGAACCAGTATTCCTCCCTCATTGGGTAACATCGACGTTTAAATAACAAATAAACGCGTACCATTTTTGGAATTTTTCCTTGTCTAGGATCATTTCAATTTCGAGGTTCACCAGCCAAAATGTCCGAACACCGACCAACTTTGAACCATTAATTTTTTTTTTTTTTTTTTTTTTCACAAGGCATAGAAAAATATAAACGTCAATAAATATTCTTAATGACTTTAAAAATGATAGTTCAAGTTTTTTTTATTGATATTTTTATTTTTCAAAGATTTAGCAGTTCAAAGCTGAGTTAAAATAATGCCGATTCTTGATGAAATGCACCATACGTATTATAGTTGTTGTCCATTTCAAATAAATTTTGTGCATGTTACTAATCTGATTTTGAAATAGTAAATGTGTCAAAAAATGGCTAGCTTGTCTATTTATGATAATACAAATCAAGAGAAAAAAAAATCTACATGCTGTATAAGCAACAATTGCTAACTAGGGTTGAAAGGTCGAGTGTAACTTTTTTTATTTCAATAAAATGCATATAAAACCATTATACTGTATTTGTATTTGCGTACCGTGGAAGGGAATAAAAAGAAAGAAAAAAAAAAGTAAAAATATAAAAAGATATCAGAGCGAATTGGAGAGGATAGGGTATACAAATAAGTAAAAAAAAAAAAGGGAGGGGGGAGGTAGATTGGGAGCAGATAGAGAAAGCTAATACTAATACATTATGAATCCTGTTTCAGCACGAGTTTGCCGTTCAAAGTTCCATTATTTGGATTTGCATCAATATTCATCAGTTCAGTCAAGAATTCATACACTTCGACATTGTGGAAAGGTACCAATCGCCTATTACGAGGAGCATCAGTGCTAGTAGGAGGGAACCACCGGTCAACCTTGGGTCCCTTCGCCATAAAAATAGCCAACATATCAGGGTCGAGAATGTCGTATCCATGCATGCCTTTGGGTTGTTGAGTGATGCCAGAGGAGGGATCTGTCGTATTGTGGTTGAGAAATGCATAGCCAGTATCAGGGATTGTGACAATAGGAGCTATTCTTTCATTGTTGCGATAGTGATAGTGTGGAGGCACATCCTCCTTGAGATAAACTTTATAATGGGCGTCCTTCGGGTGATGGTCTAGGTACGTAGCCATTTCGTTGTAGATTTGTTGTATAGCATCCGCAGGGGCATCATCATTAGGTCGAAGATCCAACAATGGCCATCCTTCCCGGTGTCGTAGGAAAGAAAGTGATTTCGATGATAGGATGTCGTCGTAATAAATGTACTTATCAGTTCTTGCCATACCATGATCGCTGACCTAGTGATTTATAGATGCATATAGCTAATTTGAGTACACATCAATGAAAATATACGGCAGAGAATCATTTTTACCACTATAATATGAGCATGTTCTTCCACATGACGTTGCTTGATCCCATCCATGAGCTGCCCAATAGCTTGATCAATCATTTGCACTGTCGATTTGATATCGTCGCTATCGGGTCCTGATCCATGGCCAACAGAATCCGCTTGAGACACGTGTACAGATATAAATTGAGGTCGTACCTTGTAAGGCATATCAATCAACTCCAGAGTCAAATCCATAATTTCGCTAGGTGTCTTTGTTGAATCGAATGGATAAAGGTAAGTTGGTGCAACGGCTTCTGATCCAGGCCACATTACGGATGCTGTCAGACGATTGAAGTGGCTACATGTTTTCCAAATCTGAAAAGAAAGGAGAAGTCAATTTCATCATTCCAGCCCCTATCTATTTCTATTTTTATTTTTTATTTTTGCCACATACTGGATCAGCTACTTGCCACCAATGAGGATTCGTGGATGAAGAAGTATTCCAGTGCTGAAATCTTTGCTTTAAAACCGGGTCATAAAAATCATTGGCAACAATACCATGAGATTCAGGATGCAAACCAGTTACCATTGTCCAATGATTAGGAAATGTGAGTGACTAAATAAAGAATATAAACGAAGAGTGAGCCAAGTTAACAAAAGGAACCTACTGACAGAGTAGAATGAATCTTACCGGGAAGGCTGGATACATATAATCAGCCTGCACACCATCACTTGCTAAATAGACGTATCAAATTGATAGGGTCAGTACAATCTCAGTGCTGTATCTTGTGTATCTTACCAAGCTGATCCAAATGTGGTGATACATTTAATTTAAGATAATCCGGTTTGAATCCATCCAAAGACACCAATATGACAGTCGAAGCAAAATATTCTGTTCCATTATGATATAGTCTTTCAGCTGGTCGTTGGTGATGTCCATGTTTATGTGCCAACAAAGCCAGTGTGATACGGAATATAAAGAAGCCGACGCCAATCAGGACGCCCATCAGGATGTATCGTATCGTCCGATCTCTCTAAAGTAGGTCATAAAAACGTTGAGTGTTTTTTCGATTCATTTTGCTTGAATTCCTATTTCATATTACCCAAAGCACAGAAAAACAATTATAGTAAGTGGCAGCAGCGTGGTCAGGGTTTTCATATCCATCTTCATCGCAACTGTCTTCATCATTCAATAAACGGGCATGTTCACTATGTTGATCGTGTTCTTCATGTTCTTCAACAGGGCGAGCGTTATATTCAGCGTCCGCAGTATTGGAAGTAGTTTCTACTGGTATACTTTTCAATGGTAAATCATCTTGGTACATGGTGTTCATTTACAAAGTAATCAGGATTGGATTAGAAAGTAAAAATACGACCCAAAAATATCTAGTTTTTTTAAACTAGTAATTGAGGATCAAGGGAATATAAACTGGGACGGAGTATAAAATAAAATTGAGAGGGGAGAAAATAAAATTGAGATGATGTAAAGTAAAAAGAGATGGGGTAAAATAAAAATTGGGACATGACCAAGTAAAATTGAAGCAGATGATGATGAAGATGACGGCAAATGAGAGGAACATCGGAAAGAGGTAAGAAGAAGTAAATCCAAAATGAAGTACCTTTTTTTTTTTTTTTTTTTTTTTTTTTTTTTTTTTTTTGCAGCTTACACTGTAAACATCAATGCATATTTGTTATGCAGGTCATTGGTTGGTTGTTGGTCTTTCCAGAAGTCCAGGTCACCGTCCAGTGGTGGCAAAGTTGTAGAACAGAAAACGGATATTGTAGAGGTATTTATATTACGTTGGCAGACAGTGTTGCAGTGATTGCATACTGACACTGGATACATACGCTTCGCGTGCTGTCCTGGCCCACAAATCACCTCGTTCGATAAAGATCGATGACCACAATCGGAGCAAACCTGGTAGGTCATGTAATCGCCCATATTGATGCCAACAAGTTTTTCAGATTTTTCAGCATTCAATAGATGTTGTCGGCATGCATCCGCCAAATGCCCAGCACCCTTTCCATTTCGCCCAAACTTCACGTCTTCCCAGACGAAAACTGGCACCTTGTCATTGTCGTTGTCGGTAGGCGTCTTCTTCCATTTCCTACATGTGTCAATAATAAAACCAATTAGACACCAGTATGAATTCTACGAGTATTCTGAATTAAATAAGTTTATTTGATTTGGGGGGGTCTAAAAAAAGACCTTCATTTAGCTTTGACGTATCATACAGTCATTTCCGGAAATTATTTTGGAGAACTAATTCAATTAAAAGTGATACTGTAGTATGTATGATAGATAAGTTACGATGTATCATATTCAGGGTGAACCGAGACCTACCTACACCTGGATTGATATTTTGAAGTATTTATTTTTGCGTTTCCGCTTTAACTCAGGCCATCAAGCCCACTTATTATTTAGTGGGAATATGGCACAATGTTGGGTAATTGTTGGTTGTTATATAAAACACACAAGCTACAACAATATGATATGAAGACTGCCACTGCATCACGACAGCAGTATGAAATCAGTTCCCTACAATGCATTGCTCAATTTCCATCCAATCATTTTTGCGGGTATACTAGCTGCTGATCACGTAGTGTGCAGTTCAGAAAGAACGGAATAAGATTGGCACTCACGGAAAGTACCTAGTGCAGCAAGAATCAACAACAACGTTATCAACAGGAAAGCGAGATTACATGGTTATTGTGGATAATATCGCTATTCTGAAGTGTATATCCCTAATATACCCAGCAAGAAAGTGGTCTCCTGAAATCTTCCTTCGTATATTTTACAGCGAGAAGAAAAATATTTTCGACCTGTAGCTCACCGAGAAGCCACGGGAAATATTTTAGATCCCGCCCACGTGAATTTTATTTATTTATTTATTTGCTTCGTTTACTTTTTTTCTTCTGTTTTTTCTTCATCATTCAACTTCATTGAGTTTATGATGTGCTTAGAATAGTGTCAGGACTAATTTAGAAGAGTTTCCAGAGCAAGGATTACAACATACATTGGGAAACCCTTTCATTTTGGATTCAGGATTTAACGCCACCTTCAGCTGGCATTTTGGACCCTTCATTAGCTTAGTTTGTTGTTAGTTTGTACATAGTTTGTACCAATATCTGAATAAAATATGTCTTCTTTACATCCTTCAATGAAAAACTCCCTGTTAGTCCGTTTCATGATTTGTACAATAGATCTCATTTTTACATCCATCAACCCTTTTGATAATTATTGACTGTTGTTGTGCTTCAATAACAGAGTTCATTTTAACCTTTCCCATACTTTATACATTATATTAGCGCCCATTTTACTATTGTCCCTTTAGATTAATGTTGATCATTACTTGGATCTCACTTTATTCTCCCACATGCCTCTTTCTATATATCTTTCCCTTTACAATGAGCCCCTCGCCTTTAGTTTTAGTACCTACCACAAAATGCTTCAAGAAATTGAGCCTTCTTATTAACAATCCCCTGAATCATTGTATAATCAGCCATGTCACTATTGTAGCTGGTAGTTGTTTTGTGAGTGTCTTACTAAACATTTGCTTCCTAACTCACCCACTGTATCTATCTTCATCACGCCCTGCACACTAAAGACATATCACTGCTCAACCAACCATATCAATGGATTAAGGTGTAGTAGCCATGCCTTATGACCCTGCTGAACTGCACCATAGTTGTATCACACACACACACACACACACACACACACACATCCATTCCTCCCTTCTTACAACCAGACTCTTTCTGATAATATTTTATAGTCATGCAACGTATTAATAAAGGACGTTTTTTTATTCAAAGTATATGTATATAGATCCAAGGACGAATATCATATGGTTTGTTTGATTTTATTGATAAATAGAGATAAAAAAGTGGATATGGATAAATATAACGTCAAAAAGAAAGTAGATGATAATGATAAAATGAATATATGTGATGCATGTATCTTTGGTAACTGTGGATGGTGAATGGTCAAATGAAAAGGAATAAATATAAAGGGAAAGAGATGGAGTTCAGTAAAGAAGAAAACGAGTGTGGAAGCGCAATATATGTGTAATAAAGAAAATTATATAAAAACTAACTAACAAAATAAAAGGATGGATGCTAAACAATAATAAAGAATCATGGAAGTAGTGGAATCCAAAAAAAAAACAATGTAATTGACAGTTCAAGATAGCTGTGGATCAAAGGTCATACTTTCACGTCGAGTATAGTTCATTGGTGGGAACCCATTAATAAGACCAAAGTTCATATTGGATGCTGATGGAGGGGGAGTGGTGACAAACATCGTGTTAGGGCCTGCCATAGGCGGTTGCTGCCGGACACCCTATGAAAGCAAAACCAAAAAAAAAAAAAAAAGTCATTTTCTTATTTTCTTCAAAAAAAAAAAAAAAAAAAAGTTGTTTTGTATGTATACTTTGGATTGGACTTACCAATGGATTTTTACTGAATGATAACCGAATTCCACCCTTGACAGAATTGCTAAGAGGATTGCCATATAAATCTTGGAGGGCTTGCGTGGCACACATGACATCGACAAATTCAACAAAACACATTGGTCCATTGGCCTTATTACGAAAGGAGAGACGCTTGTAGCCATAACACTTTGAAAACATTTGCTTCAGTTCATCTTCATTGGTGTTTGGTGGGAGGTTGCCAACATAAAGAGTATTGCATGGTGGGTTCTGATCCGCTGGGTTGGTGCTGCCAATAATTACCCCATTACCATTGTAATTTCGAAGCAATCCGTTGCTATTGCCATTGCTGCTGTCGGTGTTATTCGTCATCATCATTGCTGCTGTTGGTGGCGGTGGTGGTGGTGCATATGTAGCTGTACCTGTAGGCGATGTCAATTTATTGGTGGTGTCATTGTTGCTGATACACGCGGAGAAGGATGGTGGCATGCCCTTGACCAAATTGGAGGAATGAGCTGTGTTGACGTTGATGGCTAATCCATTGACACGCTGATGAATATCTGTCATGTCCACATTTGCCAAAGATGATCGGTGTTGTTGTGTCTGCCATGAAGGAGTAAAACCATCCTTGTTTTCAATGTCCATACTTTCAGGCGGTGTTGTAGGTGTGGATCCATCGCCAGTTTCTTCCATGACACTCGATAGACCGCTGACATTAGTGCTGGACCCTGGATTGTTGTTGTGATTGAATGCATTGGTGGCTGGTTGAGAATAATGCGGATGATGGATTGACGATAAAGATGATGCTGCTGATGATGAGGACGATGCTGTTGATGCCAAAGATGTTGGATGAATGATGCCGTCGTGCAAAGGGAAGAAGTGACTGGTGGGTGTTGATTTCGATAAGTAAGTTGTATCCTTATCCATATCGAAGATATGTTTTGATGACAACCGGTGCGCATTTGTATTGAATCCAGATCCTCGGATAGCTGCTGATGATGAGGATAAGGATGATGATAAGGGGAAGTGAGTAGACGACGAAGGGTGATGAGAAGATGGGGTCGAATTGAAAATATCACCGACAGAAGACGTACGTAAATCAAATGAAGACGACGACAGAGTCCGATTTGAACTAGGCGAAAACATGAATGCTGTTGAGGAGGATCCAGTAGCTACGGTAGGAGAAAAGAGGTCTGAAGAGAGATGATCACCGCTTGCAGCAGTAGGAGAGGTCACAGAAGAGAATAGGTCAATGCTATCAGAAGAAGGTACCGAATAAAATGCTTCGTAAGCAGCATGGTGAATTGCATTAGATGTATTGAACCGAATTGTCCTTGTTGTCGATGGTGCAGTTGCTACTGTTGATGGCGTTGGTGTTACTGATACCGATGCTGATGTTGATAAACTTGGAGTATTTGTGATTGGTGAAGTCAAAGGAGGAGGAGGAGTTGGTTGATGTTGCGGCACCAACTGTTGTTGTGATACATTAGGATATGACGGTGGGTTGATTGGTGGAGGGAATGCCTGAGTTGGAAAGCCTAGTACCACTTGTTGTTGTTGCAAAGGTTCCAATGATAATCCCCGTTTTGTATGCAGATTCTTTTTGGCCATCTCAGCTTTGAGCACAGATCCTTTTTCAGCATCGACCTTCCGACCATTGATGATATCCCTAGCTTCCAATGCTTCTATACGATTCCGGAATTTTGCGAATCCAATCTAAATAAAAGTAATAAAAAAATATAAAAAAAAACAATAAAAAAAGAGTCATACATGAAACATGAAGAGTGAGCTAAATTTGTGATGATGAATGTAGCAGGATGAGTTTTTCTTAAACTTACAATTTGTTTGCGCATACTACTATTGTTATAGTTGTAAGTAGTGGTAGTCATTTTGTTGCTACTATTGCTACCATTCGGTTCATTTCCATCAATACTAGCATGGTTGCCTGTATCTTCACTGTTGTCACTTGCACCATTGACGTTGTTGCTATTGTTGAGTATCAGGTCATCTTCCTGGTCTTTGTTTGGTATCTTCAGAGTAGCAGCTTCGAATCCAGGAGAAAAGATAAACATATTTTGGAATTCTCGCTCCAGCATATCTTCAGGAAAGCCAACGACGAAGATAGTAGATATTTCTTCACCATTATTAGCAGAGAGATTGAGAGGCGGAAGGGGTTGAAGAGGTGGCACTGGTTGCATTAGCACATTGTTGATATTGCTCGTCGTATTAAAAATGGTAGAGCCACTGGGAGGTGGTGTAGTTGTTGTGGGTACATCAGAAGAAGGAGGAGGATGGGAAAGAATAGCGTTAGTGGTAGTCGGAGAGATGGTTGATGCTAAATGTGGCATGATAATGAATGAATAAAATAAAAATAGGTTCCAGGAACCTGTATAAAATTAAATAAACCAAAAAGAAAAAAAAAAAAAAATAAGGGAGAAAAAAAAAAGAGAAAAAATAAAATAATAAAAATATAATAAAGGGCTCAGCTTGGCTAGTTTTCTCATCACAGAAACTTTTTTTTTATTTGCTAAACTGCCAAAATGGGAAAAAATAAATGCCCTGCAATGACATGATGAATATCTTGCAAAAAATAAAAAAGAGATCAAATATCTCATTTGGAATGTATTCACACAGTAAATGAATTATTGAAAATCAGCGTGAGCGTGTATTCATTCATCAACGTCTTTTTCAAGCAGGTAAACTTAAATTCTATGGTATGATATAACACTCACAGTATTCTAACATAAGGGTTTTCTTAGCTCAGGCTCATATTAATCTAATCCTTCCTTTCTCCTTATCAGTCCTTACGGTATGTATGCTACGTTCAAAACGCTGGTTATCTGGGAGCTACACAATGAGTCTGCTTACATACAAAGGCAGACCATAGACCTAACCAATTGGTTGCTCATCTACTTCAATCCCTCTCTCCCCCTCCCCCTCCTCCAAAAGCCAAAAAAAAAAAAAAAAAGCTTCGTACGAATATGATATACGCGAATCCTGCCCTGTGCGAAAACAACGTTCGACATAGAAAATAGAAGTCCGTTCGGAGAATGAAATAGGGCAAGCAGCATGGCCACACCATATTAAAAAAAAAAAAAAAAAGATCGCCCGTATACTGGGAGGTGGAAGGCATGTTTGCTATGAAGTGATACAGGATCGGGTCGCCTCGTTTAGGAAATATAAAGATCATAAATTACGACACTTTACCTAGGCTTCTGTAGTGTCATACTTTTCTGAATGTAATTTTTTAGTGCAATGATGCCAAAATAAATATTCTGTGGAGTTATCGGAAAGTCTTGATGCTTAACATAAAGTACCGTGGCAATGTACACGAACACCTTCACATCATAGTATTCTAGTATATTGTTTTGACAAATCCACACGCCAAAAACAACCTCCTTTTCCCATACACAGCACTAGCCAAACCCTATTTAAAGGAAAGCAAATCTAAAACCAACTACATATAAAAAATCAATCAACATGGTCGGGTCAAATGAAGCAAAGATAATCACATTGTTTATTAGAAGAGGCAAAAGATAAAAAACAAAGCATAAAAACAAAGAATAAAAGGTAATAACAACAGCATGGTTTAATACGTATAAATAGATAAAAAGTGGAAGGTAAAAAAATAATAAAAAGAATATAAAAAATAAAAGAAATAATAAAACTAAATAAGAATATACTAGCTATTCAAACAACACTACACAAGTAAAGAGGGTTTCCGAATACTGTCGTTGGTATCAAATTGAGAAGAGGACTGAGAGCGCAGTAATACATGGGGCGCAGGAGGAGCAGGTAGTGAAGGAGGAGAGGAGGAGATTGGGTCTTGTTTATCGCATTGAGTAGCGTCCATCTGTGGTGAAAAATCCAATCCTCCTTCGGCAGATGGAGGAGAGTTAGGTGAGACAATGGAATGGTTGTCGGTCGAAATTGGGTATGGATCAGTAAAATGAGTCGCTGGCATATTTGATGGAGGCTGTGACAACGGTTCTGCGTTTGAATTTCCGGTAGTCGACGTTGTGGGTACTGCTGCTGGTGATGAATGCTGCCGAGGTAACGCTGGAGGAGACGGCAGTCGTCCCTGATGCTGATCCAATCGCCCTGTTTGGTTCCGTGCCATTTTCATCACCACTTCACATTTCTTCAAAATATGCCGTACATTGAGCTCCATATCCCCTTCACCATAGGTCAAGTTTTCAAGCATTGGTGCAAAGTCCTCTGGTACCTGTTAAATAGAAAATAAAAAAGATCATAGACATGTTTAGAATCATCCTACGCCGAGTATTTTTTTTTTTTTAAAAAAGAACTTACAGTAGCAAATTCTTCTTGGAATTTCAAAAGCAAAAACACCGCATCGATAGTACCAAATGAATCATCCTTCATAGGTTCCTTGCTTTTTGAAAAAAGGAGATTTGGTGCGATCATGGTTGCCAAATTGAGGAGATCCATTTTATTGCCCGCTTCGTTTTCTGTATGAGCAAAAGTTGAAACCCAGTGTATAAATAAGAAAAGCACTTCCATAGTATCCCGGTTTGTCTTTGGTAAGAGGCAACAGGCAAGGTGCATTGCTCGTTTTCGATCCGTATCTTTTTCCAATTCTAACAGAATAATAATAATAATAGTAACAGTAAGGAGATCTGTGAATTATAGGCGATTTTTGAGTACGTAATTATGATTTTTCGCAACTTACTTTGAATGGCAGTAAAGAGTCGATGTAGCTTGAAAGTCAATAATGGTTCAGGCATTTCCCTTAGGAATTTTTTGATCAAAGCTGCCAATTGTATGGCATTCTCATTCATAAGGTTGACGTCGTTTGGATTCTTGTCGATTTCTTCACACAAATCTTTGAGGTGTTTGATATTGCCATTTTTGCGGAAGATGCCTTCAACAGTAACATCTACATAAGATAACAATAAAAACGTTATCAAATTGTCTTGCAAGTCATATACGTGCCTGAAACTTTTTTTTCATCTTACCTTTTTGCTTCATTGCAAAAATGATTTCCTCGATAATGGAAGGAATACGAATTCGAGTTGGACTGGCACCGAGATTGGAATCAACACCATTTTTTTCCACCAATATTTCCAATGGCACACCAAATGTTCCTTCTAGTTTTGTAGAAATAAAAAAATAAAAAGGGCTTAGAAATAATATATCATCTTATAATGGTTATGTATTGCTTACCTTTTGCATGTGTTTTCTTGTTCCCACCTGTTTTGAGACTTGTTACAAACTTTCCCCAAAGAGTCGAGTTCTTCTTATCGTCAATTAAATCAGCCAGCTCTTCCAAAGAGAAATAGTCCTTCAACAGTTCATTCAAATAAAGTACAGCAATATGTTTCAACATGTAATGGTCCAGTGATCCTAGTTCCGCAAAATAATAAAACTTCGCTTTTGGTATGGTTTTGACATAATCTTGGGAAGGCCTGTGTGGAACTGCTATCGGTGGTGCAAGCGCATTTTTCGTATTGGTATCAGTAGGAAGTGGTGGTGATATTTGAGCAGTTGGAATAGGTGTAGGTGAAGGGTCATGTTGAGGATGCATTGAAGTTGGACTAGTCGTCACTGGTGTCGTATCGTTATTTTTGCTGAGTTGAATATCGATCGCTAAACTTGTAGAGTGTTCGCTATTAGTTTCTGGTTGACTGGTGATGTATGCGGACGTTGGGCTAGGTGTTTCCATGAGTGTGGATCGTTTGGCAATACGACGTGAGCTGCTAATATGTCGGTTCATGTGAGTCGATTTCGTCCTTTTGATGTCTCCAAGGTGAATTGCGTTCTTTTCTTCGGGAGGTTCAGGAATCGTTGGTAAATTCTTAGTACTAATAGTTGGATGTCCATCTTCTTTGAGACCAGATACAAGTTGCTTGCCGAATTGATTATCATATTGAGCCTTGGAAAGATCTATAAAGAAAGCGTTAAGCATACTATTATCATATTCCGTTTTCATATGCTTTTGTCGTATTAAATACCTGGTACATCCAACAGCTGGTATAGTCGCTTCAGTGCCACACGCAAAAGAAAAGAGAATTGTTGAAGTTTGGTGACCTTTACAAAACCTTGAGCCATGGTGTCTTTGTTGCCACAATGTTTGCAATGCAGAGTCATACTATCAAGGTCAATAAAGGAGGCCTGATATTCATCGCCCAAACGTCCACAGCATTGAGAACAGGCAAAACAATGATCATGCCATCGATTTAATTGGAATCGATAACATTGGTTATCACAAACTGAGTGACAAGATTGGCAAAGATCAGAAGTGACAGAGTATTCAGATAAATCATTGTGTTGTCGACCGTTTGCTAGTTTCACCAATTGACTGAGGAATCGACTGATAGCCGCGGATTTTGTGTCTTTTGCATTTTCCTTGAATTGTCAAAAAAAAAAAAAAAAAAAGTTTAAAAAGATGTCACTAATATATATATATAATATGAAAGAGGGATACTATAATTACCAATTTTAGTGCACCGGTGAGACCAAGGCGTATAAGAACTTTGAGATATTGGGCCAATCCAGTGACCAATGACAGCAGATCTTGAGTGATACCGATCCTTCGAAGCCCACCAACTTGAGTATGAGATAGTAGAGCAAAAAAGCTGGTGACCTTTTTACAGAGCATATGAGCTTCCCGATCATAATGAAGTTCTTCATTCAGAGTTTCCGAATAATGAGCGGCCAATTCATCAATTGCACAAAAAAGGACATCCACATGAGTAATAAAATAATCCGCCATTCGAACACCTTCACCATAACTTCCTTCCGATACATGGACAAGCATATCAGAGATGCAGGCTGCCGATGAGTCTATAGTACAATTATATATTGAAGTTAAATATCTATTTTAATTTGTGTAAGACATCAAGTGTTCTTTTTCTTACCTTCAAAAGCGGATAAAACAGTCCAGATTCGATATACTTTTTCTTCCATCACAGTTTGAGCGTCCCTGAGTTCTATTGCAGTCAAATGATTGAGATCTAAAAATACACACAAAGTTTGATTCGATAAGCCATGTGGACCTCTTCTATATTTACTACGACTTTTTTTTCGATGATACAAATATTTTATCCTTACCATTGATGTGATTTTCATTCGAAGGATTAGTCAATTTGACGTTCCAAAACTATATGGACAAATAATACGAAAATATCAGGATCATATAATCAACCAACCACATCATTTTGCGCTACTCATTGTTATACTGCATAGTACCTTGTTAATCATGTAACATTCAGGGTGCCAATGTTCATCAACGTTGTTTCGATTCAGTTCGACAAATTGCTTCAAAATAGCAGTTTGGCATCCAGTACATTTGGTGGCAAATTTGACTGAGTAGTGGAAATGGCAATAGACATTGTTGTTGTGTTCATAATAAGAATCTTCAGGACCAAAGACATCACCACAACTATTGCAGCAGAAATGTTCGAGGTGAAATTTCTTGCCAACAGCAGTAATATAAGACCCTTTCAGAGCTTCATCACAGTGATCACAGACTAGATTCAAACGTCGAAAGTAATCACGTTCACATAGCGGTTTCTGAGACCCATCCGAAGTTTCAATAGGAAAGAACATGGAAGCTACTGGTTCATGACAATCCTATATAGTACGGAATTAAAAGTTAAAGATAAAAATAAAAGAAAAGGAGAGCAGCTACTTAGTGACTTACGAAGCAATTAAAGCAATCCAAGTGAAAGGTACCTTCGAGAGCACGTACTAGTTCACCCACCAGAGGTTGCCTGCATGTATCACAATAAATTGAAGTAATGGTTGCATTGTCGACGGGTTGTGAAGAAAGCGCTGGTGGAGTTGATTGCTGTGTTGTTGAGATGAGACAAGTATTATCGCCGGTTTGCATTGTTGTGTCTCTGTATAGAGGGGATAAGTATGTGTATATGACTAGTAACGAAGTAAATAAGGAGAAGTTTCAAAAGAAATATGGAAACTCTGTAATAAACGAGAGAAAGAATAAAAGATATAAGACGAATGGGAAAAACGTGTGATAGAGATGGAAAGGAATAATAAAATAACAAGATGGTCAGAAGTGTCGAAGTATAATATATATATATATAAATAAATATATTATCTATAAAAAAAAGGAAAGATCAAACAAAAGTTGTTCAATACATGGAATTTTTTTAAAGAAAAAAAAAAGGAAGGAAGCAGATCAAAAGTAGAATAAAATAAAATAATAAAAGAAGGGAAAAGGGAGATGATGAGAGGAAGTGTAAGGGCGATTAAAAAGAATGAGAATGGAGTGAAAGATGGGTATGGATGAGTGGATAGGTGAGGGTGACCGAGTAAAAAAGAAAAGAAAGGAAGATACTGAAGGGAGAGGGAAGGCGCCAGGTCAATGAAGAAAATTCAATTCCCGCTCGTATCACCACTGCAACCATATTGGTACCTGCCAAAAGGTGTCAAATCAAAGAATTCTATAACAAATGTAGACCATTTATAAAAAAAAAAAAGCATAAATAGTGGGACTTTATTAAGTTAAGATAATATTATGTTGGATAAAAACGATGATGCAAATAATAATAATAGCAATAAAGAGATCAAAGGTAAAATAAATATGTAAAAAAAACAAAACAAAAAAGAAGTATGTAAAGAGTTCAGAGAACACAAAAATAAAAGGAGTCAGAAAGTAAAGGGGAAGGGGAAAGAGAGCGATAGACAGATAAAATAAATGAAACCAATTAGATATCACACTTCACCATCACCATCATCATTCAATCCTTGCGCTTGTAGAATCGTCTCCATTTGTCATCAATCTTTTCCACGTAGTAGGCACCAGATGAGATATGATCCAAGTTACCAGATGGGGTATAGTCACAAGCATTGTGGGTGTTTTCACGAATCTTCATAGCATCAGCAAATTCTTGAGGTTTGGAGAATGTACGAGCAGCGAGGCGTTCACGCAAGTTCAAAGTGTTCTTGATCTTATCAGTAGGAGCATTGATACGGAATGACACCATGGAAGCAGCAAGACCAGAACCATAAGAATAAAGCAAGACACGTTTGTTTTGCAACACATCTGAATCCACTTCCGATAACAAGGAGGCAAGACCCGCCCAGACAGCAGCGGTGTACATATTACCAATTTGCTTAGGAACGTAGGCAGCAGGACCAACCTTTTCATTATAAGCAGCCTTGGTAAGACCAACACACGCCTTTTCCAGATCCTTGCTTTCCAAAGATTCAACATATGTCAAATCAGCAAATGATTGAAGAGCTGCATACTTTTCATTTTCACTATCCAAACGATAATCGTTGTAAGACTAATAATTAAAAAAAGGCATACAGTAGTCAATAATCTACCCTCGTCATCATAGTGAAATCCTTTTCCCCATTTCATTTTCATTGTTCTTACAGCACGGGCAAAAGATTTGTTGACCAGCTTGGCATAAGGGGAATGGCAAACAACATAGTCAATATCATCCATATTGGGCTTGTCTTTGTTCAATTGTTGACCGAGACGTTTCATGTAGCGGGTGTAACAAGCATCAAAGGCACGCAAGTAACAAGTATTGGAGAATTTACCATCGACTACAGGATATTCGGAATGCATATCAGGCTTGTAAAAGTCATAAGCATGTTCCATGTGAGTGCTACGAAGACCACGTTCAACCACAATAGGAGCATCCTTGCCAAGAAGCATGGCAACCACACCAGCACCAGAAGTGGGACGAGCAGCACCGGAGGCATAAAGGGCTAAATCACCAGCGATAACAATGGCATAGCGACCATCCCAAGCAGAAGATTCAATCCAGTTGCAGGCATTTGAAAAAGCACTGAAGCCACCATAACAAGCATTGGTCGTATCGATACCTTCAATTTCAGTGTTACCATGTTCACCAAACAAAGTCATCAAAGTAGTCTTAACTGCCTTAGACTTGTCAATGATAGTTTCAGTACCCACTTCAAGACGGCCAATATCATTGTAAGAGATCTTGTACTTTTCCATCAAGTTTTGGACAGCTATAATATATATATATATATATAATAGACGGTATTTAGTAACACTATTGCATAGATCCTTTACCTCCCCTGGTTTCAAAGTAAGTCTTACCGGTCAAACAAATAGATTGAATATCTTCACGATCATCAATAAAAGCCATGTTATCTTGTCCCAAACCAATAGTGTATTTTCCAGCACTGACACCATCAAAGGCTTCCATTTCAGTTTGAGCGACACACTATATTGAAATAAATACATTTTTCAATAAGTTCCTGATAATCGTCATTTATACGATTCCTAGATACTTACTCTTGAAGGGAAGTACATTTCCATGGCCAAGATACCGACGTTTTGTGGATATTGTTCAAAGTTATTAGCAGTCATTATAAGGTAAGTAGAGGAGAAGGATAAAAAAAGATGATGAGATTAAAGGAAAAAAAAAAAGAGGAAAGGAATTTTTATTTATTTGGTCGCGTTATATATATATCGATGGTGGTACTACACGCGGCGATTGAAAATTTCTTTCGTTTTTGGCAAGCACCGACCTATCAAACGGACGGAAATCAAGGGGACAGAAATGACAGAGTTACCCATCATTATTCCAGGAGACACTAAAAAAAAAAATGTACGGAGACGTACGATAAAAAAAGGAGGTTCATCATCTGAAGAAATTCAAGTCACCCACAGTAATGCATCATACGTCCACATATTTCACAAAAACAACATCAACAATAAAGACTAAAAGTAATTTGTAGGATTAAAAAAAAAATTCGTTTATTAAAGTTCAACTATATACAATAAAATTATCACTAAAAAAGCCATCTGCAACTACCCCCGTTCCGATCTTTCACCACACACACACAGACAACAGGTTTTTTGAGTTTATTTTCCCAGATGTCAATCAGCGCAATTGGATCACAATGCTATTTCCCAAAAAAATGCTGTCAGTGCTTCCATTCTCTTATAGCAATACTTTTTTCTTTCTCCACTTACCAATCATGATCAGTACCTTCGGCTTGTCTGGCGTGATCCAAATCTTGGGCAGATATTACACAGAATCGGTCTCTGGTAGCTGGGTCTCGATAAATAAACACATCATCAGTCGGATCATAACCGATCAGCACAACAAAGTGACCTACACCATCCGCCCCAATCCAAATATGAGGAATATAGTCAAGTTTCAAAAAAAGAAAAATACAGTATCCCTTTTTGTTTACCTAAATAAGTATTGTCATTTGCCATTTGCCCACATGCAGCTATAGCATCACCGTGACATTTCTAGTGAATCCCCTCAAAAGAATATTTTTAACAGTAAGGACCTACTTTGGTGCATTGTAAAGAATAGTATTGTCCAAAAAAGGCTTACCTTGCAAATATCACATTTCAAACCCCAAGCATTTACCAACACAATCATCGCAAATTTCTGACTGAATAAGAATCGTTTGAAATCATCCAGCGGTAGGATCCTGAAATTGAAATATGAAGTACTATTAAGCACACAGCTTGAAGCATATTACACAGATCATCATCTATCAACAATTTCGTACATTCTTACCACATGTATGGATGAAGTTTTGGCAATAGAGAATAAGTGATTTACCCGAGGTTCATCTTGATCAAATTGTTCTTGGTAAAAGCTGGCGTCCTGGTATTCTTTACGACTTCCGATGTAGCTGGTATAATATGTAAATTCGTGTATATATCTGTGTAATAAGAAGGCCAGATCAATTGTCCAAATACTTTCCACTTGACATTGCTTGGTAAGCTCTTCCAGCGACACAGTCATATTCATCCCCTTAAGCAGCATGGCGACACAGGCCAGGCCGCAATCCCAGTTGGTATTCTGCAAAAGAAAATGAAAAGGTCAATCAAACAAGAATTAAAATACACTTCCACAACGACGATGATGACTTGCTTGCATAATGTGAGGCACCGCATGTTGATCGAAATCTTCTTCATAGTAGTCCATGTTGTTTTCCTGGGTGAAGCGTCAAATAACGTATACGCATTCGTCGAATTGCACACGGAAGTGTCGATGGAGCAAAATAAAATCACCAAAAAGAAATTTTTGAAAAATCCAGATCGGGGTGTGAAAAAACCGACCAGGTGGCAACAGTGCGAATGAAATTTTTGTGATACGCGCTCCTATTTCATGCCATTATGTGTAAACAGTTCAACCAGCACTGACCATATTACACACGGTATTGTTGCAGGGTTTAAATCTATGATAACTATTTTTTTTATTGATGATTATAATAACGTGGATATAAATAATTGAAAGGAAGATGTGTTGAATAAAAATACAGTAAAGATACAACTAGTGGGTGTGGAGGAGATTTGGTATAAAGGAGATTATACCATTATTCTGATATATTCTAGTCTATTCTAATCTAACTAGTGCTAACTGGCTACGTTAATCCTTGTAAGTAATTCCAGGGATGCCCATGACGGCCGGCTGTTCATATTGAGTGTGACGCTTCAAGCCCATACTTACTGACAATATTTCTATGAAAATACACCAATATACAAAACATTCATGTTTAATTAGCAAAACTGGCCACTTGGACTTCTTTTCTTTTTCTTTTCAACTAACCATCCAGCACATTTCTTAGTTTCACGTTGTCATCTTCCAATTGTTGTAGCCTTGTTTCCATCAATTTTTGTGTACTGGCGTTGTTATCCAACAATTCGACCATTTCGTGATTTCGTGATTCCAAACTTTCGAGGGCATCATCCACATAGTTTCTTCGATTTTTATCTTTGTTACGAGACCTAAGGAGATATAGATCAAGTCAATATATGCTTTTTGTCCACATATTGACTATTTTGTGCTGCTATATATATATATATTTTTTTGTTCATTTTACTTACCTCCAGTTTTCTGCTATAATGATAGAAGCAGCTACACTGAAGACGAATGCTTCACTGATAAAATTAGCGCCACTTTCAATAGCCCTAGTCAAAGAGAAAAATGAGTGCGAGAAATAGATATATCATAGTAGATAGAATAAAGATCTTACCTGGCGTCGTTCAAAGGTCGGATCACTTCCTTTCTATAACCCAAGAAGTTCATTTTCAAGTTCATTTCAAGCTTATGTGATTTCTGAAAAACGATCGTGTAAGTTTTTAAAGCATTTGGATATATAATATAGGGATAAATTTACCTGTGCAACACCGATACAAAATTCTTTAAAGTTGGGGTGCTGTTTCGCTTGTACTTTGATGGAGTTCGCAACGGGCTTGGCCAAGGTTCTGTAACGATCAGTGTGATTGTGAGATTTCAAATACAATGTAAGCATTCTCAAAAGAAAGGGGGAGGGAAAACTTACTTGACCAAAAGAGATCCAAGTTTCAGTGCGCTCATGGATTGATAGTTGATATGGGGGGCGATAGAAAGAAAAAGTAAAAAAGTCAAAAATTGGAAATCACCCTACCCCCGATTGACATATTTAAAAGGCCCTGGCTTTGGTTTTTAAACCCCGTCAAACTAAAAAAAAAACCCTGCGTTCCCAACATGAAGTATGAGTATATGTAACAATAAAAGAATATACCATCAGATCATATTCATTGTATATATTGAAAAATAATTATTATTATCATACTATTTTTTTCTACTTTATTTTTTGTTAGATTGTAGAATTGGGGTGTGAAACATGCCACGGTTAGAGTTACCAACGTTATTGTGTGCATGTGCACACTGGTAAATGTTGTATTGTACTTTTTGTCTTATCATCTATATGTATATAAGAACACATATTATATACAAACTACATGTATTACAGTACCTTGTTTCATTATAGATATCTTCATGATTCTATTTTAAACATACGCTATCATGCTATAAACATGCAATATAACAAGCAAGGTGCCAATGCTGTCGATTATTTGAATTTTCGAGTTTTTCTACAGTGAGTGTACGGTAAGTCTGATAATTAATCAACTATTACATGCTTCACTAGGTTGTAGCAAACATTAATGATCGACCCGTCCAACTTGATGCATAATCGAATTAAAAAGATCGCTTTCTTGGTAACCGCCGTTTCAAAACATGACTCAAAAATTGAATTTCAGTTTCCGACCCTCTTTTTTTTTTTTTTGGTTCTTTTTTTTTCTTTTTTTTTTTACTGTAAACCTTCATTAATCATGTGCGGAATCTCGGCTCTTATCTTGGCCGATCAAAGTGCTGCTGCCTGTCCCGATCTTCATGAAAGTCTGGGTTTATTGCAACATCGTGGCCAGGTAAGCTCGTTCTATATTTTATTGAAAATGACCTCATATCATAGTCGCACTCTCTCTCTCTCTCTCTCTCTCTCTCTCTCTCTCTCTCTCTCTCTCTCTCTCTCTCTCGATCCACTGTCAATTGCAAATTCTTGACCGTTTATACTTATGTTGTTTTGGGTTTTCTTCTTCTTAGGATGCTGCCGGTATTGTAACTTCTGGTCCCAAAGGTCGTCTCTTTCAATGTAAAGGCAACGGTATGGTCAGAGATGTCTTCAGCGAAACTCAGCTTTCTGGTCTTATTGGCAGTCTTGGTGTAGGTCATGGTAAGGAACTGTCAAATGTGATGATTTTAGACTGGTTGTACAATTGATCGATTTTCTTTCATTTTTTTTTAATAGTCCGTTACCCTACTGCGGGTTCGTCTTCCATCACTGAAGCTCAACCCTTCTACGTCAACTCACCTTATGGTATTGTTTTTGCTCACGTAAGTGTATCAAGTTTTCATATATGGCGTTTTCTCTTCTGCTTTATTTATTTACCTACTCCCTTCCTTTTTATTTATTTATATTATTATAGAATGGTAACTTGACCAATGCTGATGAATTACGGGTGTTCTTGGACAAGATTGCTCACCGCCATATCAATACTGACTCGGACTCCGAACTTTTGCTGAATATACTGGCTAATAACCTTCAAAAGACTGGCAAGTTCCGTGTTAATCAAGAAGATATCTTCACTGCCATCAAGGATTTATACCGTCAAGTTCGTGGTGCTTATGCATGCGTGGCTATGATTGCTGGTTACGGCATTATTGGTTTCCGTGATCCCCATGGTATTCGTCCTTTGGTGATTGGTCGTCGCAAGACCGTGGCTGGTTACGATTACATGTTGGCTTCCGAAAGTGTTGTATTGGACTCGCTTGGTTTCACTGATGTGGAAGATGTCAAGCCTGGTGAAGCTATCATCATCACTCAACACTCCTTGTTGCGTCGTGTCCTGGCTGTCAGCGATCGCATTGCCCCTTGTATCTTTGAATATGTCTACTTTGCCCGCCAAGATAGTGTCATGGATGGCATTTCCGTCTACAATGCTCGTTTAAGTATGGGTGAAGCTTTGGCCGATCAAGTCGTAAAGTCTTTGGGCGATAAAATGGATATCGATGTGGTGATTCCTGTAAGTGAAATATTATGAGTAGCTGATTATTTGACTTGTTTCTTGCCAATATTTATTTATTTATTTATATATTTTATCGTATAGGTCCCTGATACTAGTCGTGTGGCTGCTATTCAATTATCGCGCAATTTGAACATTCCTTATCGTGAAGGCTTCAACAAGAATCGCTATGTTGGTAGAACATTTATTATGCCCGGTCAACAAACAAGGTAAAAACAATGTGGATATATCATATAGGATATGAGAGGAAAGGAGTGTACGTGTGAACCATGACCTCATTTGTCTTTTTCTTTTTTATATATATAGACGTAAAAATGTTCGTCGCAAGCTCAACGCTATGGCTCTTGAATTCAATGGCAAGAATGTGCTACTTGTCGATGACTCGATTGTCCGTGGTACCACTTCCAAGGAAATCATTCAAATGGCTCGTGAAGCTGGTGCCAAAAAGGTATATTTTGCCTCCTGTGCTCCTGCCATTCGATACCCCAATGTGTATGGTATTGATATGCCAACGCGTGCGGAACTGGTAGCTCATGGACGAAATGATGAACAAGTGGCGGAAGAAATCGGTGCTGATAAAGTGATTTTCCAAGACCTGCATGATTTGGTGGAATCCGTACGTAAATTCAACCCTGCTATCGAAAAGTTTGATACTTCGGTATTTGACAAGTGCTACGTGACTGGTGATGTGGATGAAGATTACATGACCTCTCTGGAACAAGGCGGTCGCTCAAATGATAGTCGCATCAGTATTGATAGTGATTGTGTCGGTCTCTATAATAGTTTTAGTCGATAGGTTAGTCCTTCCACTCCCTTTTTATCTTATTTTTTTATTGTTGTCTATGCTACGTTTTTTCATAGTATTGAACTTGGATTTTGCTATCTTCTATTATTCTCTCATATTCATACATTTCCCATTTTTTACTCAATTAAAATAAAACTAAAATTTATCGTCATCATATTGAATTTTACTTTTGCATTTCGGATGGTGATGATTGGATATGGGTTATGATTATTAGATGGGGAATGAGCAGATTAATGGAGGAATATCATCAATTGATATCGACTTTTGATGGGAACTACTGATGATTTTTGTGACAGTAGGGATTCCAGGTGCCAATCCAAATGACCAGCAAAAGTTATCCAATGCTCGATTTCCACAATGTACTCTTAGCCTTTTGTATTAATATGTCTCTGACCAAATGATGTTTCTGATCGGATGGAAAACATAATAATATACTGAATATAGAGTGCGGGTGCTTGGACGTGAAAACGTTTGCGGGATTTGGGGTCATATTGAAGAAGAAAATCATTTATTTTTATTTTTTGGTCAAGTCTAGTACTCATAAACTTTTCAATCGAGTGAAATTTTAGTATGGGATAGTGCGGTTAAATTAATTCTGGAAGTGCATGCTTTACATTTTATTAACTTGGAATTGATATCCTGTAATTTTTTTTTTTTTTTTTTTTTTTTTTTTTTCGAGGGTCTAAAATAAATCTGCCTACGCTTTATTTATTTTTTTGAGATACCTGTTAAAATTTGGGATGATGCAAAATAATATTTACATTGTCTTAGTTTTTCAGTTTCTATAGTTCACAAAAAATGCACTTCGTCTCCATTGAAACTTAAAAATGCTGTATAACACCATGCATGTGCGATTGTTCTGGTGGCTGGATTTTTTTTTGAATTTCCGCCCTTTTGGATTTTTGAAATTTTTCGCGTGCCTTTTTTTTGACATTTATATATTCCACATATCACTAACGATGGGTATTCATGGTTTGACGAAACTGATCTCGGAGCATGCACCAGATGCCATCAAAAGCAATGAAATTGCCAGCCATTTTGGACGAAAAGTGGCCATCGATGCGTCCATGAGTATCTATCAATTCATGATCGCTGTCCGACAGCAAGACGGTAATGTCCTTATGAACGATGCTGGTGAAACTACGAGGTATGCTAAAATATGAACATTAACAATGTACGTCTATATAATGATGCACATTTCTTTATTCTAATATTTATTTCTGATCTTAAATAGTCACTTAATGGGCATGTTTTATCGGACTATCCGCATGGTCGACAATGGGATCAAACCTCTTTACGTGTTTGATGGCAAACCGCCCACAATGAAATCCGGTGAACTTGCTAAACGAAAAGCTCGAAAAGAAGACGCACAAGCTAAGATGGAAGAAGCGAATGAAACTGGTACTGCGGAAGATGTGGCTCGATTCACCAAACGTACTGTCCGCGTTACGCCAGAACACAACGACGAATGCAAGCGGTTATTGAAGACTATGGGAATTCCTTATGTTGAGGCACCTTGTGAAGCAGAAGCCCAATGTGCCGAATTAGCTCGTGCTGGAAAAGTATATGCTGCTGCATCTGAAGACATGGACACCTTGACTTTCTCTTCACCAATCTTACTCCGACACTTAACCTTCTCTGAACAACGGAAATTGCCCATTGATGAGGTGAACTTGGAAGCAACTCTGGCTGGATTTGACATGACAATGCCGCAGGTAAATTTTGACGAGTGAAATGAATGAATTGAGATGATGGCCCGTATAATTGACAGATTCTTTCGTTCTTTCTTTTTTGCTGCTAGTTTATTGATCTGTGTATATTGCTGGGATGTGATTATGTGGAAACGATCAAAGGGGTTGGACCAAGTAGAGCGCTCTCCATGATTAAGGAATATGGAAGCATTGAGAAAGCTTTACCTCACCTTCCTGATAGACTTACCCAGAACATACCAGTAGATTGGAAATACGACGAAGCACGGCAATTATTCTCCAACCCCGATGTGACTCCTGGTGATAGCTTTGATTTGAAATGGGAAGCACCTGATGTAGAGGCTGTAGTGGATTTTTTAGTGAAGGAAAAAGGCTTCAGGTAATAAATTGAGGGAAGCAAGAACTCATTATAAAGTATCGTCCCACTAATACTGTTTGCTTTATTCTATAGCGAAGATCGTATTCGAAAAGGTTGTGAAAAGCTCACAAAGAACTTGAAACAAGCTACTCAAAGTCGAATGATGGACTTCTTTAAAGCAAAACCAACGGATCCTGCTGACAGAAAGAAAAGGGTAACAATTAATAATAAAAACATCGGGAGAAAATAAAATGATAACTGACGAAATTCAATTTACCTATGCACTTTGTAGGCAGCACCGCTGGCCAAAAAGGATGCCAAGAAGCGAAAGGGGAAAAAATAGATTTGAAAATTGTAGTAATATGGCATTAGTAGTATAGTATAGTATAATATATTATTGTATAGCGTATCATTTGTTTAGTATTGGTTATAATTGATCATCCAATAAATATAAAATTGAACTCTTATGGTATCATACATACGTGTAAAATCCGATTGTGATTTTGGCCATATGACTCTTCCTTGAATTCAAAAAAACAAAAAAAAAAAACTGGTGTGTGCGTGAAGAAGAATACGAATGGATAGGATACTAAGGCGGCTTTGTTCACCGAAGCAAGCATTTCATACATAAGTAGGTATATAGGTAGAAACAGAGACGTGGGGTTGGCTAGGAAGAGAGTAATATCATAGGTCTTGGCAAATTGCTCCAAAATAGGATTCGTTTGAGTTTCTGTCAATGTAGATACAGTGGAGAGTATGGTGCGGCTCACTTATAATGTCAAATTTTCAATTTTCATTTCAATTTTATGGCTTCAATCGCAGTTTGAAAAATCCCTTTTAAAGCCTTTTTTTTTCCTCCTTCCTTTCTTTTCTTTTTTTTTTCCCGTCACCGCCATTTCATTGATCTCAATGGGATGATGTTCAACTGGGATTAGTGTCAGGACTAGTTTAGAAGGGTTTTCAGCTCAGCTCTTACGAGATGCATGGGGAACCCCTTTCATTTTGGATCCAGAATTTGGGACTACTATTAGATTAACCTTCATCTTAGTTTAGTATTGGTTGTCATTGATATAATTACTACTGAATAAACTTTGTCTTGCCTTTTTCTATCATTGTTTGATTGTCTTACCAAATGTATATACACAGGCTTATGATAAGCAGAAACATACAAACGGGTGTGCATCCGTACAACAACAAAAAAAAAATAGAAGGGGTGGCACTTTTTATCGTACAAATAATAAATAAAAATACATAAACTAATTCTCATTTGCAAGTCTTACAATCTACGTCTACACCTATTAGCTACGCTTGATATGGGAGCGGGAACGAGCAAAATACAGGACCTTGTTTTCTGTATAGCATTTACAGTTTTCGCGGTGTTTTATAAAATAAATGCACACATCATTTTCCTTTTTAGTATATCAGATACGTTTCAAATCCTAGGCCGCCAGCTAAAGTCTTCTTTTTTTAAAGGCTGATAAGTTTTTCTTTTTTTATAAAAAAAAACAACTGATGTACACGTTTTGTTCTTAAAGGTCTGAATTATCATGTTTATACATTGTTTTTTTAAGGTGATCATTTTTTAAAAAACCATCAGCCTGCTAGGATCATGCCTAATATTTGACATTAAAAGTGAGCCGCACCATATACTTTTTGAGGACGGTTTGGTCTGTGATTAGAGCAGATACTGTAAATGAACAAGTAATTTGTTGAGGAGAAAGTATTTCCTGTATAAACTGTACAGCCTTATTTTTCGTTGGCGGACCTCCGGATTATTCCCATTTTTTGCATAGCACGGAGATTGTAAAAAAAGCATGACGGGATTTGAAATAAAAACCGGCCTGCCTGAATTATTTTTTGGTTCCTTCCCTGTTTCCTCTCTCTCGCAACTGTATATATTCTTACAATTAACTTCCCTCTACCGTTCCAAACAATTGTCATGCACCTCTAACTACCTATCAGACAAACTACAACAATATATTAGAACAGAAAAGTCTAATATGAACAGAAAAAAAAAACATAGCTACGAAACGCTCAATTGATTCAAAAGGTACAGTAACTGCCTTGATTTAGCCTCCTCACTCACAACTTTTTTTTTCTTTGACTAGGCTATTGATCTTTGATGACTCTTGACTTGCTTTCCTTTTGTATTTCTCTGGGCTCTACCAACCACTTACTGTTTGATCATCTTGATTTGATTGGAAAAATAGTAGGCGGACCCTTGAAATTTAGCCAACTGATTCAGCTATCCACTCGCCGTTACATATAGTAGTAGCCGTAGAACCTCCATCGTCCCACATAGTATTAGTTATATTTGCCTTTATCATGGCATGTATTTTATTATTAGCTCTTATTTTGCATCCATCCCTTTAGATTTGTGTTGATCATTCTTTAATCACACTTTAGACTTTCTAATGCTGTACCCAATAGATCCTTCCAATGAATCCCATGTTACAATGAATTGCTCGTCTCTAGTTTTAGTATCCTAACAATGTCTTTTAATAAAGCATGCCTTCAGATTAATGTTGACTATCCTTCAAGTCACATTTAGACTTCCCCATGTTTTGTCCCAATAAATTCTTCCATACAATCCCATGATTTATTTATGCTTTGTCCAATAGGTTCTTCCATGAAATAACATGCCATTATGAACCTCTCGTCTTTAGTTTTAGCATTTGCCAATATTCTTCAATAAAGTATGTTTTTTTATTAACCATCATCTGACCCATCATATAGTAAATAATATCGTTATGGCAATTGTTTTAATTTATTATCAAAATATTTGTTATCTAATTCCCCCGCTATTTATCTATATCCTTCGTGCTCTAAAAACTGAATGGCAGTCCAAGATCATCCACTATCAAAATAGCCGGCCATACTCTTGATTGACCGGTCATGTAAATAAATTCAGGTCAATCCATTATTATTTTGCCCAAGTTCGTAACAACAGCAAAATTGTACTTTGTTCAAAATCCAGTCCTGCTTACTGCGTTTAATACCCAAAGGCATGTATAACATGAATAAAGATCTGCATTTAATTTTATTAAAACATTCAATAAAAACAATAACTAAACTACACATACAATTTCTATCTAAACTGAAAACTAAAATTGACTATTGAGAAGGGAGATACTAATGCAGAGAAAAAAGATGATTAGTATCCGTATGAATGTATATTCCAAATCTTCCTTGTTCAGATTGTTCAGCTGTTGTTTTACCTTGTAAGGATTCAAAACACCTTTAGGATCCAATAAATTCTTCATGGTCTTCATCATCTTGATCATGCCGTCGGATTTGGAGTAGGACAAAAATTGGTTCTTTGCCACACCAAGACCATGTTCAGCACTAATTGATCCATTCTGCTTCGCTACAAAATATAAGCACCCCCCCAAAAAAAAGAATAGGAAATAGATAGTCAGCATACTGTTCCAAACTTACCTGAGAAGGTCCATAGAGGAAAAATGATATGTACTTACCAACCCACTCGAATAAATAAGGTTCAATCAATGCAGGCACGCGTTTGTCGACTCGGTTAGCCGCAATATTTAAATGAAGATTGCCATCACCGACATGACCATAACCAACAACATCAATAATAGGTGAATCAGGTTGACCAAAGACACCGCCATCTTTCAAATGTTGACGCATATCTTCCAAACAGTCGTTGATCTTGTTGACCGGCATGGACACATCATACTTGTACACGGCGGCTTCCTTACCCAAAGCTTCGGTAAATCCTTCACGGACACCCCAAATATTCTTGATTTGAGTTTCGTCTTGAGCTACCACACCGTCTTGTGCCACTTCATCGACCATCATGTTTTCCAAGTAGTTCGTCAATTTCTAATAAAGAAAAGTTCAATTTAAAAAAAAAAAAAAAAAAAAAAAAAAAAAAAAGGTTCCTTTTTTTCGTGCTTTTTGTTTGTTGTTGCTGGTTACCTCATCATCATGATCTTTATTGGATCCACTTGTTTCGATCAATACATAGAAGGGATATTCATTTTCCATTAAAGGCTTGGCATCTGAGTGTTTCTTGTAGATCTGAAGTGCATTGTTGTCCCAAAATTCAAACGCTTGATAGATATAAAAGATATAATAAATTTCACACCAGTTTAGATGACCATTTATTTTTTGTTTGCCTTTTGCTCTATGCTACTGACCTGATAAAATTTCTGACAACTCAGATCGGGACTGCTTGAAAGCTTTTTGTACGTCTTCGTAAGTGTTGAGACCCAATAATGCCACATTGACCGCCTATCAAAAAAGACGTGAAAATTCATTTTAAATATAGCAGGATTAAAGGAGAGAATTATTTTACCTTAGGACGACGAGGAGTAAGGATAGACACACCCGTAATCACACCAATAGTACCTTCAGAGCCAATGAAGAGCTGCTTCAAGTCATAGCCAGTGTTATCCTTTCGCAATGTTGACATACTATCAAGAATAGAACCATCAGGTAAAACCTACGGTATTCCACATATACAAATGAAAAAAAGTGAAGTATTAACTGTACTGTTATCTCATTCTCAGTACTTGCTTTTGCTATGACCCTTACCACTTCTAAACCCAAGACGGTACCATGAAGCGAGCCATATCGAAGGAGACGGAGTCCACCAGCATTTGTAGCCAAGTTACCGCCAATATGACAACTACGATAAAGTAAAGCGATGAAAGATTGATTTAAAGTTCATACATATTCATCATTTTTCCCACACTTCTCGACGGAAATGCATTTTACCTTCCTTTGGCGCCCAGATCTAGAGGCATCATGTACCCCTTTTCATTCAACCAATTGTCTAGTCCTTCCAAAATACAACCAGCGTCTGCAGTAAGGATGCCAGAAACGTCGTCAAAGGAGCGAATGGAGTTCATGGATTGCAGACTGAGCACCACTTCATCGAATACGGGAATCGAGCCACCTACTAAACCTGTGTTACCACCTTGGGGAACAACCGCAATACTATGGGTGTTTGTTTAATAAAAATAAAAACATTGCAAAGAAAAAGCAACGGTGAGTGAAATCAATTGTGATAACGCTTGTATGGTAGTTGGCGTTTGTAAGTAATTTTACTTTACCTTTGTTCAGTACAATACTTGAGAATATCAGCAACCTGTTGAGTTGTCTTTGGCTTCAATACCAGTTGAGATTGACCACGGTATTTGTTCATCCAGTCAGTGTTGAAGGCAGCCAAATCATCCTCGTTGTTGTATATCAAACCAGTTTCCCCAACAATGGCTTTGAAATGGTCGACATCGCTATCCTCCAACTTTTAAAGTAAGGTTAGTCGCTATGTTTCCATTTATGCATTTTATTTTTCAAGCTTACCTTTTTGAATTGTTCGTTTCGATTGAAACCAGGATACTTTTCTGCTGTGAGAGGTACCACTTTTGTAGAGCCCGAAGTTGCATAAAGTCGAGAAGTGTTGAACATAGTGAGAGAGACAGCTTTATAAGCAGGTGCATATTTCACTGGGCGCAATGCTAAAGTTGATCTAGCTGCTTGGCATACTGTATGTAATCGACTAGTGGCGCGAAACATGTCAATGAAACGAATTGGTGTGGGAAGTGCCTATCTGACGAAAACGAAAAAGAGAGATTACAAAAAGAAGGTCCAAGGACCCAAGACAAAATTCTTTTTGCGGGATTTTAAAAATCAATGACACACATTTCAAACAACATTATTGGCTTATTTGCGTTTATTGACATCTATCTAGAACTACAAAATCAAGTGGGATATACAAAGGGGAAAAAAGTAAAAAAATATCTATAACTACAATGGATGGGTGGAAGGATATAAACTATAAATGGGACTGTAAAGAAGAAAAAAAAAAAGGAATATAAAATCTAAAATTTGAATACTTGATCTGTCAATTTGCTGATAGGTCGAGTAGGGTTGTATCCGAGTTCCGCCGTTGCCTAAATAAAAAAATGAGATCAGTGGGGATGGATATAACATATAAATAAATCTATATCTTTTGTAGTGGTACCTTTTCAATATCAATCATCATATCAGGAGGTCCACAAAGTAGTAATTGTACATCATCAGCAGGGGGAGGCATCCAGGTCGCCAAGGTATCCTTAGTCACAAATCCAACGCCTTGGTTCCAGTTTTCTTTTGGAGGAATGGCAAGTACATGGTGTACCTTGAATTGATCCGAGTATTGTCTTTCCAATCGATCCAATTCATTCTTCAATAGTATATCCTCCAACGAGTTGTTGGCGTAAATCAGCGTCAATTTCGTCATATCGTCAGCATTTCGTAGTGTTGCCTTAATAATTGGAAGCATTGGGGTAATTCCCGTCCCCCCTATGAAAATAAATAAAGAAAAGAAGAGCAGTGTTAGAACTGTCTTGGGTAACGCCATTGTTTTGACCTATATTTACCTGCAATCATACCGATTTCTTTCATCACATTGGGTGTATAAAAGTAAGCGCCTTTTGGACCTTGTACATTGATTGTATCGCCAGGTTGAAGCTTGGCCATGTGTTTTGAAACTCGTCCTTCAGGATATGTCTAAGAAATAAAGACATCAAGTCAGTCATGATCCGCACTATTTGTCTTTAGGAATTGAACTATACTGTACCTTGATCACTAAATCGAAATGACCTCGAGTTTCATTCCCAGTTGTTGGGGTGTAATTTCGGACCTCGTCTTCGCCATCAATGGTGGTGATAACTGATATGTGTTGGCCAATAGGTAGACCAAGGACATCGATAGCCGTTGGGAGTGAGAAGCGATACCTTGAAAATATCAGAAGAATATCAGTGAGAAGGTGTCATGGAACAAAAAAAAAAGTAACCTGATGACCTACAAACTTGTATTATGATTGATTTCAATTTTTTCTAATAGTTTGAACTGTTTCGTAATGTGCTGATCTAGAATACGAGTGGGTTCTATATAATATATATAAGAGGTGTTAGATAGCCACATGTTCTTGGCATTATTTTTCATACTTGTTTACTTCTTGATGCATAATAATACCAGGCCAGTGATATAACAGCGACGGCAGATGTGGTTCCCAAGATAAGAGGATCTGCTAATATACTGTAAACAGTTTTGACAGATGCTGGAGCCCTAGGTGCCATGAAGAAAGTGATGGTGACGGAGATAAAATAGAAGAAGAAAAAATTACCCCATCAATTTTTTTTGGGGAATGTTAGGGACACGTACAATTTTCGCATCAACTCCTTCGAAAAAGCCGGAATTTGAATCTTCCTGGTGGTCCCACCCAGATACACATGACAGCCTTTCAAGTATTGTCAGAAAGTAACAAAATGCAAGATTACTACTGCTCTATTTTATTATTTTGTTTCTTATGTTTAATTCAGATATGCATACAATATAAAATATGACAACTAACAATAAGCTAAGCTAATGGCACTATAATACAATGAAGATTAATCTAGTGGAAGATAGAAATCACGAATCCAAAATGAAAGGGTTTCCCCATGATGTTTGTTTTGCATTTTTGAAAATGCCTCTAATTCAAGTTCTAACACTAATCCTAGATCACCAGTATCCCAATGAGCCTTGCCATGATATCATTCAGACTTTCATCAAGGAAAAAAAGAAGAAAGAAAAGAAAAGATAGGATCAAAACGGAACTTTAACAATTCAGAAATCATGTGTGCGGCGTTTGAATTGGCATTTTTACGCTATCCTATATTTCTTTTTCGACACATACAAAAAGAAAAAAGGGGATTGTTAGGGACACGTACAATTTTCGCACGTACTCTTCGAAAAAACTGGAATTTTTTATAGCCTTTCACGCATTCATTCAGCACTTATGTACTACTGTACTGTTCCTGCACGTACAGTATTCCCAAGAATTAAAAAAAAAGAGAGAGCAACGATTATAATAGCGTGAAAAGAAGTCATACCGAGACAGGCAGAAAAATTTAAACCGTCCAATTGCGATTGTCTATGGTATTACATGTCATACATCTATAAGCTAAGAAATACAGCGTATTAATAAACAATACGCACATAAGTCACATCACTACACAGTATATGTACATACAAATTGTTACAAAGACCTTTTTATTGTTTATTAAAAATGGTTAGAAAAAAAAGATCATGGAACGATAATAAAATCTAAAAGGGATTAGCAGTGGCACCAGAAAAAAGAATAGTATCAATAATAATGATAGTACCTTTTGACGTGCTAGTAAATTTCGAATGAATGTGGTGGAGGGATCAGGTCTTTTTGTACCATGATAATGTCAAAAAAAAAAAAAAAAAAGAAACAAAGAAATAAAAGGTAATCTTGCATTATTTATGTGCCAAAATTGTACATGTTCCTAATCTTCACCTTTTTTTTTTTTTTTTTTTTTTGGATACTCACAAGTGAATGAAGCGGGATTTTAATTCATTTTATTAGGTGAAATGATAAATGTAAAATAGACATCCATATAAAATCATTATTGAATTAAATAATGGATGTAAAACAGTTGCCATAGATGTATGATTTCCTGGTTTATATTCGTTTTTGTTATTATTAAGATCGTCTGGATTACGCACAAAAGTGTTATCACCGGCATCATTGTTTTCATCCGAATCAGACGGTTTTTTCGTTTGAGGATTTTCCAAGGTAGGATAAGTCCATTGTTCTTCCCAATAAGGATGTGCTTCCCCAATGCATTCATGAATTGGCATGACATTAAAGGTTTTCTGTATCACTGGTAACCACCTTTCCGCCATTTCTATCGTCACATTACTATTTTCATGTTCCTGTCATCATAATATCGCAGTATTAGGAACTTTTTTTTTTTTTTTTTTTTTTTTTTTTGAGCATCATTATTACCAAAGTGACATGACCATGTTCTTCTGCTACACTTTTATCCATTCTAGTGTCGATCCATTTTTGAAAATAACCATTAACAACATCAGTATCCAATGTCCCACCTGCAGGAGTACCATGCTACAAGAATAATCATTGAAAGCTTTGATCACCATTTGCATGATTTTTTTTCTTACCAAATTCCAATCAAAAGAATCTTGATCCCATAAATAGGTCCTCATTCCCATTTGCCAAGCAATAGCCCGGACCCGATCATCCACATCACCATAAGGCGGTCTCCAACATTTCGGAGTAACCCCAACAGCTTCTTTAATTGCACGCAAAGTCCAATATAATTGAGCAATAACTTCTTCGTTTGTCAATGTCGTCATTTGAGGATGTGACCAAGAATGTGAGCATATGATATGGCCATCGTTCAGAGCGCGTTGAGCTGCATCAGGGAACTTGATGACATTAGATCCTACAACTAAATCCACCAAGGGTCAGTCACTCGAAGAAAAAAAAAAAAGGGGGGGGGACTCTTACAGAATAAAGTGGCCTTTTGATTTCCATTTTTTAATAAATAGTTATAAAACCTTGGCTGATCAAATGCTTTATCCTGCACACTAACAGGATACCAATTTTTATAAGGCCCATCATCATAGTTCAGTCCCCAGTCGCCTGCCCGAGGACAATAGTAGACGTCGTCTGGCAAATAATTGACCTTCGGATGTTTACAAGTGGTAATTGACCACCAGCAGTCAGGATCCTCTTTTGTATTATATTCCGATCTGTCCAAGACAAAGTTGTTGACTTTACGAGGTGCTATATTTGGCACTTTTGTCCAATCGATATCTTTCATCACCTTTTGTATTTCGGGATGGTCCACTGGCGGCTTTTCTAAAGGAGGCGGATATTTACTCATATCAATTTTGGCAGCCAAATAGGATAAATCTGTTGTTGGCTTGATATCTACTTGCTTGGGATATCGCTGTACTAGTAAATGATTCGTTGGAATAGCAATATTGTTCAACCACGTTGGTGACGATTGTGCTAAAAGTTCGCCTAACCCCACTCTTGCAAAAACTAAAATCGTAGTAACAACGGCTAGCCATGTACATGATTTCGGCGCTAAAGTTGACACAGTCACCATGTCTCTTTTCAAAAATAAAAAATAATAATAAAAATAAAAGGAAAAGGAGTAGTACGAAGTATCAAGCAGCAGGAATAATTATGATACATCATGTCCTCTCTCTCTTTTTTTTTTTTTTTTTTTTGTTTGTTATATCCTAAAGTTTCATCCACCCGGGCGTTTATCGTAAAAAATATACTGCATCAGCCCTCATATCCAAATCCCATTTTCAGCCATTCAAACAAATCAGATAATATGTAAAAGACAAGTTTATTTCATCATCAAAACAAAGATACAATCAAAAAAAAAAAAAAAGTAATAAGAACCTAAGCTAAATCAAAACTACAACTATCCAGACTATTAATGCTATATATTGTTTGTATATTGACCTTCAAAATCCTTGTGTTGCTGCTGCTGTTGTTGTTGTAAACGCTGCATCATCATCATGACATCCTGATAATTCCCTGATCCATCGTCCGTAGAAGATTGTGGCTGTTGTGGCTGTTGCTGTTGTTGTTGGTTGTACATATTCATATTGACAGCCGCCATCATTGCTGGGTTGAGCATCATCGACGGATTAATCATTCCATTCATCATGTCCGTAGGATTCATACTACTATTGTCATTGCTTGGTGGCCCTGATGCCATATTGTCAAATGTTGAAGTGGGTGTGTTCTGATTACCTATATGATTGATATTTGTTGGTGTGGTGGGTGTAGATGCTGAAGAGGTTGTGGTGGCATTGGATGGCATCATGACTCGGTTTGGTGACATGGATGATTTCATAGGTGATGACTGCTGCTGCTGTTGTTGTGGTTGTTGTTGCTGCTGATGCTGCTGATGCTGCTGTTGTTGTGAAGGCGACACGGTAGTTGGATTCATATAATTGTTCAACATCATATCAGGTGTCATATTTCCGGCAGACGTCATTGGTATTGATAATCCCATATTCATCATTGCTTGTTGTTGCTGCTGCTGTTGCTGCTGTGCTAGTTGTTGAGCATGCTGAGCCTGTCGGAAAAGCATTTGTGGATCCATACCATTTGCCATCATGGGATTGTTCATTCCATTCATTTGCATTCCGTTTTGTCCTGCTGATTGGAGTTTCGCAGCTGTTTGTTGCTGCTGTTGGATTTGTTGTTGTCTTAACGCCGCTATCATTTGTTGTTGTCGAAGCACCTGCTGCTGCTGAGGTGTAAGCATTTGAGCCTGCTGCATATTTGGAGTACCTGGATTCATTGACTGACCAGTAGGATTTTGTGGTTGCTGATGTTGCATTTGTGGGGTCGTTTGTTGCGCAATATGAGGCGTTCCATGGTTTTGAATTTGTGGGGTTGGGTGCTGAGATATATGGGGCGTTCCTTGATTTTGCATCTGAGGTGTTCCTTGATTTTGCATTTGGGGTGTTCCTTGATGTTGCATTTGGGGTGTTCCTTGATTTTGCATCTGAGGTGTTCCTTGGTGTTGCATTTGAGGTGTACTTTGATTTTGCATTTGAGGTGTCCCTTGGTGTTGTATTTGAGGTGCCTCTTGGTGCTGCATTTGAGGTGTTCCTTGATGTCTCATTTGAGGTGTTCCTTGTGGTGTTCCTGGGTGTTGACCTTGAGGTGTTGGTTGTTGCTGTGACTGTAATGAAGTTTGTTGTTGTGGAGTTTGAGGTTGAGATTGCTGTCGCTGTGAGCCGGCAGGTGAGGAACTGGAAGAAGCTGTCTCTACTCTTGAATTTGCAGGTGCAACACCACTTTGTAGTTGCTGCTGGCTATAAGGAGAATTTGTAGCACCCACTGAATTTGAAGTAAAAAGAGTTCGAGCTGACATTAGGCGTTGTTGAATCCTTGTAGTGATGTCGTTTTTCGGCGCAGGCAAATCAGATACGTCAGGAGGTGTTGGGGGCTTATAAGTCTAAAAAAACACATGCGTAGGATGGGTAGTATAAGTATACAGTTTCTATATTTTATACCCTCGGTTTCAAAATACTTACATCACCAGGCTTTACCATGGAGCTATCAGCCATTGTTGCGAGGTATGTCAAATTTGATTGGAGTCTTGCTTGGTATCTGCACATAAAAACAAAATGATCTGTGTTAGGCACAATATAGAAAAACACGCACAACACACGTCATTCGTTCATACACACCAAGCACAAATACACACACTTACATTGGCAAATCCGGATCCTGTTGTCCATTTTGTTGGTATTGGATACATAATCGAATGATATCTTGATTCATGCCAAGAACCTATGGATGAAAAATAAGGCGAACAGTTAACATCCTTGACGCAGATCATATCGTTTTTTTTTTTTTTTACCATTTCCACTCGTTTGGCATTGATATCTATGTCTTGTCGATTAGAGAGTTCATTCGGTGTCCCATTGTTTGTCGTGAGTGGTGAATCAGAATCAGGTTTCACTGCGGTACTTGGAGAAGCCATTGACTGTTTTGGTGGACCCATTTGCTGAGAGGCCAATGGGTGCGACTGTAGCTGCTGCTGTTGTTGTTGCTGTTGCTGTTGCTGTTGAGGAAGAGGAAAAGGAAGAGGAGGTTGCTGCTGTTGAGGAGAGTTTTGCTGTACTTGCTGTTGTTGTTGCTGTTGTTGTAACTGTTGCTGCTGTCTTTGCTGCTGTAGTTGAAGCTGTTGTTGCTGAAAAAGTTGCTGCTGACGATGTTGTTGCATCATAAAAAATTGTTGTCGTTGAGGTTCATCCATCCTTTGAAGCATCATCTGTTGTTGTTGGTGCTGTTGCTGTTTAGCTAACCAAGCTTGTTGGGGCATATTGGCAGGTGGACGAAAATGTCCACTGGTAGGCACACCAGGTGGCATTTGAGGAGTAGAGACTGCTGCCACAGAAGCAGGATTACGTTGATCCATATTCGAGGTCATAGCATTGGTATCAATATAATGAAGGGAGTTTGTAGCAGGTGATGAAGAAGTAGATGCGGAATACAATTGCGCTTGTTTGGCGGCCAAGAAAGCTTGTTGTTGTTGAGGTGGTAATCTTTGCAAATTGCTAGGATCCGTCATCAGTTGATCAAAATTGGCCATGTTGGAAGAAGCATCAGGTATCGAGTTGGCATTATAGCCATAAGGGCTATTTTGAGTACCTGGAAAAGGATTCATAAACAAAATGTAATGAGCAAGAGAAAAAAGAGTAGACAAGGGGAAAAAGGAGTCGACGAGGAGGAAAAAAAAAAGCTGAAAAAATTGTTTTTTCGATGAACATTTGAAATCCCGCCACTTCGCCCATTCACATGCTCAGCTTGACCAATGGGGGGGAAAAGATTCACCAAGCCCAACCGTTTTTTTACTGAACCTTTGTTCGCGTTTTTTACGCCCAATCCAATCTGTATTGGAAAAGTGCGAAGTATATCTGGCATTCATTTGATTTCGCCTATCTGAACAAATATTATATAAAAAAACAAAAAAAAAAAGAGGCTCATGCAAAACGTGGTAGAAAATGATTGCTAAATTGGTTTTATGCCCATCACCAACCACAGGTTGGAAAAATACGGCCGACTCAGATTCATAAATACAGTTTTTGAAGTTCAATTCAGACGAAATACGACTTTTTCTGGACGACGGGGATTGAATATTGAGATTAGTGGTTTTGACGCTTTGAAATAAAATTAAGAGGTAGGCAGATTTTTAGACGTTCAGAATATAAAAATTGAGATGATTCCAAAAAAATTGGGATGGACAGCTGCAAACCTCCCCGCCCCCAGGAATTTACATTAGCTACCAAGTCTTCGGGTGACTCCAAATTATGTGATCCTAGTAGAAACGCGAATGGTATATACAATATAATTGCAAGAATTCCCCATGAAATTTACCGTCCCGATTTATTTTTTTCCCCCATCCCAATTTTATTATACCACTGTCTTAATTTATTTTACCCTCATCTCAATTTGAAGTTAATAAACTGTATCAAAATATATCGATCTCTGGTTTTTCTCTTGCGGTAATTCAAATAATGGTGATACCAAGATGATCTGACAGTATTTGGCAAAATTGGCGCAGGAGACATGAAAACCAGATGAAAGAGAAAGAGCTATTCATTAGTTTTTCTATTCATAATTTCTTTTTTGTGTGTGAAATTCAGGAAAGAAAAATCAAAAAAAAGCATGACGATAACCCTATAAATAATACATCTCGCTGTTCACATCAAGAAAATAGAGTGATAGCGTTTCATCGCCTTCATATATCCTAATAATTCTAATTCGATTCACCTTTCCAGAACGTCCACCACAGCAAGGTTAATATTACAGTCGTCCATTTCATACAGCAACTCGATGCTCTCAATTTAACCCATTCTCATTATTACAGTCACCAACATCATTTATCATGATGCCATTATCGGCATCAGATTTCCCGTTGTTTATCGCTTCGTTTCTCTCGGCGGCTGGTACATACTTGTGCGTCTGTGTATTTTGTAGGGAAAGATAAATTGTAGGAGAAAAAGCATGCATATTGAAACGACTGACTGATTGATTGATTTTTAAATTTCATTTTTTTTCTTTTGTTTTATAATGATAATATGGTTGATAGTGGTTCAGAGCTATGTTCTAGATCATTTACTTGGAACGGTAATGTATCTCTATACGATCAGCATCCGCTGGTTTCACTGATCACAGTTTAAGCACTAATGATGTCGATTTCTTTATTTTGCGATTTACTTGTTTGTGTAATGATTGTATCGAAACACTGGTCAACACGATGCAGTATCAGGTTATTGTCTCATTGGTGACATTAATATATGGTAAATGCGGAATTTGAAAACGACATGAAAAAAAAGCTCATTTTTTACCCTCCATCCAGCTTCTTTACTTACGGCGACAATCCTCTTTTATGCACGAACGATCAATCTTGTGGACACCTCCGTAGACATTGTGTATTCTCGGGGCCTTATAGCTATGTAATTCCTGGCACTATTATGCTTATCTTCGTGCTTGGATTCTTTTTGGACTGTCTACTTGACCCACCTAGTAATGAATTATTATCTGTTATTCTGGCTGCGATGCTTTCAAGTGTTATAAAAAGTCAATATTAGCAACCTCTTCTTGGGCAGTTGACACAAAGTGATATCGATCAGTTAAAGTAGTGCAACATTTTGAAGTCGGGGTATGTATTCAAATTCCGCCTTTACTTTTTTGATGGGTAAACTTTTACCGATCTTCAACTCCCGTACTCTACTTTTCTCTAGCTTTTCTTTCTATCTATTCTTTTTGTTTTATTTTATTTTTATTTGGTAAGGGACACTACTTGGACTGTTTTTTTATTTATCTTCTGTTTGTTTGTTTGCTTCAACGTTGTATATGGCTTCATCCTTCAACCATGTTACTTATCACCCACTTCCCTCTTCACCGTCTTCATCAGCAGACATGCCTTCTACCAAAAAGGACATTCAGTTAGATGAAGAGATCTTGGATGATCCACTTCCTCCAATAACTCCTGAACTGGAAATTGGCAAGGCTACATTCTTCGTGTATGTACTCGTCTTTTGTGTCTGTGTTGGTGGATTCCTTTTTGGTTATGACACTGGTGGTAAGGGATTGATAATACGCTGATAGGGCCAAATATCAACTGACTTACATTTCTTCCTCTTTTTTATGAAAAAAAAAAAAAAAAACGAAAACAAATTATGTAGTTATATCGGGGGCTTTGGCGCCAATTCAAGATGAATTCCATCTTGATGACATCAATACAGGGCTCGTTGTTGGTGCCACTACCTTTGGTGCCATTTTCGGGGGCTTCTTTGCTGGTCTTGTAAGTTGTTTCTTTCATGATTTGTATCAATAATCAATGCAATCAAAGGATTTCTTTTCTCTTACCATTATTCTTGTTTTCACTACTGAATTTCTAATTTTAGTTATCTGACAGATTTGGTCGCAAGGTACATTACCATTGCATATAAACTCTCCCATTCAGATATCTTGATCTTTGCTTACGTATTGTCTATTCTTTTTTTTCTCTCTCTCTCTTTAGTATTTAGTTCTCTTCGCATCGGTGGTTTTTATTGTTGGAGCGCTATTACTGGGATTGGCTAGGAACTTGACGTGCTTACTGATAGGTCGATTGGTCGTTGGTCTTGGTGTAGGTGTTGCCTCTATGATTGTACCAGTTTATATCAGTAAGTATTTGAACCTCTTCTGCGGATATGTCTCTTCATAGCTCTAAATTTTTGTGATGTATCATTTATTCCTATTAGGTGAAATTGCTCCCAAGAATATCCGCGGTCGATTGACAACGCTCAATACACTGGTCATCACCTTTGGACAAGTCATTGCCTATGTTATCAACATTGCATTCTCAAATGTGGATGAAGGTTGGCGGTATATGTTTGGTATTGCTGGTATCCCTGCCCTTTTTCAATTACTGGTGATGCCTTTTTTGCCAGAATCTCCTCGTCATTTAGTGGTTACTGGGAATGAAGACGAAGCGAAAAAAGTGATCCGAAGAATTTATGGGGACAGCGTTAGTGATGCCTTCATCGAAAACGAAATTTCCCACATCTCGCAAGATATTCGTACTAGCCGTGCTGGTGAATTCAAAGATTTCAAGTTACCGGAACATTACAAACCTCTTATTATTGGTAAGAAGATTATATTAGAACAAAATAGAAATATTAAATGGTGCAAAATTCCTTATTTTTTCTCCTCTAGCATGCATCTTACAAGCAGCCCAACAACTCTCAGGTTTTAACGCCGCGATGTACTATGCAGCCACGATTTTACAAATGGCAGGTTTCCGGAGCAATCAAAATGCGACTAGTGTGGCGATTATTGTGGCAGTGACGAATATGGTATTTACCATAGTGGCAGTGATGGTGATTGACCGTGTGGGCCGTCGAAGGATGCTGATTACGACCATAGTGGGTCTCATTGCGGGTCTGATTACTTTGGGGGTAACTTTTGGCGTTCAGCAAGGATTTGTACCAGAGCAGGACTCTTGTAGTGGCTATGCATCTCACTGTGCCCGGTGTGTAATTGACAAGTCATGTGGGTGGTCATCTAGTCAAGATACCTGTGTGGCTTTAAAGGGTCATGATTTGGGGGATATATTGGCAACTCCTTCTGGTTGTCCTCCTCGCGGAAACGACAATGCCATTACCGGCATATTGATTACGGCACTGATTGTTTATGTGGCAAGTTATGCACTGGGTTTAGGGTACGCTCCTTGGCTGATTCAAAGCGAAATCTTTACAACAGCAATACGTGGCAAGGCGAATGGTATCTCTACTGCTGTCAACTGGATATGTAATCTGATAATCTCAACTACCTTTCCATTAATGACTAATGCCATGACCACCGGTGGTACCTACTTCTTTTATGCTGGCATCTCTTTCATTCTTTATATTTTGATATACTTTTTAGTTCCGGAGGTAAAAAAAAAAAAAAAAAAAAAAAAAAGTTGGTGACCAACTCACTGCTCTTCTGTCTTTATTTTTTGCAATTCACTAGACCGCCAATAAATCTTTGGAAGAGGTGCACCAAGATTTTATGAAGAAAAGATAGTTTAGTTTATTCTTGTAGTTGTTATTACTTGTTTGTCCCATTATTATATTGTAGTATAGTTTGCCTTTTGTATATCTCCTCCTTCCATCCATATATCTTCCCTTTTTACTTACCAGCTTAACTGATTTGCTATTTTCATTTAATTTAATAAAAACTACAACTTTGATCAAGTTCGACTACCACATTACTTCTGTCTTTTTTTTCAGTTTCTCCCTGTAGATATTGCACTAGTGATTATCCAGTACGGTACTACCCAAGCTATACTGGTTGTATGTATGTCTTCCATCTACCACTTTTTTTATATATCATTAGTCCAGCAAAAATGGGAAAAAAGGATCTCACAGAAAAAAATACAGGGAGATATATATTTATTTGACGATATAGCGTTTAACTACGCATACAATATTAAGAAAGGTGGAAAAGGAACAAAGATACAGAGCTGGGGTGGTTCTGGTTTGTTTAAAAAAAGAATATACGTGTAAACCCAAGACCTTCCAGTGCGCTTCAATAATCGGATTCTTCTGCGTTGATGCCACTATTTTTTATGTGTCCACCAAGGCCATTTTATAGAGCCATTCAAGGAGACTCTCTTGTAGAAACCCAATTTTTTCCTTCTGGCGTTGCAGAGCGCTGCACACGACCGTTGATTCATGTTGCCTGACATATAATCCTTTTTTCTTTTTTGTGAACACACATATCGGCCTTTTTTCACTCTCACAAGCACTGTACAACACAAGACAAACGAAACGTATGAGACGATATCATATCATATGATACTGTATATGGTAAAGCATGCGTATCATATATTTTTTATTCAAGCGCAAATATAAACTATAGCAGCTGAACTAAACGTATATAATAATAATATAGTGCAGTACTGTGACTGACACATAAATGTGAGACGGTTAGGAATGCATGTGGGCCGGGGAGGTATCTTACCTAAACTACATAGACCGGATAAAAAATATAAATTCATGAATCAAATGTGTAATTGTCATGGTTAATTTAATAAGAAAAGAGCCACCATGCTGATGAAATTGTATGGTGTTGATTGCTGAAAAAAAAAAAGAAAATAGAAAGGGTTTCCTTTTTTGACAAACCAAAAAACACGCAGGAGAACAAAAAAAAATAATTCAAATACCGACCTCGACAACTTTTATTTACTCCTCTTTCTTTCAATTTCTTTCGTTCTTTCTTTCTCCTTCATTTTTTTTCTTCACCGATCAACTTCTTTAAGGTTATGGTGGACTTAGAACAGTGTCAGGACTACTTTAGAAGAGGTTTCAGCTCAGGGATTACAACATGCATGGGCAAACCTTTTCATTTTGGATCTAGGATCTGAAAGCACCATTAATTGCCTTTTTGGAGCCTTCATTAGCTTAGTTTAGTGTTAATGTATCAAAATCTCAATAAACCAGGTCTTTTTTTTTTTTCCTTTTCTTTTTACATACTTCAAGAAAAAATGTCTCATAAACCTCACCCGATTTTTTTTACAATAGATTCTTTTTATACTACCATCACTCATTTTGATTACTGTAGAACGTTGATGTGCTTCATAACAAGTATCCCTTCAGTTTTTATTACGCTTTGTGTACTATATTAGGTACCTTTTTGCAAACACGCCGTTAGATTAGAGCAGACTATTCTTCTGAATTCTCTTTAGTCCCCTTGTTAGTCTCCCATTTATTACCACTGTTAGATCCCTTGTGACAATGCACCTCTTGTGTGTAGTTTAGTACCAATCAATATACTTCAATAAAATATTCCTTTTCGTTAGTTTGCCATTCCATGATTCATATAGTATATGAGAAATGTCGCTATTGTTGATATATTGTGAGCGTCTTACACCTACTTTCTAGTTCACCCACTTTATCCATTTTTGCACCCACCCTCCTTGAAATCTAAGCGACTGGTTGGCGGTGCTGAATCATTTAATATGAAATGTAGGAGTGTTGTTGTTCTACCAATCAATACTAATGAACCTAGGTCATGCCTTGTCACCAGTGTTCACTCTAAAATATTATCGTCGTCATTTGACTAGACATACTGTATACATCAGTATACTGTTTTTATTATGCATGTCATAATAATGATAATAAAAAACCCTTATAAAACCCCGAACGATCATGAATGTAACTCTGAGATGACACCACAAAGTGTGAAATGCCGTAGGTATCGATATTCCCCCCCCCTTCACATGCACACACAAAACAAAGCGCTCCCCCCATTGGAGTGTCGTCAACTAAAGTGTAAAATTTGACGAGTGGCGAATCCTCACCCAGAAACAACAACAACAATAACCACTCTGGCATACAATAGATCTTTTGCAAGTGTTGGAATGTTCAAATCCTGTAAGATCCTTTATTTTTTGAATTTGAGAGTGTAAAATGAGAGTATCCGGAGTCTTTCCCATTATTCTTAGTTCGATAAAATAATTTACACCTAACATCTAATAATTTCTGGGAATTTTATTCTTATCCCAAAGATTATTCAGGAATGTCCCACATCCAGAATTGCTTTACCTGTTTCTTTTATATTTGGTGTAAACTGTACTAAACTACCCAGCCATATCATCACATGTACCATCATAGCTAATCAATCAACTGTAGACAATTCAATATTGTTTATTTATTGTAATTGATATGAATGCACTAAACAAAGCGAACGATATAAAAAAATATACACATAGACAAAGAAAAAAATCGAAAAGGAAGGGGCAAAGCAAAGTGATAATATAGACGTAGTCTAAACAAGTGGTTTTGTGATCTAATTAAATAAAAAGGGCGACTGAATCAAGATTGAAGTGTGGTGTGCAATGCAGAGGGGGTGGGGGGGGGTAAGAGAGAAAAGCGTAGTCTAGGTGGGGCTGACACTACGGCGGTTGGAACGACGGTAATTTTTGTTAGTAACGGCATCCTCTGGTCCCTTTCCAAATGCAAAATCGACTTGAATCTGTTGACCTAAAAATTTTGTACCGTTGCCTTCGTCCACTGCCAGTTGAGCTTCACGTCGAGTTTCATATTTGATCAAAGCATATCCCTAAGATGTAAAGAAGAAAGAGATATGAGTAAATTAATACGACCATTGATTTCGGATGCCATTTTTCACCTCGCACCACCATCGTTAATAGTCCTCATCTTTACCTTGACATAACCAGTTCGCCTATCCAGATTAAAGTGAACATCCTTGATGGCACCAAAGTCAGAGAACTTTTCAGTCAGAGTATCTTCATCAGCCTCTTCATGAATGCCACGCACAATCACAACCCATCCTTCTTCAGCTAAACAAAAAGAGAAAGCGCGTGTACTTATGAATTGCTGCTTTTGTATCTCTTGGTGTTCACATCATATACTTACAGCGGACAGGTTCAAAAAAGGAGTCGTCCTTGCGTCTGGTGTTTTGGTGCCCTATTTATAAGAAGAGTAAAGCTAATCAATATCAGATTGCTACAACGCTTGGTTGGTGTTGTTCTTACCATTGAAATTTACATTGCGGCCTGATTCTATATTAAAATAAACAGACGAATTAATAAATGCAGTATACATATATATATATATATATATATATATATTGTTGTGTGTATTACCATCATCAATAACCATATGATCTGCCATTGTAGGTAATAAAAATATTGAAAATAAGGAAGACGAAAAAAAAAAAATAAAAAAATAAAAAAAGCGGAGAATACAACAAGCTGCTTGCGATACAGTCACGAGCCATGGCATTGAATTTTGGTCTTTATTAAACTATCCTTTCAATAAAAGATATGTAAAAAATGAATATGTATATTTGTGTGATATAGATAAAAACAAAATAGGTAAACTAAGAGAAAGAAATAAACGAGATAAAAAAAGAGAGGGGAGAAAGCAATTTAACTACATAACACGCAAGATTAAGAATACAAAGAATAGATCACGTTCAAATCCAGTGCTTTCAATAAAAGGAGATATTGGCACCATCATCAGTAGGTGCATCGAGATCAATATATGATTTAACTTGACGAGGGTCTTGAGGCATATCTAACATCATTTCACTAAGATATATATATTATAAAGGATGATAGTCAGTTATAGATCATTATTCTTTTCCGCTTCCCTAATGGTGCTTCTTTTTTTTTTTTTTTTTTTTTTTTTACCTTGTACTAGCTGGAACCTGATGACTTGAAGAGCTTTTTCCACCACTACCACTACCCATTCTCGCACCTAATCGTCCTGCCATGGAAGCGGGCCAGCCTACATTCCCTCCAAATCCTATGCGTGGTATTTTATCCCATGGTGTGCCAAGGGACGCAGCTTGCAGAGATAACCCATTCGGGGACAAGGTCAATACATAAGGCGGTGCACCAGCAGCAGAATGTGCACTACTGTTGCTGTTGTTGTCGGATCCAGTATTGGCATTTCCCATAGTCCCGCCTCCGTTCATTATGTTGTGATTACTATTGCCAGAGTTATTGTTGCCGTTGATGTTGCTGGTTGCCATTACTAAATGATTGGGGTCACATACATAATTGTTGTAATACATCACATCGTCCTTGATCCGTTGAATTTCATCCCCATGCTTGCTGATAATATGTTTTTCCACAAATTCAACACCTTTGAATGCCTTTGCACAGTCACCCACTTTACACTTGAATTTTGCATCGTGTTCTTTTTGGATATGTTCAGATAAATAGGCGTCCGTTTCACTATCAACAAGTAAAAAATAAAAAATAAAATAAAAAAAGGTTAGTCCATGACTTTTTAAATTCGGATAAGTAATGCAAAAATCAAGTTACCTTTTCAAAGATCTGCCACCTGCTTTGACCAAGTCTTCGTCGTTTAGAGGATGCACTTTCATTCGAATACGTTGATCCAGACTTTTGATCCATTGTTGAGCTAAATTTCCCACCATTATCACAAAAAATATAAATAAACAGCAACCAAAACAAAAGTGAGCATGGAAGTTGCACATCGGAGTACGATAGTCCCGTCCCGTCCCTCCCCCACCCCTCCACCATGCACTTACTTAATCTTTCATTTTTAGCCATTTGCTTTTGATCAGAAACACCACCCGAGGACACCTTTCGATGATGGGGATTCAAACATTTGCGGTTTAATTCTTCAATCGAGTCACATTCAAGGCCACAGTAATAACAATACATATGTACGTGGCGTAAATAGACCAAAATCATATCCAGTTCCTTTTTCGTTGCTAAAAGATGATCAGATCCTTCGTCCATTGACAAATCACTATGGTCTTTGTTATCCACGGTGTCGGAGTTGGTGTTGATAATCGATCGAGCACGGTTGATGACATCCTGTAAACCATCCTTTTCCAACTCTGTATCCATGGCCTTTGCGAGTTGCGTCGCTTGATCCAAATCAACTGAGAGTCTCTCTGGAGTGTTGGTGATATCAGGTGCTGTTCGTCTTGACCGGCCAGAAGTTAATTGATTTTTGCGGTTCATAGCAAGATGGAATGTAAAATCATCAATCTATTATATCGCAATATGCCAAAATATTAGTAAGACGTTATTTCTTTCTACATTTCTTTATTTTCTATTTACCTTTTGATTGTCCAATTCGTCAAATACCTTTTGCATATCAGTTTCTTCGGAAAAGTGGATCCAGCCAATACGATGAAACTTCTTGGTGACACTAGGTTCAGATAGGGCAAGATATTGAAATCCGTTCACCTTGTTGCACATGTCGATGATTTTTTGTCGAGAGATAGTAGGCGGTACCGTCTTAATGACCAAATGATTGTCGAAAGCTTCTTTGTTGGAAAGTGTGTCGTCAATGTTGCTGTTGTCTGTATTTATTTCTTCTGCTGTTCCATCATTGTTGCTCGTAATATCAGTATCCTTACTGTCATAGTACACCCTGTCATAATCCCCGTGTTGAAGTGCTTGCATGAATGTGGTCAAGTTGTGTAATCGACGCTGTTTGGTATCGTCCACACGTGCCTTGGATAGATGAGGGTGATATTTTTCCAAAAACCACTGTTTTTCCTTGTTATTGGCAAAAAATTGAGGCAGTTGTTTGACGGAAATCATTTCCTTGTAGTCATCATAGCGTGTCTGAAATTCGTCATCTGTAAGCTTAGGATGGGTTTGTCGAAGGTAATCACAATATTGTTTAAAAGATACAACATAATCTAATTGATGAGGATCAATCAAATGGATTCTAAAATACATAGTATATATATATATATAAAGTGAGTCAAACATCACCCCCTCCTTCCCCTATTTTTTTTAGGCATACCTTGACAAAGTCGACCAATTACCACCAGCCATGGAAGTTGTCGCATTTTCTAAAAATAAACATCAAACAACAGTAAAAAAAAAAAAAAAAAACGTCAGTAATAAGTATTAAATAACATCAGTGATATGCCTTTTCGTTAACTCACCGTAGTTCATTTTTTGAGTATTAGACTGGTGTTGGGCATTTAGTGCCGAGTTTTGTTGTTGGTTGTGATGATATTGATATTGATGGTTTTGTTGCTTTTGTTCAGCCATCCTTCCATAACGCGCGCCAGGAGTATAGCCATCACGGTCATAGTTTGGAATATAGTGATCCCCATCCGTATGGTCCTGATCTCGTCCTTCGCTACGATCACGTTTATGTCTTGAATAAGTGCTGCCCCGATAGTGTGATCCCTGATGATGATGGTGGTGACTATGATGCTGATGATGAGGTGGTAGTGGTGAATTGGGTGAGGTACGCCTATATTTATGTCGTCGTTCTATAATACGAAAGAAATACAATATGGAGGAATGTTAATAATACTTCTATCATAGTCCTTGAAGAAACACACCGAAGAAAACAAACTTACCACCAGTTGGTGAAGGAGTACGCAAGTGTCGTTTGCTGCGAGAGTATCTTCCGTACTCATCTGTTTTTGGTTGATAAGAGTCAATGTAAGAGCCGCCATCCAAGCTTCTTTCACGCCTAAACTTGTCACGAGTAGATGAAGGGTAGTCATCATCAGAATTGTTGTATGCCATAGCTCTACTAGAAGGAGAGTATTTTCTGTGATCAGACATTATTGTGAGACAAAGAAGGTTTTAAAATATATAACAAGAAGAAAGTAAAATAAAAATAAAAGTATAAGGAGGAAGGGAAGAGGAGATAATATAAATAAAGAAAAAGAAAAAGAAAATAAAAAAGTAAGGGGGTGGGAAGGGAAAAAAAAAAAAAAAAACGGTATTTAAAAAAAATAGTGCAGACAAAAAAAACCGCAAAACTGTGCTTATGGGCTCTATTTATGATATAGACGATAAAAAAAAAAAGAAATTTTTCTTCAAACAAATAATAAAAATTTAATCTCTAAAAATCAAATCATTTGGTGTATGTGTGCTCGTATAATTAATGATCCTCCTTTTTCATTATTCGTTAGTCCAAGAATTTATCACTTTATCAGTTGACTTTCACCACAGCTGTTGTCAGCTCAAATGAAAAAAAAAGACGACATTTCAAACTCAGTGAGCTTCGTTGCAAGCCACTGCAGAGTGTGTCAAAAAAAAGTCCTTCTTTTATTTTTTTATTTTTTTAACCAATATTTCTTTCTTTTTTGATTGAAACCTTTTTATTCTTTACTTCTCAACTTTTTATTCTCAATACATAAACATGGGCAAAGGTGGATTCGGTGAACGTGGTGGTCGCGGTGGCGGTCGTGGTGGTTTCCGTGGTGGTAAGATCAACAAACAAAGGCACTACAAGCTACGAAGTAAAAATATGTATACTAATCAGTGGACTTTTTTTAACAGGTCGTGGTGGCGGTCGTGGTGGATTCAACGGTGGATTCCAAGGTCCTCCCGATGAAGTTATCGGTAAGATTATATGAGCATTCGTTTTTAATTTTTTTTTCGTACCTTCTCAATCAACTCAATTGATCTCTTCTTTATAGCCATGGGCGCTTTTCAACATGCTTGTGAAGGGGAAATGGTGTGCAAGTCGATCAACCCCAAGGTACCTTACTTCAATGCCCCTATTTACCTCGAAAACAAGTCTCAAATCGGTAAGGTCGATGAAATTCTTGGTCCTTTGAATGAAGTCTACTTCACCGTCAAGATGCAAGAAGGTATGGTGGCCACGTCGTTCAAGCCTAATGACAAGGTTTATATTGGAGGTGATAAGCTTCTTCCATTGGAACGATTTTTGCCTAAGCCCAAGGTCGCTGGCAAAGGTAAATATAAACACTGACTTACCTTTAGTAGGATACTTTTTCCTTCCTCAACGTACTAATATTATACTTTATTGATTTTAGCCTCCAAAGCTACTGGTCTTCAAGGAAAGGTTGAGAAGCGCGGTGGCGCCGGTGGTTTCCGTGGTGGTGCTCGTGGTGGAGCCCGAGGTGGTCGTGGTATGATGAAAACTCATTACAAGTGAAACATAATAGGACTGCTTTGTTAATAGTACCTTTTTTTTTTTTTGTAGGTGGTGGCCGCGGTGGATTCGGTGGTGACCGTGGAGGCCGCGGTGGTGGTCGTGGCGGTTTCGGTGGTGGCCGAGGTAAGAGCATGAAATAACACAAAGAGTACTTGATTTTCCATAACGAATATTTCTATACCTTCTGTTTTTTAGGTGGTGGCCGTGGCGGCTTTGGCGGTGGCCGAGGTGGTGGCAGTTTTGGTAATTAGAGTGATCAGAGCGAGCTGGGGTACTGGGCATTAATTTTACGATGAAACTGACATGATATATATTTTCTATTCATTCAGGCGGCCGTGGTGGCGGTGGTGGTTTCCGAGGTGGTCGCGGTGGCTACTAGATTTTGGAAGTAAATCATCATCTCTTCCCTTCTTTTTGCCATTTGCGCGTATCTCTCCTGCCTTTATAGTACACATACACACACCCTCTAGTCATTATCTTGTCTTTTATACTGTCTTTTTTTCTTTCTTTCTATTATTCCTTTCCCAATTTGTCAACACTCTTCACTCTACCTCCTTTCACTTGATTTACATATCATCTCTCCCCAACATTCATATACATTGAAGCATTTTTTTTGTTGAAAAATATTATTATTATACATGTAAATAGAGTGCTTTGCCGCTAATAAAGAATAAAAATCTATCGTCTTTGTTTCGAGAAGTGATATTGTATGTCGTCTTTTGTATTGATGTGTGGATGTCAGCTCTAGTTTACTTTAATCATACACAATGATTATTCAGCGGTTTCCATATGCTTCGTACGAACCACGTATTTTTCCCTCTAAAGGAAACACTCGTTCCGCTAAAAAGCCATCAAGTCATCGAAAACAGCCTACTTGTCTACTTATCTATCTATCGATATAATATTATTTCTATATATCTCTTAAAAGTCTCAATTCCCCCCAAGTCACAGGGATCACCTCTTACGCATCCTCAAGCCAACTTTTTCTCAGCGTGCGTCAGAGCCGATACTTTTTTCAACGTCCACCTTTTCTTAAAAAACGGCTAACAATTCCATCAAATCAACATATTTCAGCGTTAATCATAGTTCATACTTTTCCTCGCCCACGCAGCCGAAAGCAGAGGTAGCACACTATTCAACTTCTTCAATACCTTTTCAGAAGAGTAGCAAAAAAAAAAAAAAAAAATAGTGACAGGGCTCGCATGCACCGCCTAAAAACCAGCAGCTGCCTGAGACAAAAAGTAAAGTTTTACTGCCAAACAATATCATTTTATTTCGATATAATAGCTATTCTACATACTAATAAAACTACCACTACTATATCTAATCTGCTATGTATATGCTATTTCTATGGGATGCTCCATATGCCATACTGAGCCAAACAGCAACGTAGATTCCACCAGCGAATCACCCAGTCCATTCCAGAATCGCCATGATCACTTGAGCCCACCGGCGTGTTACCTACCATTCCATTCCAGAAACATGTTAACAAAATCCTAGATCCAAAATGAAAGGGTTTTCCCATGTCCTTTGTCTTGACCTTTTTCGAAACCCTCCAAATCTAATAAAAATCCCACTCCAAGAGCATCAGACACTCGGAGGACAACATTGTGGAGGACAAAAAAAAAAAAATGAAAAAATTAAAAAAAGCATGATCTTACAAAAATTCAATCGAAATCCCGCACTTTGGTTCTGGTCAGATCAAAAAAAAATTTTTGCAGGGAGATAAAAATTGGCTCGCCGGCTAACGTGAACAGTATCTAAATGCCATTATTCATCCTCCGGAAGAAGAAAGATCAAAATCAGAAGGCAAAAGCATATGCACGAGAGATAATAAAATGGTCTTTATTCAAAAAAAGTGGCTATGATATCATAATAATTTCTAACTACAAACCCGTAATATAGTCATTCGCGTGCGATTGTGGTTGCTTTATAACTACAAATTGTACAAAATTCATTTTAAATGATTGTGAGTGAGTTTATTAAATTCCGTTCACTTGGAGCGACGACATGGCGAGCAATGTAGATCGAGTCCCAAAGGGCCGCGCCACGGAAATGCCACCGGAATGCTACAGTGAGGCTTGTATATAAAAATGATAATAATAAAAATGATAAACTACAAACTAAAATAAGACTATGTACATTTGATACTAAAACATAACTGAAACTAATACTAAAACCACATTTTCTACAATTTGAGTTCTGCCAAGATCCTACTACACATATTTTTGTATTGCCAAGTGTCGCCGCTAACCCTTCGAAATTGCAAGCCATGCATGCCCAGCAGCCACGGAACTTTCACAATATATATTTCAAACCGAACCACCAAATCAGGGACAGTGACAGATGCTGCGGATGTGGATGTAGTCGTCAAGTGGGTTGGAGGTGGCGAGAATGACAGGGAAGATGAGTCATGAACCGGGGATCTACGACCAGATAAATGCTGGTCGCGGTCGTCTTCAGCACCCGTCGTCACACGATTCATATCAATGCTTGGCACATGCACACATTCGAACCGACTTTTGCTTTCACGCCATTTGACGCCAATGCGTTCCAGCACACGTATCAAATCAGCACGGATCACGGACGGATGTTTGGTGGATGTGGTCGATACCGAAAAGAGACCCTTGAGAAATACCGGTTTGACTTGTTCATCGGCCGTTCCTTGGTTGTGATGAAGTGTACCGCCTATGTTTGTTGGGAATGTCTGTTCATGCAGGTGGTGGTCATATGACGTCGTATTGTATTTTCTAGCTATGGTTGTTGGTGTTATTGTATGCTCATCACCTCTACCGCTGTTGCTTTTTGTAAAACGATGACCGATAGCATGTCGATGATGATGGTGATGATGTTGATGATGATGATGATGATGTTGATGATCTATCTGGTCCATAGCCTTTTCCTGATCCTCCTCATCACATGTTGATCCGGAGGTGTCGGTTTGTGAACAAGGCATCGTGTTGGTGATAGTAGAAGGATCTGCCTTGCGGGATAGCATTTTGCTGAAAGTTCTTCCAAGTCGTTTTGTGCCAGCTGAAAATGCAGAGTCATCGTGCTGTTGGTAATTACCATCCACGTTTGTTGCTGCCTTTGAGTTGATCGTCGATGGTCTATGGCCATATTTTTTCGATTGTCGATGATCCCGCGTTTCCAGTCGACCATGAGCACCAGTAGCAGACATAATATCACCATGACGTTCATAAGTTGGTCCGTTTCCCGAAGATGTGGATGGCATGGGAAGGAAATCAGATATATTTGCATCCTCTTGTGTTGTCCCCGTCATAGCATCGCTCGTGTGTCTGCGCTGGCGGTTATTTCTTTTGTCGAATGATGTTCGAGTGACTGCCTGCGTCAATTGTTGAAGAGCATTGCGACTGTTATCGTTGTTGTTGTTGTTGTTGGTGGTGGTGTGTTGGTGTTCTTTGTCAGATCCACTAGCACGTTGATGATGTGAGGAAGGATGCCAATTAAAAAGTCGTCCAAAGCCATGTGAAAGTTCTACCGGATGGTGATCTTCCGTGTCAGTGGTAATCTGCCCGTCGCCATCTATTTGGATATGCACTTTACCTTTGTCTCCATATGCCACCCCTGTGGAGAGTAATGTAGTGTGGGTCATGGGAGATTCATTGACAAGCTTTGGTTCTTTTTGTAAAGTTGAAGAGGGTACAGCATGAGCGGCTTCAGGTAGAGGAATAATGGTTGAAGGGTGCACCATCAATGAGGAAGGTTCGTGATTTTGCTGGGTAGAGTCTGAGGTGGGACCTGTGGTGGTATTTAGAGTTGAAGTTGGCGACAAAAGATGAGCAGAATCGGAATGTTGATCAGAAGACGAGTTAAGGCTACGTTTTGGAGAGGGAGTTGCAGAAAGATACTCAGTATTTTCCTTGTTGTCGCGTGATATTTGTCCATCGCGTTCCATATGTTCCTTCACCAAATAGTAAATAGAGATCAGTGGATGGTAAGCAGCTGGTATAGATTGGGGATCGTCATTAGGTAGAATAAATGATCGATGGCGTCGTGAATGAGATGATGAGTGGTATCGCTGTGCTTGGCGTTCCGCCAATGTCGCCGCGGCCTTTTGATAATCGTCAGATTGAATGATGGCTTCCAGTTGGTTTTTGATATCTTGTTCTGATCCAAATTCAAATCCAGTCATACCACGGACGACTTGCATATCCACAGGTAGTTTTAATGGGGCGCGATCTGGCAGGTAGTTGTCCACTGGTTCGGTGAATCCCTTGTTCATCCACGGGTGTACAGTAATTTCAGCAGTTGTAGCGCGGTGATTTGGATTCACCACGAGCATTCTAGATAAGATATTTTTGCAATCTATTCAAACAACAAAAAGTCAATACATACATGTTTTCTGCTTTCATATCCTTCTTTTTTCTAATATTACCAGAGCTTAAATGAGATGGATATTCAACTACGCCACGTTTTATTTTGTCATGAAGAGCAGCCATGTTTTGATCATCAAAAGGAACCTTGCCACAAACCAACACATATAACACAATGCCAAAACTCCAAACATCCACTTCAGGGCCAGTATACGCTTTGGCATTCAACAATTCAGGAGCAGCAAAATAGAGAGATCCACAAAATGTCGAAAGGTGAGAACGAGGAGAGAATAAATTAGAAAGTCCAAAGTCGATAATCTTGATGTGGCCTTTTCGGGATATCAAGATATTTTCAATTTTGAGGTCGCGATGCACAATGGAATTTCGATGACAATAATCTGTACGTGGTGAAGAATAAAGTTCATGTTAGTATTTCTTATGATGCATTTTGCTTCGGTGGCGGCTCTACAATACAATACCTAAAGCACTAACGATTTGTCTTGCAAATTTGCGTGCATGACGTTCTTTGAGCTTGCCATGAGAGATAATAAAGTCCAGTAATTGACCACCGTCCACATGCTCCATAAACATATAGTAGTAAGGATCCAGTACGACCATTTCCTTCAGACTGACAATATATGGGTGATGAAGTAAGAGCATGATACTGGCTTCCCGGATGGTTCTGATTTCACGATGCTGGTCCTTCTCCCGTTTCTTCTTTGCTGTGACCCCGTCGTCATTGGGTACTCGTTCCTGTGTTCCGATCCTTGGTACAATTTTCACCGCAAGCTGGTTTCAAGAAATATAATAAAATGTTAGCAAAACCCTAGTATATACAGTACACATTTTCATACAAAACCCACCTTGTCTTGATTGAGGTTATTAACAGCTAATCGTACTTTTCCGCATGACCCTTTGCCTAAAGTACTGACAAAGGTATAGTTTCCAATTACTCGACGAGGTTTAACGCGGCGAATGGAGCGACGAGCCGCTTGTTGATTCATTGTATTTGGTGATAGAGGTGAAGGTGGAGCATGAGATGTTTCACTATTATGCCGCTCGTCTAGCGTAGTATTTTCTTTTTGCTGGTTTTGTTGCTGCTGTTCTGAGGATCGAGTAGGTTGAGCTGTAGTTGATGATGAGCGAGAAGCTAAGGTTTGATCAGGACCAGTATAATACGGTAAATGAGAAGACTGAGGTGAGTCACAGAGAATGGTGTTTCCATCAGGCCCTTGAACGGTGCGAATATCGTTGTGCCAGTGTAATGAACTTGAATCCAGACTATTTCGTATCGTCTGGAAAGACGTGATATCATCTTGAAGGTTCATAATGAGCCAGGATCAGCATTCATAAAATATAATAAGAGTGATGAACCAATCAAATGAATATAATGAGTATAAAAAGACAATAAGAGTAAACAATAAAAGAAAAAGCAAAAAAGAAAAGAAAGACCAGATAAAATATTTCAAAACACCGACGGACAAAAAAAACCCATATTTTTTATTAGACCAATCAAAAGATAACACTAGTGAGCTAGGGTGAGGAAGATAGTAGAGATGACACTAAATAATGACTATCAGAGGAATATTCTCCATAAAGCCTTAGATAAAATTGCATCTGTTGTTTGATCATCCATGCCGATATCACTTGATCTAGAGTTAGTAATATAGTCAGGAGCGTCAAATGCGGATGTAAAAGGGAAGATATTGCCTTCACCAATAATGCATTCAATTTTGAGTTCAGTCAGTCCAAAATACACCTTTGAGGGGCAGGACTCGGGGCACTCCCATTTCACACTCCCAAATTCCAAAAAATACACCTACGGTGTTTAAATATATTTGATTCTGATTCATGTGCTCCTCTCTGATACATATACGATGCACCCAATTACAACTCGGATAAAAACATACAGTAGTAAATATAAAGAGATAATATATTGAATAATAATACACCAGGCGGGTCCAATAACTTGCCAAGTAGTAAAGTACAGCAAAATTCCGAACACAGAAACCACAGTCGGATCAATGGCCCACTTCAATAATATATCTCACCGAGACAAAATTTGATCAATAGAAAATAAGACTTAAGAAAGTAACAAATAAACTTGGAGAGAATGAAAGAGATATTGATGTTTTATCCCTTTATTAAAGAGAGAGGGGTAAAAGCTTATCTAAGAGCTTGAACCAAGTTAAGAGATCTATGACTTTGAAATATCCTTCCATTCCTCCACTCACATCACTGTGTCAATGCTGCCGCTATCCTTTTTTTTCCCCCTTTTCTGTCACCACGGCCGACACTTTTTTCAGGAAACTGTAATAAACATATACTATACACACCATAGCTACTCAATACAGTGTGAAATGGAGGGAAAATTCGCTGTAGCAGTGTTTTTTTTTTTTTTTTTTTTTTTTTTTTTTTTTTTTTTTTTTTTTTTTTTTTTTTTTTTTTTTTTTTTTTTTTACAGAAAAAAAGCACTCTTATCGAACTTTTGGACGTCTATGACTTTGCAATATCGGTCCACTGACATTTCTAGATCAATGCCCCAGAATAATTTGTATTAAGCTAGCCCCACCACTTCTGCTTTATATAATCCACTCAATTGAGAAATACAAAGGAGACAAACAACAAAATACTCTGCAGTTGACTTTTTTTTTACACAAGCACATGCCTTTCTTCCTACGCATAAATACACACACGCCGAATTTTACTCAGGCCCATTCAACGAAACAATAAAATGTATGAAAAAGAGATTAACGGTAAAAAAAAACGAGACATGTTTAATTCAGATAAGTATACAGTATAAACTATGACAACTAACACTAAGCTAAGCTAATGGCACTATTCTACAATAAAGGCTAATGTAGTGGAAGTTAGAAATCACATATCCAAAATGAAAGGGGTTCCCCATGATGTTTTTTTTTGCATTTTTGAAAATGCCTCTAATTCAAGTTCTAACACTAATCTCAGAACACCAGTAACCTAATGAGCCTTGCCACCATATCATTCAGACTTTCATGAAGGAAAAAAAGAAAAAAGGAAGGAAAAAAAAAATTGGAGCCAAAAAAAAAAAAAAAAACTAGAAATCAGGTGTGCTGAGCCTGAATTGAAAATTTTTACACCTAAACGCTATCCAACACACAAAAATTACCCATTGACGAAGCGCTGAGCGCGACGGTTGCATACCTCGGGTTTGCCCACCATAGTGCGCAATGGCGGGAGCTCCAATCCCTTCCCATCAAAATCCACACTTCAATAAAAAGAACTCCGACACTCAATAAATCACAAGATTTCTAAAAGCTCCCGCAGTGCGCCAGAGCGTTTATTATTATGAAAGAGTAAAGAGATTTGAATAATTTGTGGGTCGTAAATGTAGCGACTCAAAATGGTATCATATGACGCTCAAAATCTTTTTGTTTTTGCTTTTTTGTGTTCATGCAATTATTTCTGCTAATAAATGTTTATCTGCAGCTTTGCAGATAGTGGTGATACAGGAACCCCAGGTTATAAAACAATGAAGTTGAATGTCGCTCGCCGCAAAAAAAAAGAAAGAAAAAAGACAAGCGGAACTCCGCCTACAAACCTATTCCATATTTATTTTTTGGGCGCGAAATGTGTCCAACATTCATGAAGGAACTCAAAGGTGGAGAAAAAAAAAGTGTCAAAAAATACATTGTGGTCCATTTTTGGGGTGAGACAGCATGTGCTTATTAGAAGCCTTTTCCGAAAAGTAACTGGAACTTCCATGTTTTTCGGTTCTGGGGCTTTCGTTACACTTCCATTGTATTGGTTGATATGAAATATAACTACAGCTGTCCTAACTTTTCCAGCCCTGTATTGTAACCATGGAATAGTGGGTAAGGAATAGTTACAAGGTTTTTTCTTTTTCTTTTTGAAAAAAAAATGGTGTTTTTCGATAATCATTATCATCCCATGTGAGAATTTCGTGGAACATTTAACAAGTAGATGCATCAAGACTCGGACCGCTCTTTAAAATCAGGTGTTGGGACAAATCCATTTGACGATGGAATGAATGGTGTGCATACAATGGATTGAAATCATATTCTCCTCTTCTGTTCTCAATGCTGTAAGGAATATCGATATTACAAGGTCAAATATAAGATATAAAAAAAGGATTGACATAACCCCTGAGAATTAAACACCTATTTTTTATCTAGGAGTATTTTTTTTCTTAGTGTGTGTCCCTGGAAGCGACTAGATTGACTCCTCCGTCAAACTAGTATTTTTTTTTTCGGGTGATCGCCAACTAAAAAAAAAAAAAAAAAGATAGAGGGTGTGCAAGCGAGAGAGTACAAATCATTGGGGACACCCGATTTATTCTTTTCTCTTTTTTTTCTATTTCTCGGTTCCTTCTTCTTCTGAATATCTTCCTCATACTTGATTCCAAAAAAAAAAAAGTAGAATTAGAGATTATTATGGGCAATAACCATTCACAAGAAAATGTCCCATCGGCTATCACATCCCATTTATCCACCAAAGCAAAGGCTCAACTGTCGGAACAAAAGCCAGGTCTTAAACATTTGTTTTTTCCACCCACATTAAAGAAAAATACTACCATGGACAATCAACAACATACGTTATGCCCCACTCCACCTCCAAGCTCGAACTCCATTTCGCAAACGTCTTCTTCCATTAAGGAGTATACGATGATCAATGGCAGAACATTTATTAATACAACCCATTCCCGTTATTTTTTACCCTGCGATGAAGATGAATGTGATCGATTGATTGTACTGGTAAAAGATTGATTTGACATGCTTATTGGCATATTTAAGGACAAAAAATGTCCCGTCCTCTCCACCCCCCTTTTTTTCATTTCCCGACTCGAGAACTTGAAATGAGGGGAGGGGGGAGGGGGCTTTTTTTTTTTATGGCATGATTTTTAACACCTTTTTTTTATTTTTATCGATTTTTTATTTTCCTTGGATCATTGTAGCACTTTCTCCTGAAATACGCATTTGACACCAATTATATATCTCCTGTCCGGTCATTATTACAGAATTTGTATCATGAAGATGATCAGCAACGTCCGAAAGTGTTGGATATTGGAACGGGTGCTGGTACATGGTAAATGGCACCCTAAAAGAAATGATTTTACCGTTTGTCATACTAAATATGTAGTACCACCATCTATTTTAGGATCTTGGAAATGGCAACCGAGTTTAGTGAGACAGGTATGATAGTATATCAATATATAGATGGGGTCGATGACTTGTAAAAGGGGAAAATGGAAGGGCGCATCTGAAACTTACTGGATCTAACTTTGTATGTAGATTTTTATGGGATTGATATTGCATCAATGTATCCGACCGCTATCAAACCAAGTAATGCTTTTTTCCAACAACATGATATGCTTGATGGATTACCGTTTGAAGATGAATCATTTGATTATATATTTATGCGACAAATGATGACTTGTTTATCCAAATCTCAATTGATCCAACTTTTGACAGAAATTGCTCGTGTTTTGAAACCAAATGGGTACCTTGAAATTGTGGACGTAGAATATCAAATCCAAAGACCTGGTCCTGTCGCTTCCACACTTATCAATCACCATTGTAATTTTTTAAAGCGGAGTGCGACTTCTTTCTTTTCGCCTTTTTACTCATCTTTCTTTTTCTTTTTGCTAGTGCGGGAAAAAATGGCCACTTTTGGAATTGAATCTGATCTGTGTACTCAACTATCAACATTATTAATGACAACACAATCACCACAAGGTGGTTTCATTGATACCATGCAGCACAAAGTTACCATGCCTTTAGGATGGGGCGGCCAGCTCGGGGATCTTCACGCGCATAATTTGGAATTGTTTTTGAAATCGCTCAATCCTACAATCACACACAACACACCTACCTCTTCAACTTGCTCAGCCGGCACAGAACCCACTTCAACGGCATTCTTGACGGATGCGGTGATTCAACATACCTTAAAGGAATGTGTACGATATCAAAGTCATCTCAATTGGTATGCGTTTACAGCTCGCAAAACAGTATCTTCCCCACCACAACACATGAGACAAACATCTCCCACCTGCTCTTTACTTCCATATGAAAAAAATCAAGCTAATTCCACGGCCCCGACTACTTCTCCACCTACGCCACCGTTGGATCCACTCGAATGGGAATCGATCAATAGCTTTGTTACTGGTTTTATAGAATAGTATTATTTTCTCCCTCTCCCCTTCCCCTCCCTGCCCTAGTCATTATTATCTCCATTCCTTTTATCTAGCCATTTATGCATTTATGTCGCTTGTCTCATCTCTCTTTATTGTAGTTATATCACCACCACTCTCTATCATTTTCTTTTTTGATGTATATTCTCATCTTTATACCCCCCCTTCCATCATTTCATTGGTCTTTAATAAAACAAAAATATTATCCTTATTGTTTATCATTGCCTTCATGTCTTTTTATTATACTACACGTCACTTGTCGCTAATAGGATAAAAAATAGCCGTTACTTGCATGATCCTTTTATCATACCATAACGAATTAGACCACCAATAACTGATGCCCCTTTCTATACCTCATTCTTCTTCCTCTACAGTACAGCACAGTATCATAATAAAATATACAACGCCCCCTTTGTCATGTCTTGTTATTATACTACACCACCGATCACTCCTCTTTCTATACCACCTCCTTTCACTTCCCTTCATTTGTATTTCATAAGAAAAAAAGACATCCCTTTTACAAAATCCCTCCTTTTGTCATGTCTTTATGCCTTTTATAAATACAGTTACATTTATATCTATATATACGACTATCCTATGATTATGGTGCCTCTATATATTACCATTCACATCATTTGTCTCATGATAAAACAAAAAACCAGTATTGATATAAAATTCCCCTATATACCTTTTTATTCTGCATTGCTGTCATATGCCTCTAATCACATGTACCCTAATGCCCTTCATTATCAACCAACCAATACAACTCTACATACACATCACCCCACGTCAAATAAGCCAACAGGAAAATATGGAAAAAAAAATATCATGTTTTATTTCTGTATGTTATGCTAAATGTGTAAAAATAATAATACTAATGATAATAATCATAATATATATATATATGACTACAAACAATAATAATATCAATAAAGAAAAACTGAATATAAAAGAGTAAGACTAAGGTTGAGTGGGGATAGGGGGAAAGGTGAGGTGGATATCGCCCTAATCAGATAAAGTAGTTTCCAACCAAACAGGCCATCTTTTTTTAGTTGAATGACGTCGCTTTCTTTTCGTCGTTGTCGATGATGATGATGATGATATTTTTGTTGTTGTTGTTGTTGTTGTTGTTGTTGCTGATATTGGTATGCGGCGCTTGCTTTTCCATCGTCTTTGCCGTAGCTTTGACCCTCTTTGCCTTGATATCATGTAGGTTGTTTCACTGGTGGATGATGATGGTGGGGGTGGTTGCGACGCTGCTGTGTCTTCGACTTGCCATACTTGTCGCGATGGCACACTTGTTTTTCGTTTCATCTTTGCATGATTGGGAAATCGTTTAACCATTCTTGCTGAGAGTGGGATTGCTTGTTGTGACAATAGTGCTGCTGGAGGTGATGATGAGGGTGAAGTATCCTTAGGAGAAGATGATACAAGATAATTCATACTAGTAGTTGTTATTGACGATGGCGATGGCGATGGCGATGATGATGATGATGATGATGATGATGATAATGGCAAGCGTCGTGGTGATGATGATGATGATGGTGATGATGATGATGATAATGGCAATCGTCGTGGTGATGGTTCAAGAAAAGGGTTCACGAGAAGTTCATTGGCGCGTCGATGAGTTGTTGCTGTGAGTTTAGCGTCCTGGATAGTAGGCGAATATTGCATTTCGTTGTCTTCTTGATTGCTTCGATGCTGAGTCACTCTACCAAAAGATAAGCATGGATTAGAGGTTAGAGAAGACGCGTTCGGCGAACTTGGCCACGAAAGAAGGGAGATATCGATGTTTTCGGATATAGATGTGGCCACGCTAACAATGGAAGACGTTGGGGATGTTAGACCTGCCTGGCCTGCTGAAGATGTCAATTGTGATGGCGAAGTTGGTGGTATTGATAGAGGATGCCCTGGAGTTGCTACGGGCGATGATGACGATGGTGTTGATCCTTTCTCGGTGAAAAAGTCGTTGCGAGAGAAAAGAGGCTCTTGAGCGACAGCTGATAAAGCCACTTTCATTTGGTTGGGCACCAATTGATATGCTTGTAAGTCGAAGAATGATCTGCTGTTGTCATCCGGATTGGAAGAGGACTGTGTTGTCTGTTTGTTGTCATTGCTGTCAATATCTTGATAGTTGATCCTGTTTAGTCGTTCCATAAAAGAGATTGGTGGTGCATTCACATCGCGAAATAGATCAATTCTCGTGGGTGTGGATGTAGCGTTATGAAGTTGCCTCCTTGTCCTTGGTGTATGTTGGCTTGGTGTTCCAAGAGTCATCCTCATAGGTGAAGAAAAGTGTGCATTAGGCGTGGTGGTGTTAATAGCGGTGACACCTGCTATTGTTGATGATGGTGGTGAAGTCCAGGGAAGATCATCATGATAAAGTGATACCATCTCGGGATCTATAGAGTTTTGTTGATGGATAAGCTTCCTTCGGCGTAGTGTTCGAGGTGTGGCTGCCATCGTGTCGTTTTCAGCATGTCTTCTGAGACAAAAAAAAAAAAAAAAAAAAAAAAAAAAAAAAAAAAAAAAAAAAAAAAAGGAAAAAAAACACAGACAACTGGGGGGTGTCTCAATTCAAAGTAAACAATTTTCATTGGATGAATGCTTCTTCAGCATCGTGCCCAAATAAAGGGATAGGATATGCTACAGAGAGTGGCACTATTCTAATATGAAGAAGAGTACACCACAGTAGCGACGCACAATGGCTATATGAAGGAGAAAACCAAATTACATCTCTAATGTGGGTAACGCGGTTGGGTAGGAGGCCACAGAAAGCATTTCAGCCCCCGCTCACCTGATTTTCATTTTTGGCCCATTTTTTACTCCTTGCTTTCTTTTTTGCTCACCATTTAACTTCTATGCGATTATGGCGATCATAGATTAGTGACAGGATTAATTTAGAAGTGTTTCAGATAAGGGATTACAAGATGCATGGGGAAACCCTTTCATTTTGGATTCAGGATTTTGGAACAGCACTAGTATATTTTTTGGTGCCTTCATTAGCTTAGCTTGATGTTAGCTTGTCCTTACTTTATATCTGACTCTGAATATGTCTTTTTCTAGAAAAAATGGCCCATTAGTCTCTCTCATATTTTGCATAGTATATTATATCTCTTTTACCATCATCCCTTTAGATTAATGTTGACCATTCCGCAGATCTCCCAATAGTTTCTCTCTTGTTTTACTCAATATATTAGATCTCTTATACCGTTATCCTCTTAACTAATTGACGGTCATTCCTCACATATCCCAATAGTCTCACTCTTGTTGTATTCATTATTATAAATCCTTTGCCTTTAGGTCTGTGTTGACCATATTATTTGAATAAAATATTCCTTTTTGATCAACCATCATCTAACCCATTACATAATAAATAAAGTTGTCATATGTTATTGCTTCTACCAAATATTTTCTTTCTAGCTTTTTTCACCATGATCACCTCCCCTCCCTTTTGTGTACGAGTGACTAGCTTACAATTACTGGTCGCTTGATACCAAAGATAATTATATTTCTGTCCGACCAAATACAGTATGTTGATGAACCTAGACCATGCTATGGGCCAGGCATCTGTAAAATTGTATTCTTCTTTGCTATTTTACTAGAACGCTATTTAATAATAGCTTTAAATGATGATAAAACACAATAATAACAATAAAATCGCTTTATAAAATAACCCGCAGATCTGGCCCACGCTTGCAATAAACAGGAAAACCACACTACAAGTGACCTATTGGAGGTAGTACGAAGGATACTATTGGTGAATGTGGAGAATGGTCACTAATTGAAAGGGACGACCACAAAAAGACATCTAATATAATGTATAAGGCAGACAAGACATGATAAGATGATAAAGTCTATAAATGGATATCGTTTATCAAAACATATCAACTGTCAACATTAATATAAAGGAACGATAGTAAAGCGAGATCTATTGTACATGACATAGAAGAGACTAATGGAATATTTTTCATTAAAGCAAGTAAAAAGAGACATATTTTATTCAAAGTCAGATATAAACGATGAACAAACTAACACTAAGCGAAGCTGATGAAGGCTCCAAAAAGTATACTAATGCTGTTCCAAAATCCTGAATCCAAAATGAAAGGGTTTCCCCATGTATCTTGTAATCCCTTATCTGAAACACTTCTAAATTAATCCTGTCACTAATCTATGATCGCCATAATCGCATAGAAGATAAATGGTGAAGAAAAAAGAAGCGAAAGAGAACGAAAAGTAAAAATCAGGTGAGCGGCATTTGAAATATTTTTCTGTAGTGTCTGAGGCTACGCACATCAGAATAACAATAACGATGCGCCTTCGTTTTCTCGTCGACAGCGTTATTGCGACTCCTTATTCTATATGTAGAAACATGGAAAAAAAATGAGCATAATTTTATTATGATGCTGACATCCACGTCGCATTTATAAAACGATACTTTCTTTGTTTCCGTAGTTGAGTTACTTGTCTAAAAAAAGGGTGTCCATGGAAAAAGTAAAGCTATGATTTTTGAGTCAACAAATGATGCTACGTAGCAATGACATGTAAAATAAAAACATAAAAATAAAAACTATAAAAGAGTCAAACAAGAGGTCTCGGACAATTAATTAGAGACCATGAGGAAAATCAACTGGCTACACCAGTAACCAGTGTTAGCAGCGCGGTGGAAGGCAATAACCAATCGGATTCATAGTCCGACAGGCAGTTCTTGTTTTTTTGTGCCAAACTAAAAACGTCATGTGCGCATTTCTCTTGTCTTTTTAATTCTTTCCCATACTTTTTTCTCTCTTTCTTTTTTTAAAAGTTTTAATTGTTTTAAAAAAACCAATGAATCCTGCCCAAGCTAACAAGGTTGATGTTAGTGTAAGCTCTATACTCCAATATCTCGCTACTCACCGTTAAACGCAAATACTCATTCACTTACCCACATTTTTTTTTTTTTTCGCCACCATCCCTTTAATAGCAACTCAATGAAGAAGAACGAAAGTTATTCAAAATGTATGGCAAGCTACCCGATAGAAAGGATCTCATTGGACACAAGCTCAAGGTAAGAAAGCAGCTTTAATAGGAAGCAGAAATAGATACTGTGGTTTGTGTGAAACAACAATGACATCTCATCCTTTTCACTTATAGGAACGAAAATACTTTGACTCTGGCGACTATGCATTATCTCAAGCTGGCAAAGAACCCGAATCGGCTATTGGCTCTGAACACCCTAGTCCTGAAAATATCCCACACTCCAATCCTGCTGGGTTTACCGCTGGATCAAGCCCCGTCAAGGAAAGTCCATTGGTGCCCGAAAATCAAGAACGACAGTAGAAGGCTGGTCTCGATAGATTATTAGCACTGGTAGTTTATAGTGCGGGTTAATTAGTTAGTCAATTATAGGAAACGTCGATGGATCATGGCGATTTTTATTTTATTATTGTTATTGTTGTTGTTATTGTTGTTATTCTGATCTGTATCGACATGTATCGACTATGTTATTCATATTTTTATCTATGGTGGCCTCTTTTTTTTTTTTTTTATTGTATATGTTTTATTGTGGGCCTCATATTTTATCTATTATTATTTCTTACTATTCATACAATAAACAAAACATATCAAATCAACGTTTGATGATGAACTACACGCAAAATGATTGGGATAAAAAGTGATTTTATTGATTGAATAAATGGTGACAGATAGAATGTGGGATGCAAGGGTGGTGATGGCAAATACTGATAAAGTATTAAAAAGGAAGATATGAAGTGGATAGGTAGATGGTATATAGAGTAGAAGTCTACGTTCAAAAAATGAGATAAGAACATTATGATGCGTCTAAACCAGACAAAGATGATTGGCAAAGTATTCTAATACTTGGTTGGATGCGGGTAAAAGACCAAAATTGAGTGAAAGACAGTGACATACGAGGTCAAATGGCAACATTACCAACGTGAAGACAGAGAGGTACCCTTTACAAAAAGGGGGTATTGGGGGGATTGAGTAAGTTCAACAAGTGTGTATGATTTTCTGGTTCAGGAGGTTTTCATCATATGGTGCAAAACGATACTCAAATATAGACCCATATGGCGTTTTTATAATCCAGCAATGATTTATGTACTGTGAGGGTGCTCCACCTGCTCAGTTGGTAGTCATTCAGTATAACCTGGCACTCGAAGTTGGTGAGGCATTTCACAGTATTCCAAGTGTTCAATTCCAAAATTCCCCTTTCTAATTGGATTAACGTAAATGTCATGTATATGATATATGCTGACAGCAAGGGGTAAAAGAAGTTAGCCCCACACTAAATTAAAAGATAAAAAAGGTCCCAAAATCTCGGGTCCATTTTGTGAAACCTCCCTTTCCATTGCAACACACAAAGAAAATCCTTATTCCAAGTTGACAAAAAAATCAATCATAATAAAAGTATATTGTTTATTGAAATATGCTAATGCTAAAAGGGAAGTAATAATATATATATACTGGTAAAAAAATAAAATAAAAAACCAAAGTTAACTAAACTATAACTATAAAATACAACATACAAAGCGAAGGGAATGGGAAGGGATGAGAAGGGGGATGGTAAAAAAAAAAAAAAAAAAAAAATCAAGGTGGGGGATGATTGGTCAGAGAAAAGGTGGTGGAAGAGGAAGAATGTGATAGAGAATCAGAAGAATCAGCAACCACAATAGCAGTCCGAGCCTTTGGGATTTGCGATGTCATACTTGCAAGTCGAGTGGTTGGTTGAGTATGTTTGACCATAGTGGTGGCACCGTCCTCAGCTAATTGTCGTTGGAGTAATTCTTCACCAAGTCGTCGTCGTTTTTCTTCGTCCATACCTTCGTCGATCGTTGTCCAATCTGGTCGATAACTAATTTGGCGAAGAGAATCAGACATGGTCACTGAATCCTGTGAGGTCATTCGATGTATTGATGGCGGGAGTGAGGTCTGACTTGTGCAACCGCCGACACTGATGGATGAATGGATTCCAACAGCTGCTGCACCAGCAAACATGGGTGAATGTGAGTAAATCGATTCCGTCTTTTCGTTGGGTGAGGCGCCACCGCCGCCGATGCCGCCTATGGGTATAATAGATGATGATCCATGTGGGTGGTCATAATATGGACTGGGACCTTTTTCGTTCGTACCACCATTATTCGCGATTTTTTGTCGTCGTTTACGTGGAAGATAAACCAAATAGGCCCAAGCAAGAATACCGAGTACGGCAGCTACAGCCACAGATGCGATTACAATCAAGGCAATGCCCCAACCTGGTAAACCATGATGTTGATTGGACGAATAAGATGTCGGTGTGTTTGAATTTGGTGGTAAATTGGTGTTCGGAGGTTCTGATGATGGTAGCTCTAACAAAAAAAAAAAAAAAAAAAAAAAAAAAAACAGTTGGGAATCAAAAAAAAAAATAGGTAGGGTCTATTTTGAGTTTATACAATGCAGTACTTACGAATGACAGAGAAATTGTAGGGTCGAGGATAAAGACTATTCGTATTTTGTAATTCGGAGGAAGCATTCATAGCAGAAGGTAGATAATAAATGTATAAAGTCCAAGTCTTGTTTCCATCATAATTTGGTGTTGGGAACCAACTATCGTCCACTGTTGCTGTCAGTTCACCGTCAGAAGTTGTTAAATCTGTCCACGTCTTGAGAGTTGTATATTGATAATTCTTGATATAATACAGATTCAAAGTGAGGGTGTCCTATAATATAAAAATATAAAGAGATAAAGAGATAATAAGTTGGTTGATATATGTATATTAACGCCCATGTCGTACATTTTTAGTACCATCAAATATAGTCTCAACCCCTCCCCCCCCCACACACACACTCTACATACGCAACTAAACTACTCTATCTTCAACCCCTCCTCCTCCTCTTTTTTTAAGTATAGACTGCCGAGTCTACCCCTCCCCCTCCCATATCATATTCACATACGCAACGCCCCTTAAAAATAAACCTTACCGAACTGACATAAAAAGGAAAACTATAAAGAAATATAAAAAGTTAGTATAATAAAACAAAAAGATAATAAAACATACGACCTCGTGTTATTCACTTACTTAAAGTTCCATATAAACTGATGAGTAGTTCCATTCACCCAGGTGTCAGTGGCTAATGGTGAGCAGTAAGGATATTGATTATCCTTTTGCGAGCAGGCATAACTAGAATCTACATTGAAACAATAAAAGAAGTCAGCTATGTATAATAAGATCAAAGAAGCCAGACCGAGGGAGGTTATTTTATCATATATTTGGTTACCTTGACGTTTTTGCAAAGACATTGGATCAAACAGAATAGTGAAAAGTAAAGGACATGAATAATGTGTGGATGAGAAAGGGAAGAGATATTAGAGAAACTGTGTAGAAGAAAATAAGGAAGGGAAAAGGGAGAATGAAGATAGTGAGGTTGAAGAAAGAAAAGAGGATAAAAAAAAATCGAGCATCGAAAAAAAAAAAAAGGGGGAGAGTGAAAAAATATTCAATTGTCCTTGTGCAACGGTACATTTTGTACATTTTACCATTTTCAATGTCCGTTCCATGGTCATCCTAAAGAAATAGGACACTGGAGGACAACGCATTGAGATCAAAAAACCTGCATTTTTCCTAGTGAGGAAAAGGAAGAAAATAGTTACTTGATTTCTTTTTTTGACAAATATATAGTTTACGGGATACGGAACCAAGAAGGGGATGGACTTTTTGATAAAGTTAGTCCGCATGAACTTGAGCAAGACTTCCCATTCCTGGATGCATGCAGAATGTTCATCCTGCACAGTATATAATTGAAACAATATTTACTTTGAATTGAGACGCACGAAAACGATGGTATAATAAATTTGGGACGCGGGGTTGGCAGGAATGAAAAAATTGGAAATAAAACAAAAAATGAAAAAATAAAAGGGTACATTATCATAGCATTCAATTTTTTAAACGTTGGTATTCATCTTTTTTAAAAACTTACATTGATAATGAAAGAGTATGAATTCACATCATTTATGGCCTCTACTAGTATAGGAAGGTGGAAAAGAAGACAGGCACACGCTACTACTGGGAATGACGGTTTTATGGGCCCAAGATTTTTTCACTGTGCAATCCAAACTTTGAACCCAGTAGCGCTCGTGTGTCTGAAGCAGGGTATAGAGAGGGAAGAGCAGGAATTATGGCAAAGGGGCAACAACACAACTATTATCTATCATTTGTACTTTTACTTGGACCGTGATTTGAAATCACCTCAATTTTTTTTTCCTGAACGTCTAAAAATAAATCTGCCTACGTCTGCTTACATCGTCCCAAAGCTTTAACAGATGTCTAAATAAAATACTTTGTCTTAATTTTCAAAAAAAAGCACTTTGTCTTAATATATTTATGCTATTTGAGAAATGTGGAATGGCATATGACTTCATAAGCCTTTTTTTTTTTTTGTTCTCACTGAGATTAAAATGTTCAGGGCATGAAAAATGGATCGAATTCCTTTTTTTTTTCCCACTTTCTTTCCTCTTCTTTTCTTCGCTACAACCATCAAAATATGTTGCCTCTTACAATGAAGGTAATATTTATATTTATATTTATCTTTATATTTATATGCAACGCAATATTCATTACGAATAATATACATTATTCTCCGTTTTGACTTTTATTAGGCACTTGTCGCAAGACCTATTCATCGTGACTACATTCGCTTATATTCCAAAGTAGCCATTTCCAAGTTCGATTCCCAAACTATCAATTACGATCTTATCGAACAAAGAATCAATGAATCCAGAAACAAGTAAGTGCTTTTCATTGTGTGTGTAAAAAAAAAGGTGGCACAAGTAAAATATGTTGTACTCATGTCTTATTATGCTCTTTAGACTAAAACGCCCTCTCACCTTGACCGAGAAGATTATATTTGGACATCAACAACACACATCTACTACTGAAAAAAATGGTTCTATTTTAGTTAATCCTGACCGGGTTGCATGCCAAGATACAGCTGCTCCGATGGTATTGCTTCAATTCATGAACACGGGGCTTTCTCAAGTCGCCATTCCAACTACGGTGCATTGTGATCATCAAGTAGAAACCCAGCACCAACCTCTTTATAAGAAATCGTCTGCTCAAAATCAAAAACGTCGTCCCCTTGCTGGTATTGGTCGTGCCCAGTCCTTGCTTCATCATGAAGTGGATGATTTCTTGGCTGCCGCGTGTGGTGCTTATAATATAGGTCTTTGGCGTCCTGGAAGTGGAATGCTTCATCAAACGGTACTTGAAAAATACGCTTATCCTGGCTCATTAATCATTGGTACTGATAGTCACATGGCACATGCTGGCGGTATTGCTTCGCTTTGCTTTGCTGTTGGTGGTGCAGAAGCTTTGGATGCTATGGTGGGCTTGCCTTGGGAAATGGAATCTCCTCAAATTGTCGGTGTTCATCTGAAAGGTTCTTTATCCAACTGGACAACCCCTAAAGGTAAATAATGAATGCATTACAAGGTGACGGGGAAGGGGCTGATATGAAACATTCCAACCGAAAGCAGTTACTAATCGTTACGTCTTTTAGACGTCATATTGAAATTAAGTGATGTTTTATCAAACAAAGGTCTCGAAAAAAACACTATTGTGGAATACATGGGCTCTGGATCAAACACCTTATCTTGTACTGGGATGGCGACTATCTGCAACATGGGGACCGAAGTAAGTATTAAACGGAGAGCAGAAGTTTTGCGGAAGTGGATGGAATTCCGTTTCTAACTTGTTGTCATTTTTCATGCATTACAGATAGGTGCCATGTCCTCAGTATTTCCTTATACCGAAAAAATGGATGCGTATTTACGTGCAACTTCAAGACAAGACATTGCCAATCTTTCCCACTCTCAACGCTCAAATATTCTCCAAGCAGATGAAAATGCCACGTATAATCATTTGATCGAACTAGACCTGACCACCCTGGAACCTCATGTTTGTGCACCGTTTACACCCGATTTTGCTACACCTCTATCGAAATTCAAGCAGTATATGATTGCAAAACGGAAATTGAATCAACAGCAACAACAGCAATGGTCTCCTCAAATTCAGGCGGCTCATATTGGATCATGCAGCAATTCTTCCTATCAAGATTTAGTTCGCTCAGCTTCACTTGCTCAACAGGCGTTGGCTAAAGGACTATCGTTCAAGACATCCGTTTCAGTAACCCCAGGTTCAGCACAAATTCGATCAACGCTCGACAGGGACGGTGTGACAAAGGTATTCAAAGATGCCGGGGCGGTTCTTCTTGCAAATGCGTGTGGACCATATATCTCCTCATGGAATCATGATCTCCCTCAACATGCTGCTCTGGAATCCGACATCGTGGAAGAATTGGGCATATATGACGGCGACGACAAATTGCAACAACAACGTCATCATCATCATCATCACACTGGAAGAGAGTCTCAATCTATTCTCTCTTCTTACAATGACAGTATCTCGCACGGAATGGATCGGAAAACAAACAAAGACTACTTTATCGCATCACCGGAAGTAAGTTAACAAAATAAGAACCAAGTAGGATGGATCATAAATAGTAATACTGATTGCTTTATATTATTTATATACTTCACTTTGTAGATAGTGACTGCCTTGGCATTTGCAAACAGTTTACAGTTCAACCCTATGACTGACTCGCTTATCGGCAAGGATGGCATCCCCTTCAAATTCCAACCACCTCAAGACATTAGCAAAGACGGTATCCCGAAGCAAGGATTTGTGACCGATAATGATGATTTACACCACTTCTACCAAGCCCCCACCACGGTGAACGACAAAAAAATCGACCCGGTTACATTGATTTTTCCCCAATCAACTCGACTAGCCCGCATCGTCCCCTTCACAGCTCCTTCCTCCACCTTTCAGAACATGCCGATTTTATTTAAGATCAAAGGCAAATGCTCAGCAGAACAAATCTCCATGACAGGACATTGGCTCAAATATCGGGGACATTTGGACAACCTCTCTAACAATTTGCTCATTGGAGCTGTCAATGCCAAGAATGGAAAGCGCAACTGGATCAAGAATCGCTTGACTGGTGATTTCGATGGTGTTCCTCAAACGGCGAGGCATTACAAGCAACACGGGATTCCTTGGGTACTGGTAGCGGAAGAAAACTACGGTGAAGGTTCGGCAAGCGAACATGGTGCAATGGAATTACGATACTTGAATGGTATGGCCATCATAGCAAAGGTAATATAAATGAATGAATGGTGATATGTCAATGGACTGTGATGCTTGTTTATTATTATAGTCTTTTGCACCGAGTCATGAATTGAATCTCAAAAAACAAGGTATTCTGCCATTACAATTTTCCAACCCTTCGGATTACGATAAGATTGATTCAGATGCGTCCGTTAGTCTCAACATACAATCATTGGAACCTGGAAAACCTTTGAAGCTTCAAATACTCAGCTCATCCAACACAACTTTGGATTTGGAATTGAACCACTCATTCGATCAAGGTACTACTAGTAAAAGGAAACAACCGAAACATGAGTAAGGACATGCGTGAGTATGTGACATTAACTTTTCTTTATTTATTTTAGATCAGATTCATTGGTTCAAAACAGGATCGGCTCTCAATTATATTGTGTCAAAAATAGAGGCAAATGATATGGAAAAAACGATGCAAGAAGCTTAGTATATTTGGATACAACCGCTCGTGTCCCGGAAAACGGTTAGATCCTTCCTTTGAACACATTACCCCATTCCTTCTCCCTTACAATTCTTCTATCATCTATTACGCATTATTATACATATCCCTTCCCTCACGCAACTTAACTCCACTCCACCTTCTTTTTTTTCACTCTTTGTACATTTACCTTCACAATTATCTTCCCACCTCTCTTACCCACATCATTCCACTTTTTTTAATAAAACAATTTCCTCTATTTATGGTTATCACATCTTACTTTTTTTTTTCGTTTAGTCGTTTTTGGTGGAATTGGAATTGGTGATCCCAAAAAAAAGTATGTGTATGTCCGTTTTACCTAATGCATATGAACAATTGATTTCACAATCATGCGGCGATTTTATATCCATTACGTTTTTATGACCCTTCTTTTTCATCTTGTTATTCAACATTGGACGCGATTAACTGGGATGTGATTGATAGCGATATATTTAAATGTGGAATGGCATATATTTAGCATGTTTGTCAGGCTGTTTTACTACTGTCGAATCAAAAATCCTCGGGATACGGATGGTAATCTGGGAAGTTGGGTCTGGACAAATCATATGATTACGGCTAGGCGTTGCATCCATTGTCATTGTCATTTTCCATTCGTGTAGTCAATGTCGTCCTCGAATTTTCCCTCACGGCTCAAGAAAACATTAGTGATAGTTTGGTTAGCGATGATATTGACATTTTCTCTGAGGGGTTATTCTAGTATTTAGTTTCATTTTGTTTGCGCGCTGCTCCACTTTTCCCCTTCCTTCCATTGTCTTTTAATAAACCGCATCATGTACTGATTTATATTCATCATGTCCTTTATCTGTAACATATTATATGTCTTTTTTTATTGGGGGAATAAATGGGTGTATCATACAAACGGGCTTTCTACATGTACAGTTGTGTTATATGATTATTGGTCTATTACATTATATAGATTATTTTTTTGTCGTGCATGGGTTTTCTTCCTCTTGTTCTATAGGAATCATTGATTTGTTTTCCGAATATCTGTTTTAGGCTACAGTTTATTAATGAAGGGATATCATCAAAAGCGTTGGGGCGGTATTTAATGCAGAAATTCTATTCAATTCTTCATCCCACATCAAAATTACCATATACAATGGAAAAACAGTTAGTCTATTTTCCTTGTACTACCATCATGATTCCATTGTTTTATTCTGGACTACGTGTTATTTTTTTTTCCTTATTTCTTACAGATTCCATCAATGAAAATACAATCTATACATAAAGAACATGCTCGACCTTTATCATCTCCTTAATTTTTCAGGGCTGGGGGCATTGAAGGGTAAAAAATCAAACGAGTTCACCTTGTTGGTTTGTTTCGGAATCTAAACTGCTTGGTAGCATATATAAATATAGTATCATATCATAATCGTAGTTTTGATTCCTGGTGTAACGCCAAGCAAAGGGGACGCTTCAATGACGATCTTTACAGCAGGCTCTTTCCAAAAAATAAAGGCTACCCGGTTTCTTTTACACCAACTATTTTAAATACCGACTCATGCGCCTGTATAAAATCCACTTTTTCTTGTGTCTTTTCCGTTTCTTTTTTTTCTTAAATCTCCCACCTACTTCATCCCAAAGTACACAGAAATTGATAACATGTCTCAACAACAATTTGGAAACCAAATCCTCATCGTCAACGCCATTGGTGCGACATTTGAAAAGGATGGACAACTTTTGGGCAAACAAGATCCTTACTTGCAGCTTACTCTGAATCTCGAAGACAAGCAATCCTTCCAAAAGACCTACACTCACAAGAATGGAGGCAAGAACCCCAGCTGGAACCAATCTTTTACGTTACCATTACGTGGTGAACCTGATCTCTTTGTGGAAGTCTTGGACGAAGAAAACATGGCTCCCGCCCTGGTTGGTTTTGCCGCTATCCCTATCAATCAAGTGGTCCATGCACCAGGTGCCTCTTTCAATGGAATCTTTGAACTCTATAACGTCAAAGGCAAGGCGGTCGGTGATGTCAACTTGGTTCTTCAAGCGCAAGGTTTCCAAAACTCAAGCAATCAACAACCTCAAGGTACACCTATCCGTGGTCAATCTTATGTGAATGAAATCCATCAAAAGCACTGCAAATCTGTACGCAACAAGGAACATGCTTCGGAAGTAGGTGGCGCTCTTCTAGGTGGTGCTCTTGCTATTGGTGCTGGTCTCTTGGGCAAAAAATACTACGATGACCACAAGAAAAACGAAGAAGAAGACCGTCAACGCCAAGAAGATGAAGAACGCCGTCAACAGGATTACAATCAACGGGAACAAGAGCTCAAGCGTCGTGAAGATGAATTTAGCCATCGCCGTGAAGAGGAAGACCGTCAACGTCGGGATAATGAACACCATGGCCACGGTGGTGAACGTCATGGACATCATCAACACCACAATTCGGGGGCCCGTGAATGGGATTCTGTCGGTACTTACTCCGCCGGTGATCGTGTCGAATACCATGGTCGCACCTATCTCTGCTTGCAAGGCCACACCAGCAATCCAACTTGGGAACCCACTGCTGCTCACTCGCTTTGGAGAGCTGATTAGTTTAGTTATTTTAGTATAGTATTTTAGTGTACCGTATATCTTTCTTTTTTTTTGTTTTTTTTTTTACCCTTTTAGTTTTTTATATATCTCTTCTGTAAAGAAACAAAAAAAAATCACACACGCACACCACAAGTCATTACCATATCTTGTTTATTACTTGTTTTGAAATAAAGTCTTCTGTATGCATTTTATTCCCATCATTGTTTCCTTGTTGTTGTTGTCGCCATTTGAATGACCATCTTTTATAAATGTCCAATGTTTTTTAAATTTTTTTATTTAGATTGCCGAAGGTCTATCATGCAGTTCAACAATAAAGTTAAGTAACCCTCAATCGTTGCCCACACGCGCGAAAAAAAAAAAGCTGATTGTATACAGAAATCACTCCTCTGAAGAGGTTACGTTGGGGGCACTGTCTAGGCAAACTGACATGAATGATAGATAAGGAATATTACAGTATTTCATATTAAATGACATAAAACTGTCAACGAGGTGCTAGGTCTGAAAGGGGAGGGGGAAGGTTCTGTAGTGGGTAAATGATAGAGAGAGTGTTCGGTGGGACACTCACAAACCAGCTACTATAGCGTCGTTTTTTATTATATGATAGTCAGAGGATGGTTTAGAAAAAGTCATATTTTATTGAAGCGCATTGGTATATGCTGAAGCTAAAATGAGGGGCTCAGTGTAATAAGAGATTCTCATAAGGGAAGCTAGTGAATATGAGATTGAAGAAACTAGAGATTTCTTTTGTTGAAGCATAACAATATATTTAAAGGATGACGGTAGAAGGAATCTTTTAGTACAAAGCATGGGAGATTCTACTGGGACAATTTTCATTGAAGGATGTAAATAGGGACATATTTTATTCAAATGGAGATACAAACTATAGACAAGCTAGCACTAAACTGAACTAATGATGAAGACTTCAAAATGCCAAACTAGTGATGATCCAAAATTCTAAATCCAAAATGAAAGGGTTTCCCCATGCATCTTGTAATCTCTCACCTGAAAACCCTTCTAAACTAGTCCTGATACTAATCTAAGTTAACCATAACCTAAAAAAAGTTGATGAAGAAAAAAAACAAAGAGAGAGAAGGCGAAAATATAAAAAATAAAAAATAAAAAATCACCTGTGCGGCATTTGAAATATTATCTGTGATTCCTCCTGAGGATGGGTTGTGATTTTTCTTCCCATTTCGAAAAAGGAAACGCTTCCTTTTTTTTTTATTTCCCTACTTGCAACACCATGCAATTTCAGCAATATTTATCATTCAACATTGCCTGCATGGCTGTTCTTTTCTATTGACGCCCTTGCAGCGATTCGGCCAGGTTTAGTTAACCCTTCCACTGTAGAATAGTTTGCCACTCAGCGTAGTATCCCTTATACTCAATTCGTCTAGTTTATCTGACTCCATGTTTATTTACAATAAGGTGTTAATCTCACACGCCCCATACTCACCCACATCCTGTCCTATTCTCCTCGCATTCAGATATCGTATGCGTCATAGTATTATCATTAGAAGAGTTTTGTTTATTTGTCATAGCTTATATCTATACTTTAATAATATGAACATCTTGTCTTTTTGCTTTTATCATGCATTATGTTTCATACATTTAGTGCTTTGTGCGAAAAAATATTGCTTACTATATGTATTGGGGTGCTAAATATAGATGTGTGAGAATGCATGATAAAATAAACAGACAATAGGATGGTATTTAGTTTACCCGCATAGCTTTTTTTTTTTTTTTTTTTTTTTTTTTTTTGATAGGATAAACGTCCTGGGGTACAGTTCGTCAACATCTCAATCAAATCCTACCAATTCAAATGCCTCGGGCATTTTCATTTTTATAAATACAAAATGTATCATGGACAATAATAGTACGTTGTTCAACGAATTATTGCCATGTAAAATGAATGTCCTTGGGGTTTTCGATGAGACCCAGAATTTTTCACGTTCCTTCTGAACTGCTCAGTAGAATTATGCAGTCAATGAATAACTCTTCCTTTAAAAACCCTTGATCCGTGCACTCTAGCCTCTTAATTTTTTTAAAACTTAATCAACAGCGGCTCTGCATTATTTGTACTAGGTATGAAAGTGGTTTTGATTTAAAAAAGAAAAATCTTGTTGCAATTTCAATGCAGTAATTTTTTCAATGACTCTCATTTGTGGACGCGTAGAGAAAAGAAAGTGGGAGCAAGACATTACTAGTTTTGGCTCAAAACAATTGAGCTGTGAAGTTGAAGAAAAAGGATATATCAATTTATATATTTTTACACACAATAGTGATTCTATATTATGCACGTCATCGTAAAACATAAAAATGAAAGAAAAAAAAGGTATCATAGATTGATTTTATTGAATGTATGCAAAGAATATAAGAGATATAAATATAAAATATGCACAAACAGAATCTATCTACAAAAGGTATAAAAATAAAATGAGCGGGCGAAGAGGTGTGGAGGGAGATCAACAGAAGTATAACAACTCATCCATCATACTAACTTGACTTATAACTAAGCACTAGAATATATAGTATAACAATGACTAAACTAATACTGCATATCTTCACGGTAGAGTCGGCATCCCAAAGGTTATCACTTTGCAACAGGTTGGTGCCTATTGTCGTCTACCATCGGGTCCCATACACAGTAATTCAAATTTGCCGCCATACCATTCATTCCATCGTCGTTAATCAGTATCTCCATGCCCACACCGGATGATTCGTTCACTGCATATCTCTCTATCATATCACTATATCCCTTGTAGCATTAGTTCCCATGCACACACACACACACACACACAAACATCGCATTTCCGCCCACTCAACGCATGCATCCATGTGTTGTATCCAATACTTCACAACCAGAATTTGCAGCATAATAATTAATTTTCCCGTTGTCATCTTTGCCTTTGCGTATTCAGTTTCCCTTCATTCTTTCCATCTTGTCCTTGCTGGCATCTGATTTCCCTTTAGAGAGTTGATCATTGTAATATTCCACCATCATCGTACTGAGTTGTAGATATAGATTTTGGATTTGACGCCTTCTACAATAGACATAGGAATAATATCAGTTTTAGTTCGTGTTCATATAATAAGGTGTATTCTAAACAAAAGCAAAGGAGATGTCACCCGGTAGACGTTATGTATTTTCCGTGATTGATTTTTTTTTTATTACCTTGATAGAAGCATGACATCGGTTAATGAATCGGTCACGTCATAGGACCCTGTATTAGACTCTTGCATTACATCAAAATCTTGCCAAAAGTTCCGAGAGACAGACAGAAAGAGTATATGATACATCAAAGTATAGATCTAGGACCATCGCTTCGATATAGAAACCCAGCCATGACATATCTAGTTCATTAAAAAAGTCACAGAGTCTAAACCTAACCGGATAAGAAAAAAAAATCATCCTAGCATAATCAAGAAAGAAATAATATTTTTTAGTAGAGATGGTTTGTACCTCCAGTATTAACCAGAGTCGTGGGGGAGGGGTTAATGACTTACCAGTAGTTCAAAACTCCAAGACCAAGACATAACACCTTTTGATCTATTACTAGTAGGTCACATGCACTGTCCTTTTTTTTTGCTGCGTCGAGTCAATTCACATCTTTCTCTTTCGTTGTAGATGAGGTAGTTATTGATCATCGTCCGGTTGTTCAGGGCAATATAAAGTGAGAGTAAGCATGGTATGCAAAAAGGGTAATTTTTCGTGTCGAATGAACTATGTCACGGTGGGAAATTGATGTAAGCCGAGAAGACGAATGAAAAATAATTTTATTTGTATTTGTGAGGAGGACCTTACAAAAGGAAAAGGGGCCGAAATCCTTCACTTTTTGTTGTAATTTCAAATACCGCCGGGCAAAAAAATTAAAAAAGCTCCCATCATTCTCAAGTATTATCAGGTGATGGTTCGGCTTCGGATTCGGCCTCGCACAAGGCCTTTTTCTTTTTTTTTTTGTTCATATCTCCTTTTGAGAAATGTTTCTCCTCAATTCACGCACACGCTATTCCCTCCTTCCTTTCCATCGATTTTCTTGGGTTTCCCCAAAAAAGATCGACCACATTCATGCGTATATCATACCTTTTTCATCTTTGTTCCTTTTCCCTTTCTTCTTTTCTCCCTTTTCCTTTTCATTCATTAATACTTCCTTTCTTTCTTTTATTTTTATAACACCACTAATACTACTATCAACATCACAATAATGCTTCAACGATTAGACATAAATATGCAATCATTGAATGATACCACCACCAATATTCATGCGGATTATTTCCCTTCCATTGCTAGTGGTAAGGCTCAAAGAAAATGCTATTGTCGGCGTTTCAAAAGTACGAGAAAATAAAATATTCATGGACTATTTCTACCTATTAGTGCTCAAAAAATGTAAAAACAGTTTGGAAAATGATTGCCGACTGGAACATTTCAATTGGGTGCTATGGCGTCGAGCCTCAACTCAAAGTACGGCCAGTACTGACCGGTCTTCTTTATCTATGGGAGAATCCTGGTCGAACTGCAACTATGATTCCTCTTCTTGTTCCTTTTCCTCGTCTTCCAGTCCTTCCACATTCATTAATGCATCTTTAAATAAAACGGTCTCTGATATTAATCATCAGTCAGCATCACCATGCAGCAATTTATCAAGACGGCAGGAGGAAAATAAACGCACACCAAAATTCTTCAAGTCGGACATTGAAAAACCTAATGCACACCATCACGAAATTCAAACATGGTCCACTGAAAATCACCATCGACAAATCATTATTCATGATGATGATAATAACAATGACGATAATAATGATGATGATGAAAGTACACTTTTTGGAGATGATGAAACTGAAAACACTGATAGCCCTAGTGGTATGGTCGGTGTTTCTTATGGGCCCTGTTACGAATTTACAAAAAAGCAAGCCCCTATTGTCGATCAGAAATCGCTCTTGTCTAACATGTTACTGCATGATTCTCCTGCATTCACTTCCAAAACAATGAAGTCATCGTTATCCATGTTTATTCCAGCGCCTTCAACAACATCCTCCATTTCGTCCACAGATACCTTGTTGACATTGATCGATGATGATGTTTTATCTTCAAGCATGAAACAGCATGTCGATTGGGAAAAAATACAAAATCGTGGTCCCGCAGCTGGTCTGACGGGAACTTCTAAAAAAGAACAAGGATCGTCCAACCCCGCTTCTTCAATGACTTTAGTATATGGTACTCTTGACACGTTTACAGGCTGCTGGTAGAAAAACGTTGCGTATTTTTATTTCCATCACATACAAGGATTGTCATCGCACGTTTTTTTCTACTCCTTTCCGTCTCTTGCACTCTCACTTTTTTGTTTCCCTCATATTTCCTGCCTCCTTTTTTTCATTTTCTTTCATTTCATTATCATATATCATACTACACATATTATTTCTTATTATCATATACTTTTTTTTTTTTTTTGGCTCTCTATCATTCCACCTCCCCCCCAAATTACCCTTTTTGTCTCTTTCTCATTGTATTTTGTCAAAAAGAAACAGTACATCATTCACTGTATATATCCCTTTTTATTGTTCTTCGTTTTTACTTTACATTTATTTTTATCCTCCTACCTCTGCAAATACAGTATAGTGCTCCTTTTTTTGTTATCATCAGCTCGAGCTCTGTATCATCGTGCCCGTTCCAATATTATAAAATAAATTGGGTATTAAATTTTGATCGTATTCATGCTACTATGGTATCAGATGCATTATATATCCATCTAGAGAGGATTCAATCAATAAAGGTGAGTGCAAGGTTATGTTAATAAATTAAATGCCCTGCCTAGTGTGGATCAACGTAAACTTATATTTTAGCTATTTTTTTTTTTTTTTTTGTCAGACAGAAACATTCCTATGTTGTTAATATATAATAGGAGGCACATATATTAAGGACACAATAATTATAAAAAGGTCTTTGAGCATGGAGAAAAGCCAGGTTTGGTTTAAGGGTTTTTGAGGAAGGCGGGGGAAGAGAATGATAAATTTAATGTCAGTCGTTTGACTCAAATTCAAACCCCATATTTTATCATGCCCATTCACCTCCCTCCATTTTCTAGCCAAAGACTAAAAGAGGAAACATTCCAATTTTGACTTTTTTCAGGACGACACAGATATATTTCAATGATTAGATGTTTTGATCAGCCCAATGTCATTTGAGACTCCAACGTATATACTATGATAACATAAAAAAAATTTCAACATTCCCACACATCCAAATCGAATAGTCTATCATACTGGGTGTCAGGAGGCGACATTGTTGAATCGCAGATTTTGGTGCCATGAGATTCCACCATTTTTACTAGATTGGCGTCCTAATGGTCTACTCATATTATTCAACATACCGTCAATCGATCGACTTCTTTGTGTGAACAAAAAAAAAAAAAAAAAGAGGTGGTGGCCCACATTCACACTCCGCACACGTGGATTTTATTTATTTATTTTTGTGCCATTTCCCTTTTCCCTTTTTCCTTTTTCCTTTTGCTTCATTAAAGCTTCAATGAAAGTGATGGCGATCTTGTATTAGTATTAGAACTTGGAATCAGGGGCATTTTGAAAATGCAATACAAATATCATGGGGAAACTCTTTCATTTTGGATTCATGATTTAGAACCTCCGTTAGTATATTAACTTCATCTCTAGAAGTAGTGTCAAAAAACCGTCATTTGTTTAGACTAGTGTTGATTTATTATAGCTCGTATCTACACCTGAATAAAATACGTATTGTCTCTTTTTATTATTAGTCTCTCACTTATATGTAATACAGCATTTGTTTGTTGAATTTTATACAGGGTCATAAAAAAAAACCAACCGGTGTGTATATATGTGTGTATGTGTGTATGCATATGTGAAAAAGTAGTGGATTAGATATTAAGACGATGTCATCTGCTATCTGATATATAGTGTATATATTTGTGCGTGGAAAAAGCAGTCGTTACAGGGTGTTTTTTACTACTTCCTCTGCATTTCGCACTTTGGTGGATTGTATAGAATATGATAGATAGTAAGGGAATGAGCGTTTGGGTCTTAGAGGGTGCAAGGGTGGGAACTAGGTCCCTGGGACTAGGAAATGAATAGGGTAGACAGGTGCAGCAATTTTTCTCTGGGGTGGGGGGCAAAACACATTTATATCACTAATCATTTTATGGTGCGTTATAAACTATTGAAGACATGTACAGTATTTATTATTCAATAACCGTAAGGTAAAATAGACTGAAGGAATAAGCAATTTTACAGCGAATGACGAACTATTTCTACAAGAAGGGACGGGGAATTATTTTATTTTATCAGGGATGAAAACGTATTGTACAGAGGAGGGGGGTAAACTACACTTATCCAAGTCAATTCCGATTAAATGCAAAGGAGCATGAGAAAAGAATCGCTATGCTGCCGATTCTCAGTGGTGGGAACTCCTATAGTGCGGAGAGAGAACATTTTTATCGGCGCCGTTGAGTCTATTGATTGCTGTGAAAAGTGGAGCAAAGAGTAGGGTGAACCGCTTATTCCATTCTGTCAAATGGAGCTAGTTGGATACAAAAAAAAAGGACACATATTTACTTTTTGACCTACGGATGTGAAAAATAAGAGATCCACCATGTTCATATTATTGCATGGCTGACGTTGTAAAAAAGAAAAGCAAAAACGATATAGAAAAAAGTAGTTCCCTTTTTTCTTTGTGTCCTCCACACAAAAAAAAACAAACTATCAAACCCCGCCCACGTGAAAATTTTATTTTCGCCAGCTCTTTCCGGACTCTTTCTTTTCTTACTCTCTTTTTTTTCTTCTTTTTTTTTCGCCATCTTTGTACCTCTATATGGTAATTTTAGATAAGTGACAGGACTAGTTTAGAAGGGTTTTCAGCTCAGGGATTACAAGATGCATGGGGAAACCCTTGCAATTTGGATTCAGGATTTGGGCCATCGTTAGATGGCTTTTTGGAGCCTCCATTAGCATCACTTGGTATTAGTTTAGTATTGGTTTAGTTTGAGTTTGTCATAGTTTGTGTGTATATCTGAATAAAATACATCTCTTTTTACTTGCTTAAATGGAAAATCTCTCATTTGCCTTTCTCGCCTGACTTGTGTAGTAGATCCCATTTTTACCACTGTGACCCCTTTAGATTAGTATTGACCAGTCTTCGGATCTCCTAATCGCCTCACTCATGTTACTACTTTTACAATCCCCTTTTTAGATTGCCACTGATCTTCACGGTTTATGTTTGTGATTCAATAAAATATATCTTCTCTCTACCTATCAGTTTTGCATTAACATACCTCGGTATAATGAGCAGTTTTTTGGAGGCATGCTTCAATATATGTATGATACCTGCAACATCTATATCATATAGTGAAAACGTTGATATGATGTCATAAGAATATGCATGTTTTTTTTTAATATTGTTTAAAAATCAAATGTGCTATGCCAATGATTCAGCAGCTTCTAGGCCCATTTACAGAGACTGTGAGAACAGGATCAAATATTTCTTCACTGCTGTTCCATATGAAGCCCTCGACCACTTTTAGAAAATTTTCTCTGTCAATTTTAAGATTCACAAGCAAATATTTCCGAACACCGACCCACTTTGTCTGCTTATAACTCTTTTTTGCAAGACATAGAAACAATATAAACTTCCTATGAACGTCTCTAAATATCCTAAAAATGATTGAAGTTTTTTTTTATCAATATCTTTCTTCACTGTATCACAACGTTATATTATTAGAGTTTGAGACTGAGTTCAAGTAGTGATAGGAACGAAAACAATGATCATGGCGCTTGTCTGCTATGATATGTACTGTATATGCAGTAATACAAAATATGAGATAATCATAATAATAATAAGAGATAGATGACTTAAGTGAGACACAAATATGATGTAAATGGATAATGCCGTGTTTTATTCATAAAGATAATGGCATAAAAAAGTAAAATGATAAACTAAAAATAACAGGAGAGTGACAAATAAAGAAATGATGAATCGTCACAGGCTATGAACAAATATGTAAAGATGACAACAAAATGATAAAACTAAAAATAAAAATGAATGATAAATATATATATAACTAAACTAATAACACAAATTAATAATAACTAAATACTAATCTATTCCCATTCAATAGTGGCAGGAGGTTTGGAGCTAATATCGTAGACCACACGGTTCACACCCTTAACTTCGTTGATGATACGGGAGCTAATACGTTTCAAGCATACAAACCATTCGGCAGAGGCAAAGATATCAGCAGTCATAAAGTCCTTGGTTTCAACAGCACGAAGAGCAATGACTTGTTCGTAAGTACGATTGTCACCCATCACACCAACAGCCTTGATTGGCAACAAAGCAGCGTAAGCTTGAGAGATATTTCGGTAGTAGCCATTCTTCTTGATTTCTTCAATGTAGATGCTATCAGCCAAACGAGCAATTTCGACTTGTTCCTTGGTTACTTCACCGAGCACACGGATAGCAATACCTGGACCAGGGAAGGGGTGACGCCAGACCAATTCATCATCCAAACCCAAGATTTTACCAAGCGCACGGACTTCATCCTTGAATAATTCACGGAGAGGTTCAATCAACTTCAGTTTCATGTCATCCAAAAGACCACCGACGTTGTGATGAGTTTTGATAGTTGCACTGGGACCCTTGAAGGAAATGGATTCAATGACATCAGGATATAATGTACCTTGTAACAAATACTTGATTTTGCCCTGGGATTGCGTACGTTCTAATTCTTGTTCAATCAGCACACCTTCTTCTTCAAACACATTGATAAAGGTATTGCCAATAATCTTGCGTTTTTGTTCGGGATCAGTAACACCTTTGAGTCGACCCAAAAAGAGATCTGCAGCGTCGGCCACTTTAATGTTTATACCCATCTTGTCACCGAGCATTTTCTTGACATTGGCACATTCGTTCAAACGCATCACACCATTGTCCACGAGCACAGCATGGAATCGTGTACCAATCGCTTCATGCATGAGACGAGCAGCCACGGTAGAATCAACACCACCTGAGACAGCACCAATTACATGATCGATAGGTCCCACCACGCCGCGGATACGTTCAATTTCCTTGTCTACAAATTCTTCCATTGTCCAAGACGCATTGCATTGACAGATATCGATCACAAAGTTCTTCAACAGTTTTTGGCCGTCCACTGTATGCGTTACTTCGGGATGGAATTGGATACCTAATTTTTCGTAGTTTTTTTTTTGTGTATCAGTATCAGTATTGTTCATTCATTTTTTTTTTTTTTTGGCATCAGTTACACTACTTACCAAAGAAGGGTTTTTCTTCGTGGGCAACAGCAGCAAAAGGAGCAGTACGCGTTTCAGCAATGACAGTAAACCCAGGAGCAGCAGCAGAGACCTGATCGCCATGGCTCATCCAAACTTGCACGTTATCACCGTTCAAACCAGCAAAGAGCTTATCGACAAAAGGAAATTGGGGATGTTTTTTGACAGACAAGACAGCATGGCCATATTCACGATGGTCACAGGCATCCACCTTGCCACCCATGAAAGTTGTCATCTCTTGAAGACCATAACAAATACCGAGAATAGGCACACCAGCATCAAATACCGCGGGGTCAACACGAGGAGCATCTTTATCATAGACAGAGTAAGGCGAACCAGACAAGATAATGCCTTTTGGCTTGAAGTGAAGGTCAGCCAATTTTTGAGTGCAAGGCAAAAGTTCACAGTACACGCCAAGTTCACGCACACGACGGGTGATCAAATGAGAGTATTGGGAACCAAAGTCCAAGATAAGCACAGTATCAAAGAGTTCATTGACTTGGGTCACCTTTTCTTGTTCAAGAGCTGACATTTTATTTGTTCAATATAAATAATATATTTAGTGAGATATATATCTAAAAAGAAAAAAGAAGCGTAGGGTGATCAAAAATTTTCGTGGAATTAAATAAGGCAAGTTTGGCTTGCAATTTTTAACCTAAGCCACTTTTCAGTCATTTTGATTCACTACGTTCCTGCTCCGCTTGATCGGTGTCCCAGTCAGTATTATGTAGGATGACTATGTTTTTCTCTACAAAAAACCGTCTTGATTACAAATAAATCTCTATTATTATATTGATCATATTAATTTTACCTGTTAAAATTTAGAAGGATTCGTGCTATTATTAATAATGCTTCTCAAAAGCCATGGGATTGTAAAACAATGTTTATGTTCATGCTGGGTAAAAGGCGTATGATTGGCCAAGTAATAGTTTTGAAATGCCGAAGGAGGCACAGCAGCAAAAGCGGGGCGGCACAGTCAATTTTTTCGGCCCTTTCCTTTTTTTTTTTTTTTTTTTTTTTTGTGAGTGTCTTTTCGCCAAACCATGAACAGCACCAGCACATCAATGGCATTGACTGATGAACAACGACAAAAAATTGAAGAAAATAAGAAAAAGGCTTTGGAGAAGCTAGCATCAAGAAACAAACGTGCTTTGAACCAAGATGATGAATTGACAGCAACATCTAACAGCAACAACAAAAAGGCTAAATGGACTCGCTTTTATGAATACGATCTAAGCACAATGGAGAATACAAAGGGTGGATTCATTGTGGATGAAGCTACAGAAGAAAAAATCAATCGTTTCAAGGATCAAGCTACCAAGATTGAGCCCAATTACCGTAAGTACTCGAAATATTACTTGATAAAGTATAGGTTAGGCATAGACATACTACCGACTGACTATTTGACCTTCCTTTTTATTACATATAGTTCTATCGTTTGATCCTCTTGATATGCCCAAATGTAAAGAGTGCCAATCTATGGATGTTGACAACAACTTTATTCAAGTATTCAATATATCTGTATGCCATGCCTGCAAAGAAAAATACCCAGACAAGTATAGCTTGATCACCAAAACGGAGGCTAGAGAAGTAAGCACTCTTAAGGATTAGGAAGGAAGGAAAAGAACAAGAAACGCTCATGTTTTGTTAATTTTTGGAATAGGATTATTTGTTGACTGATCGTAAGAGACAAAAGACTTAGACTTAGTGTGTATTGAAAGAAGGGGTAGGAAGGGAGGCATGAAAGGGGCGAGGGAGTGTAAGATGTTAATTTCTTTTTTTTTTTGTGATAATCAATTCCATAGCGGAACTAAAAGACAAGGAACTGTTACCGCATTGGTCGAAACCAAATCCAAGGAAATCAACATGGAACAATATGATGCTCTATGTCCGCGAAATGGTAAGGCAGGGATATTATTATATTAGATTGTATACTTTAGCTCGATTTCGCTTACTTTGTATCATCATCCTTATATATGTAGGTGGAAGAATATGCATTCAAGAAATGGGGAGGACCTGAAGGATTGGATGCGGAATATGAACGACGGGAAACGCAAAAAAAGGAGAAGAAGGATAAGAAATTTAAGGAGAAGTTGGCGGGTAAGACAACAACAAGGTGAATTAGTTTGAAAGAAGACTGTTACTGATTTTATATTATATGATTCATAGATTTACGACGACGGACAATGACAAGTAGCCGGGAACGACAACGACAAGAAGGACCTCATAGGCATGAATTCGGTGATCCTGAAGAAGACGAAGATGGTAATACTATCCAAGTTTGTACGACATGCAACATGGTCATTGAATCCGAGGAATTTTAGTATAATACAATATTATATTATCCTTTTACCTTTGTATATTAGCTGTAGCATATAGTTTATATATTCCTTATTTACTCTTAATTTTTGTTTTTTGTGAATTTGTAATAAAATGTATTCAATTGTATATATATTCTATTTAATTTGCTTTTGTGTTTTTTATTTATTTATTTATTTGCATTGCGACTCAATAAAAAACGTATGATGATAACTTCCATTTTGATAGTATTTTTTGTTTAAAACTGAATAATCTCCTCTGTGTCCCTTTTTTTTTTTTTTTTTTTTTTTTTTTTTTTTTTTTTTTTTTTTTTTTTTTTAGCTATGCTAATCCCCTGAGAACATCCATCTGAGGATAATAGTGATGGATGGTCTACATATCATACTGATTCATGCGCGATCGGAGATTCTCTATTTTCCATTTTCCTCATACTGTACTGTACAGCACCCCTTTCTTCGTCTTTGTCTTCTCTTTCTCACTTTTTATTTTATTTGATTTTCATTTTGCCTTTTTATCTTCTTTTTACTCATTCCAGGTGATCTCTACCACTATGATGAAAAGTTTATATGCAATTAATTTTTTACGATGGATGGTATTTCTTCTTAGTTTGATCGGGCTAGGTTGTCATTTGGCTCAATCTTTGCTTTTGACGATCTATCAAGAGCAGGCTTCAATTCCAAATTGGGTTCAAATGGGTCACTGGCAGGTATATAAATATACACATATATAGAGATTCACTGAATCCTAGTGATATTGACGGCGATAATTTTATATTAGTATTTTTCTTGGTGGGTGGTATTGGGACTTTCAGTGACAAGCAGTTTTGCAATCATCATGCACGCATTTTGTTTTAAAAGAGCGCGACAATTACGGGGTGATAAAATTTTAGCGGTGTTCAACATTCTACCCCTATTTACGTCTATTCTCACTGCCGTCCTATTTGTCACTAATGAACCGTGGACAAATGGAATTGTGGAAATTAAACGACCTCTAATTACTGATTTGATACGGTTTTGTCACCAACTGGATTCCCCCACTGTAGATCAGCATCACCCATTATTATACCAACGCTGTCTATTAAGTGATGCCACATGGATTGGAGTTGCTATTATATGCCTTTTTTGGCTATTTTTGTTAGTAGCCGCCATGTATACACGTCCCTACGACCCTTCATCAGAGGAATCAACCACCAATGGTACCTCTGATGATACCAAAATAAATAAAAAATTTGGTATGCATGGTCATGTGAAAGAACCACATTGGGGAAGATACATTCCTGAACCTGTTGATCAGCATCTTTCGCATCCTCATTATCCTCATGCTGTTCATCATCCCCATTATCAGCATACGAAAACCCATGATGATACTCAAATCAAAATTCAACATGCGCCCATCATGTATGCGTCTTCTTATTCATCACCCCCTTCTTCACCACAATTCCAACAACAACATCCTGATCCATCCTACTACTATCATCAACAAAGCCATGCACCATCAGAAAAAGTCGAACTCTACGATGATACCTCATATGCACACTATAATACAAATGGTCCTACCACATTGTCTCACTTGTGATGCTATGATAATTCTATTTTTCTTCCCCCACATTCAACCCATTGTATCGATTGCTATATATATATAGATATAGATATATATGTAAAAAATATGCTGTTTTATTTCATAATGTTTTGTAATGAATGAATATAAAATATGAATACAAAAATAAAAGTATAAGACGTGTGTATGTCTAAATATTCTAAACTAATCAAGATTAAAGAGCCCACGATACCTTCAGTATTTCCCTCTTGACAGTGCTATCGCTTTCAAACACCTTTTCAACCTTGAATTTGTCCCCGTCTTCATCTGTTGCTTTGTTCACTAATTCACAGAAGGGCAAAATCCCACCACCAACGCCAAAGTATACTGTTTTTGCTGCTACGTACCTAATGATGAAAATAAAAATAAAAAGGGGTATCACTATAATTCCATTTCTTTTGCTTTTGTCCCTTTCTCATGATGTAAGTGCCATTGTTATTACCCGATGCCATTTGGTTTCACAAGTGCTTTTTGGAATACACGAATCAAATCAGGAAGAGAATGTTCAGCATAAATGGTTTCCGAAGTGATCAACATATCGTATTTTTTCGTCAATTGTGTTGGTAAACCTTCCCAGTCACCCACAAATGCCTCGGTGCGTTGTTGTACTTGTTGTAACATTTTCGGTAGCTTGTCAGAGGGTAGTTCGGCTTCCGCATCACATGTCACAGGGTCTTCCATGACTTGATCCTTTTCTTCTTCGTCGTCGTCGTCGTCGTCGTCGTCGTCGTTTCCATTCTTCTCTTCCGTAGGATCGTTGCCAATGTTGTCATCATCGTCAGAGGATACGTCTATTTGATCACCATTTGCCAAAGCAGCTGTAGGCTCTTGGGGAGAGAGGACGGTATTGAGTAAGATATTTGGCAAAGTAATCAATCGAATGACTTGATCGTTATAATCTTGTACATCCACAATGTTTTCTTCGTGTCGAGCAAGCAAGTACAGCGATGGTAAAGCAGAGCCACATCCAATTTCCAAGATGCGTTTTCCTTGAATGGCTTCATCAGGCAAACTAGAAAGCCATTGGACCAAATCTATTGAGCATTCCCACGTCTTGAATCCACCTTCATACACACCACGTACCAAATCACTGTTGCCTGTCAAATCGAGCATATCCAATACGTTTTGACCATCCTCACCAGTAATCTGCTGTTGTTCTGTTGAATCCAGTAAAGTGTCTTGTTCAGCCATTTGGAACTTCACATCAGCCAAAGTACGCTTGAAGATAGGAACGTCGACATTCGGGATGTTGAGAATATCTGCCTGAATCACTCGTGGTAAAGGTGAGTTCTATTCAAAAGTAATCATTGATCGATTCAGTTATGAAGTTCGCATATTAATAATTAGCCTATTTGCATTTATTACCGATACATCGTAAGACTGACAAGGGACTTTGTTTAAATCGGCTTCTGTTAACGAGAGATCGTTCAGGGAGGTTTCCAGACTTTGGGGTTGATTATCCGCTTCGTCGAGATCGAGTTCATCCACCTATAGAGCAAAAAATTAGTATCATACTATATTACGTAGTATACACTCAGTAAATACTTTACAGTGAAGTTGAATTTAAATGCCATGTCGTTGAGCTGAGGACTGACGATTTGGTAAGTGTGAAGAAGAGAAAGAAGTTTGGTGTTTTTTTTTTCCACCCTTCTCATCAAATATTTTCAATCCCAGCCGCTGAAATTTTTTTTTGGAATCCCTCAAGTTCCCCAGCCAGAAGACTAATTTCAGGTCATTCCTATCTTTTAATAGATTTCTGGTCTATCGTGCTTCGTAGCTGAGTCACAGTACTGATCTAACTGACCGTTAATCAAGTACATGATTCGACCAGGCAAGAAACGGACTTTGTTGTTTTTTTTTAAAGAAAAAGATAGAGACAGTGTGATTCTGCATACGGTAATCATGCCAATGTGATTCTTCAATCGAGGATTAGTCGGAAATCAAAAGGTCGGCATTTTAAAAACTGCTATAGAATGAATTTAGGGTGGGGTCGCAGGAACTTTCTCTTTTTCTTTTTCATTTCCCCCAACACAAAAAATAAACATGACCGCAGCCATGAATGACCTCACCAAACGCACGAAACGTATTGAACTTGTTATCAATCCTGGTAAAAACTTGGGTCCTTTCCGCCTAGGTAAATTGAACATAAAATCCCTCCCACAAAGCATTTGTTAACTGATAAATATCATCCTTTGTATAGGGTCATCTTTATGGGATATCATTCAATTTCTTCGAGAAAGACCGATGTTTTTCCCATCTGTCGATTTGAAGTATAGCCAACAAGTAAATACAAGTGGCATATGGGTTGGTGTGGGACTTGCGTGTGTAAAAACAAAAACTGACCTGATTGACTTTATATCTCACTTGATAGGAACCTTTACAGAATGCTTTTATTGTATCTCTTCCCAAAAATGGTATCAATCTTTGGTTCGGTGGTTCTCTTCAACGCTTGAAGACTATTGAATGTTTTGATCCTGCGAAAGTGAAGCTAGTTTATCAGAACAGTGATGTCAGGTAAGGAAGGAAATTGCACCTATATGACATATAATAACCACTTCCGTTCATTATTTAGCTCTAGTCGAACTATACCTACTTTCCTTTTGATTTACAAATCATTTGGGTAAATACTTATCCTGTGGTGTGATTAAAATCCGTATAATATATTCTAATAACCCTTATATGATATATTGATTAGACCTACTTACCTTGGTGAATTCAAGCCTGAACAAAACCTCTATACCCTCAACTACCCGGTAAGTACAACAACCAATGTCCGAATTCCTGCCTGACCAATCTCTTATTTACTTTAGGGCCTCTCTTTTACATTCCCTATTCCTCAAAAATACAATCATTTATACACCAACTCTTCAGGTAAATATTACATCGAATACCAGTAACAAATATATACTCAACCCCCCCCCTCCTTTTTTTTTTTTTTTTTTTTTTTTTTTACATATGTAAAGAGCTGCCACTTGAGTTCCCTGATGGCACTACCCCTATTGCATCCAAAGTCTATATATTCCACAGTCATTGTTCTAATTGGGAAACCGTGGCTCCTCCTCCAACTTCGAAGATACTGGCAGAAATCAATGGAGGCAAATCAACAAAATACGGGAAATTAGGAAGACGGGAACTTGAAGTGGTAATTGCAAAGGTAAAATGAAAGTAAATAGAGGACAGCCAAATTTTCTATCTGAATTTCTCATCAGTTATTTTCCTTTATCCGTTTTCTATATAATATATATCAAGGTATCCTATGGTATCAAGCTTTATTTCCCATCATCATCAGCGCCATCCAGCGGATCAACATCTCATCATCATCATCGTCAGCATACAACCTCAGAAGCTACCACAACTAATACTACTACTACAACAAATCCATCATCAACAGCTACAGCGGATTCATCTATAACAACATATCAGGACAACGATACCGACGATGCTTTGAATCATGAGTCAGCAACACCCCACCAGGAAGTCGAAATTCTATTGCGAATTACACCTGTGCAAGACATTTTAGCGGATTTGGGTAAACCTTCTCGTGTATTTTACAAAGAAGAGGATAAAATGAAGATCCATTCAGTGGCAGACGATGGTGGATTATCAAACAAAAGCGGAAAGACTGATCCGTCGGCTGCGTGGGCTAATAATGGTGGTGATGATGAAAGAGGTAATAATGGAATCAGATGACATCTCAAATATTCTTTACTGACTGTTCTTGTATATAGATCTCTCTTCTGTCAATACTGCGACTGATTACTTTTTGAATTACTTTCATCTTGGTCTGGATATTTTGGTGGATGGTACTAATCATGTGTGTAAAAAGATTATATTACACGGAAATATACCTGGGCATTATGATTTCCAAAGGCAAGCGAAAATACTTTTATGAAAAAAAAAAAAAAGGATAAAATTAATCATACTATTCTAGATATAAACGATGTCCCTTTAAATTGGTATTCCCGAAGGATTTGGTAGAAACTCGACAAAATCCCAACAAACTATTGGTGGATGTTGAATCGGATCCAGCTGAAGATGGTGTTCCTACTCATATCATCACTGCTGACATGAAGGTAATAATAGTAATGTTAACCAATCATTAATGAGTTTTATTCACTTGCCTTATTTTACGGAAATTTGGGTTAGATTACTACCATGCAAAACCGAATTCCGTGGAAATCCAGCAATCAGATTACAACAAAGGTGAATGACGAGACACAACTAGAACAGCAAAAACCAGTGATCCTCACACGTGGACCCAATGAACAAAATCCTTTTGGTTCGACTTACTTGACTGGATATAGTGAAGGCATTGTGATGGAAGTGATGAAGAACGGCTATGTACCTGCCGTGGTACTCTTCTGATAACTTTGGTTTAGTATATACAGTCTATAGTTTTATTATGTATTATCAACGTCGCTTTTTTATTATTTTGGTGGGGATGCATTACAAATAAACTGTACAGTAACTACTGTCACTGGGTAGTTTTTATATTCCGACATTTTTTCTCCATATTTTGATTTGGGTGGTTGTTTTCTTTTGTCTGTTTTTTTTATGTCTCCTTTCTTCTTCCTTTGATCATTTATCCTTTTTTACTTTGTCTTACATCATTATCAATGTCAGTATGCCACAAATAAACGACGATTTTACTACTCTTGCTTATGATCAATCCGATCCCTCCACTTTATTGACAAGATCTTTACCACTCCTTCCATTTCAAAATCAAGTTGGCGGACACTGCAGCTTCTTCCGATTCAGTAAACGTGCCATCTGCAAACCAATGTCTCACAAAGAACAAGAATTTTATGAATATCTGGAACACCATCATGCGCCTTTGTTACCTTTTACTTCTCAGTACTTGGGTGTAGTCAATGTCACTTACCGATCTTTTAACGCCCAACCAATGTTGCCGGAAGTGGTTTTAGCCGAAAACCAGCATTTATTAGCCAACTGGAAAAAGTACCTTCACTCATCAACTCCAAGCCAAAGATCGAAGCAACGACGAAAGCAGCATCAACAACAACGTCGATATTCCTCCTCAAGCAACCTCAACAAAACTCCCGGCAGCTCCTGTACTACAGACCGTGGTGACTCTCCCGCCAAACACTGTGCACCACCTTCACGATCTCCAATGACATTCAAGGAACAGGTACTTCGTGAAGTTTTCTCACCGGATGCATTACAAGAACGACTTCAACAAGTGCAAGACTGGCAACGTGGCATGCGACAACGACAACTAGATGACATCTCTGCGGATCAAATTGACAACGGTGACAACAACAAAAATGGCAACTCGTGTGGCGATAATGATGGTCAACCCCGTGATCCTATGAAAAAGTCGATTTTGCAAACATCTCGTAGTGTCTTGGATTTCCGTCGTCAGCAATTAACGGATTCTTCTGAAGCAGTAGCATCCGCAAGAAACAGTGAACACTCTTCCCATGATCCAATCCACAGCATTTTGTCCAATACCTCGTCAAGCACAACAAATCACAATGATCTAGTACCCGCAACTTTGTCAATGATGGAGTCACGTGTGGATTCAGCTGACAATGATCAAGGTCCAGTGAACAACGACACCAGCAGCAACGTGAAGAATGATGATTTCTCAGGTGATCACATGAATGCCCTGCAAGTTACTGTCCACCCCAGGCGACCTTCCTTGATTGACTCGACCACATCAGCACCTCAGACACCTCGTATGCGGGAAACAAAACTCCACAATCCACACATTCGACCTCCATCAATGCCTAGCCAACCTCCTATACCCAACCTGACATCATCACCTTCCGATCTCTCATTATCGCCAACTTGTTTATCACCAACATACATAGAATCCAGCATATCAACCTCAACTGCGACACCAGCATCAGCATCAACATCATATATATCATCGTCACCATCCTCACCATCAGCCCATCAACAATCACAACAGACGGATCAACAACAACAAGGTAGAGAGGCAATCACGACGACATCGGAATCAGCGAGCTGGCGACCGCGGAAGGAACCAACAAACCCATGGTCTGTGCAGATGTATCAACGGGATCTAGAAAAAGTGAGTGTCGACGATACGCAGCAATTCATTTTGATCGAAGACCTGACTGACGAAATCAAATACCCTTGCGTATTGGATCTGAAAATGGGAACTCGTCAAGTAAGTAAAACTGTCACATCACACACAATCCATCATACAGACACAAACACTTTACTCATATTCCCCATCTTTGATTATTACTATTGTTATTACTGATAGCATGGTGTGTACAGTAACAGTACAAAGATGCTCAGCCAAACCAAGAAATGCGAACGATCAACAAGTCTGCGACTGGGTGTGCGGATCTCTGGAATGCAAGTGTACAACGTGAATGACGGACAGTTTTTATTCGAAGATAAATACAAGGGGCGATCATTGACTCAACATGGATTCAGAGACTCATTGGTGCGTTATTTTGATAATGGACACGGCTGCCATATCATCCATTTACCAGCGCTTATTCGGAAATTGGTACTTATTTATCGGATTATACAAACCATGGACTCGTTCCGATTTTATGCCTCGTCTTTATTGATTATTTATGATGCCGCAGACAACACCAAGGATAAAGGTGATGCTGATCAAGAGGACGTGCTGGTCGACAAACGAAGAAAACGACGCATTGATGTACGATTGATTGATTTTGCGAAATCGGTCACAAAACACGAATGGATATCTTATAGACAGGAATTTACTTACCCTCCATCAAAATATGAAGGTGGTGGTGGCAGTTATGCTCAGACACAAAGTGTGGGATTATTGGACGACAACGATGATGGGATTGGCCCTGATCTTGGTTATTTGCTTGGTGTCCATTCATTGATTTCTTGCTTTGTGTGGATCTATATCAAACATGGCGGCAAGAAGGAAGACCTTGCGGATTTGGACGATTTGCTGCTCTTTGAGGACCCCCCTTCATGGTTGGAAGAACAAGACAATGCTGGAAATGAACAAGATACACAATGATTTGGATATGCGTGAACCAACTGAACTTGTGTGCAATTTTTAGTAAATATAGTGTTAGAAAATCTCCCCACCTTTGTTATTATTATTACTTCCTATAGTTATTTTTATATATGTTTATAGTTGTTTTTTTTTAAAAAAAAATAATATTTTATTTTGTACTCATGTATTTTTCTTTTGATAGTTCTACTACAATATTTGCTCTTTATTTCATTTCCCCTTCATTTTATGTATATATATTTACTATTCTGAAATAAAATAAAAAATTTGTGAAGCTCAAAAAAATGCGGTTTATATAGTGGGTAGCGGATTAGTAGGTGACTAAATGATGTCGATGGGATTATTTCAGACGTTCGCTGCAGTACGGGGTTGAGTGTGTAACGTGATTGCATCAGCGATTATGATTATTTTGACTTGAAATGACAGATGATCTGTTATCAGAATGAATACCTGCCACTGTATACATATAATATCACAATATATTTGATCAAGCATTGTGAATTCTTTCCGCAAACAGAGCCTGCATCTGCAGTTTTCAGAGATACAGTTTCTCATATTGTGTCAAAACGTACTCTATCTTATGTAGGAGATGCAGTCTTGAATCAATAGCATAGACATATTTCTCCCATGCTCGCGCATTCAATATTAAATAAGCCTAAACCATAGTTGTAAAAATATATAAAGAAATGTCTGTTTGATATATTGGAAGTAAACCTTTTCTCGCATGACCATACACACTTTGGCGTTTAACTGGGTGACGATATTGTCGAGACACTTTTTGTATTTGAAAATGGCACCGCTTTTTTAGGGGTGATGCTTTGAAAGTGCGGTTACTAAAAATTAAAATTATAAATTCCGTCCACATGGTGAATTTATTTTATTGACTCCTTTTTTTTCCCTCTTTGTCTTTCTTCTATTTTATTATCACCATTCAACTTGGTTGGGATTGCAGTGATTTTAGGTTAGTGTTAAGACTAGTTTAGAAGGGGTTTCAGCTCAGGAAATACAAGGTGCATGGGGAAACCCTTTCATTTTGGATTCAAGATTTTTAGAACCACCTTAATTTCCTTTTTGGAGCCTTCATTAGCTTAGTTTAGTGGTAGTTGATCCATAGGTTGTATTTACGCCTGAATAAAATATGTTTCTTTTTATTTGATTCAATGGAAAAAGTCTCATTAGTCTTTCTCATGTTTTGTGTAATCGATACCATATTACCATCGTCTACCTTGTAGATCTATTGCCATGATCCCCCCAAAAAAAATGGATCGCTGTTAGTTTTTTCTATGGCTTGGATGGTATATTTGAATCGCTATTACGATCGTACTATTAGATTAGTATTGACCATTCTTTTGAACTCCCATTAGCCTTCTCCATACCACCATCATACATCTTGTCACAATGAATCCCGTAGCTTTAGTTTAATGTTGACCATTAATTACGTTTCAATAAAATATGTTCATTTTATAAGTAATTAATTTATCATTCGCTGACCCATTAGATAGTGAATAAAATCGTCATTGTCGTTGTACTGTAAATGCCCTACCAAACGCCAGCTTTCTAGTTCGCCCATTATGACTACTCCCGCTTAATGACTCAGGGGCTGGCTATCAATTATGCCATATACATGTTCGACCAATCATAGAAACGAATCAAGGTTGTGCTATGTGTGCAGCTGTAACCATTACGCTGTTTTGTACTGCTTTCTAACTTACTTCTGATTACTCGCTACACCCTAGGGACCCAGTGACTAATTGTAAGTTCTCATTTATATGACACTTGGTCCTAGTCCTGCGCTAACATCCATATCAATTCAATTTAAACCGGACCACTGGCATAACTGCTACTAGGCTGGACATATTTTACATAGTCAGCTCACTTTTTAAGAAATGAAATTGATAATTGAATGTTAAAAATGGCAACAATGAAAGTCTAATTTATGTTCTTACTGGACTGCACTATAGCATTCAACGCTAGTAGAGAACGTAAACTCACATGTTTATGCATGAATGTAGCGACAATCTAGCAAAAAAAAAAAAAAAAACAACAACAACGAAGGCATGATATGATTTTTATGCAATTCTGATTTATTATCATTCAAAACCTTGTAAATAAGGCTAACTATACTACATAAATAAAAACAATAATATGAAATGTACAACAAAGGGAATAAGTGATTGTCTAACTATAAAATAATGGAAAAAGGAAGGAATCTACACTAAAACATAAGGGTCGTCATCATTGTCTTGGACATCTAAATGACCCAATTCGGTAAAGAGATGATCTACTTGATCAGACATATCTTCGTTGTCGCCATTTTTGTTGTCGCTGATGGGAGATATGTCATCGTTCAGAGAGATAGAATGAGTGTCCGGTATAGTGGTATTACTGTTAACGTTCTGCTGCTGTGTTGTTGTCGATGACGATGACGATAATGTTGGTGGCGGTGGGGTATAGGTGAACTTTTTCCTTTGCTGTTGAGGGTGAGAAGTTCTGGCCAAACTCCGTCCTTCAGCAAACAAGTTCTCAAACAGTTCCCGTCCAAGCGATTTTTGGCATTCCATGGATGATTTCTCCAATTTGAAGCTGCGTTGAAATTCATGATCAAAAAGCATTTCCAAGGGTTCGTTTGTCAATATCACCATTCGGAATGAAGGTAAAGATAGATCACACAATGACGATAATGAAGAATCCTTCGTGTTTGTTTCCATAATTCGATCCAGTCCATTCATTCGTTCAAGTAAACCACTGCTGCTGTTGCTGTTGCTTGTGCTTTCATCGCTGTAGGTAAGGGAAAGTTCTTCCAGTTGTCGTGTAATAGCATCCTGTCCTGTGTCCCCTCTTTCCAACTTCGATTGTTCGATACATTGAGTAATAAAACCAATGATCGTCGTCCATGCTGAGCCTTCGTCACTGCCATTGAATTGTAATAATAACCACCAAAGTTCTTTAGACATCACCAATAGTTCACTGTCGCCTAGCGTCTCCCCATCAAATCGGTAAAGGTGGAAGAAGAAACCCATCAATGACATCAAATCCTATATCAATACGAAATTCAATAAAAAATGTCATCAGCGAAGGGCCAGCATAGTTTCATTATTGGTTTTTTTCTTACCCCATGAAGTATATCACTTAACCTGTTGACTGTATCCTGGAAGCTAACCCCCATATTCGAATCGGACTTGAAGCATAGATATAGTCGATTGATAAAGTCTTCTGCCAGATTTTGCTTCAAAGCGATATCATCATTTGAATTGCCAGGATCTTGTACAGCTCTTTTTGCCCATGTTGTCACATTTTCAAGTAATAGGTGGAATGTGCCGATATCCAGTTGGGTTTCCTGCCGACCACCATGTTCTTTAGCGTAATAAAGAGCACCGAAAAATTTGTCATAAATAATCGCAACTTCATCCTTTGTGAATCCAGCAGTGTGGTCCAGTTGCCGAATAGCCGATCGTTTGGTGTATGATTCTATCCCCGCTGCTACCTTGAGCTGATTTGTGCGTCGCATATCTGTCACCATTTCATCAGTCACCAAAGAAAATTCACGATACTACATAATAAGAAGGATGGTGAGTTTTCTGGTAAATCATTCCTTGAGTCAAAAAGGTAAATTAGACTTACTGCAGTGAGCATGAGTTCGTTGAAGTTCTATATAAATGAAAGGAGATTAACCACCTGATGTTTTATGCCCTACTTTCTCACATATCATCAGTATCACTTACTGTAAGGCGTGAGCTGCGTCCATCCTTTCTTCCGTTGTCGTTGATAGGGTTGTCTAAGGTTGTAAAGAATCGCTTCAATATATCCAAAAAAGTGCCGTCGTCTTTTGTCTGCAATAGTTCTTCCCCATTCAGTTTAAGAATTGCAAGCCTGTAATATATATAAATAATGAGCATTGATGGAATTGTCGGTTTTATTAGCGCATATTTGTCTTTGTTACCCGATTTGAAAGAGAATTCTTGGTCCTTCCATAAACAAACAATCCAGAACACGAAAGGCAAACAAGAGCGGCATTGAATTGACATACAGACTCAGAAACCAAGGCAGGCAAGCAACGGAAAGTTGGACATCAGTCTTCTTGAAGTGATCCCAAAGGAGAGGCATTGTTTGTTCCACCAATTGTTCAAAGATAATTTGATCCAATAAAGCACCATACATAGAAGTACTATAATAACCAGGGCAGAGTCTATCGACCAGGACATTCAGTAGCCAAAATGCGGCTTCTTCAGAGCCATAGATTAATAGGGCAGAGGTGACAATATTCATTGATTGACAATAACCAAGTTCAGGATTTTGCCATGCATAAGCTGTGAGTACGCGTCTTAATCGGCCAATCCCTTCAGGTGTTTGATAAGCAGCATATTCGGGCAATGATCGGTTCACGTCTTTTTCGATTTCTTCGGTAGCAAGCGACTCTTGTCCAGCGTACATCTTTAGTAAATTGTCGTATACACCAGGGTTTGCAAAACGTAGATAGGATGAACCAGAGCACATTTCCCATATTTCAGCACGCAAATTGTTTGCAATACCAACACGGACAAGTTTACCAAAAGTTGGTGTTCGCAGCATTGTCAAATTCCGTCCATATTCTACCACCAAGAAAAAGTAAAAATATTAAGATCACTTGAATATTAGACTATCATATCACATAATCACATAACACGCCCTATTTTTCTTTACCAGCAAAATAGTGTTTCCATAACTTCATTTTGCTCTTATCCTTCGTTTGTTTTGGGTCTCCAGGATATCCAAATTCTGATCCAAGACCGCTACGCTGCTGTGATGTTGTTGTATCGTCATCAGAAAGGTCCACCAAAACAGATTCGACAGGTTTTTTGACTTTCAGCATACGTTCAGATTCACAAGTTTCTAAGAATGGTACCAGCATTTTGTAAGATGTTGCTTGCGTTTTTAATTGATCACGTAATATTCCACAAAACCTTTCGGCAGTTGATTTGGATGCCTATACAAGATAAGGGAGGGGCATAAGTAATCTCACAACTTCGTTCATAGCAATAAATCCTGTGTACAATATTTACCTGTAACCGAAATATGTGTTCCATTTGATGACAAGTGGTGATTACCAATGATAATCCCATATTCAGTCTTTCAACGCGCTTGATGGTATACAACGGAAACACGAGCCATAGTACATGTTGGTTTTGTTGAGGTTGAGGAAGTCGTTGCTGTGATTCAAATGCCAAGAATGTTTCAGAGAGATAAATTCTACCACGGATATCTTCAGTTGTTGTTGGTATGGATGACGGTGCTGGTGGAGATGATCGTTGGTTCAAGGTATATACGGCCTCCAAAACTTCTTCAAGTTGTTCAGATAGCGGTAGTCGAAAATGTAGACAATAATCCATATTTCGTTTTTGAGCTGCTAAGTCTTGCTTCAGTGGTTTGACTAATTGTTGAGAATCCGTAGATCGATGTGGACTTGATTTCTTGGTATCAGGTGAAGATATAAAAGGACCGAAAGAGTCGTCATTGTCGCTATTGGATGCGCCTGGAGCGTCACCACCAGAATTTTTGAGCAGCCGTAGCATTGCTTGTCCTGCCAATTGCACTAGTAAATCATACACTTCGTCCCGTTTAAACATGGTCGAGAATACGTACTAAACCACCCACCACATAAATAAAAAATCTAGTCAGTTGTCATTGTTGTGTTGTCGTGTCATGGGGTTACTTACTTCATGATTATCCTTGGTTATGATTCGAAGGGCATCAGAGAAGACACTCCGTCTGGACTTTTCTTTCTTGATATCTTGGACATCCTTCATTTCTAATAGCAATTTGGTTTCCACGGATAGTAAAAAAGAGTAAAAGCCAACATAGTGTTCACTGATATACATCCATCCTTGTCTAGAATTGTAGGCACACGAATAGTCTAATCATCATAAAATAAGAGTGAGTTGATATAAACTTGACATAATGGAAAATAATAGAGGGTAGCTTACAACTAACCAGGCGTTCATTTGAGGGAACATCAAATATTTGTCTAAAGGACCTAGAAGCGTTCCGTACAGAATGATCAGAGGATAGTTCATCGGTACCAGTATCTATAAATGATCAGCACGTCAGTTCCTTTTCTTTTTCAATACCATGTGATTCAGAGACAACATACCTATCGTAGTGACAATCATATGAACCTTTTCATTCACCCATTCTTCCTTGGCATAAATGTCGTTGATATAATGCAGCTCAGGGATCATGTTTTGCTGTATCCAGAGCCAAGCAGTTTCAAGCGCCTTTTCGGTTTCCGCTGCAGCGATTTGTAGACAAGGACTGTTGGGTTCACGTTGAAATAAAATACGGTAAGGTGGTTGCTTGGTGTCAAATACGTTGGCAATGGTTGTCATCAGACTTTTGAACATACCTGCTGTTTGCGATTTTTGTATTATGAAACATTCATCTTGACGTATGGTTGTCCAGAAAGGTGTAAGTGTAAAGTCGGTAGGCGTTGGTAAGGTAAAGGTCTATAAAGATTAATAGATTAGTTTGAGCAGGAAGTTCTTTATTTTTGTGAAACATGATATGAGCTTACATCGAGAGGAACACCAATATTGTCAGAAATATTCATGACAGGAAGTTTGGTGGGAATAAAAGATAAAAAAAGAAAAAAGTGAGAGGAAATTGGACAGATTGATCCCTGTCGTAAAAATAGAATTGTGATTGGCGGAAAATGCGGAGTTGCAACAAAGGGTTTTGATTTTCTATCATGTTGCAGACACGCCTTAAAAATCCAGAATACAACTTTTACTATGGTGTATTCACTGGAATAAAAAGTATCTTTTATTTAAAATATGTGATTCTGCATACATATGCGACTTTTATCTTGTTAAAAAGATCAAGCTTTACCTGTAAAGGTATCGATTTATTTCCATTGTAGGAAAGATAGGGGCTTGTTCGATGATTGGTTTATGCTGGAATAAATAAAAACTTTATGCCCCGACTATATAAATCAAAAAAAAAAAAGACTTTCTCCTTTTATTTCCCCACTCTTCCTTTCATTATCTTTTTTTTTTTTTTTTTTTTTTTTTTGTACTCATCATGAAGAACATTACACCTCAAGAAATTGCCAGTCATAACACCAAAGGTAAGTATTACAAAAAAAAACTCGGCACACAAACTAACATACTAAACGCTTTTCTTGTACTTAGACGATCTTTGGGTTGCTATTCACGGAAAAGTGTATGACTTGACAGAGTTTTTGCCAAGTCATCCTGGTGGACAAAAGATTATTCTCAAATATGCTGGTCAAGATGCTACCGATGCTTTCGATCCTATTCATCCTCCTGATATCATCACTCGTTTCCTTAGCCCTGAAGTTTGTATGGGTCAATTAGACATTTCCACGTCTGCTGGAACAATGGTCAAGAAGGAATCCAAGGCTGATGAGCTTGTTCGATTGGCTAGAGAAAAAATGCCCCGATTGGACGAAATGTATAATGCTTTTGATTTTGAATGTAAGTGGTCATATTTTTTTTTTATGTTTATTTTTAGAAAAAAACAAAAAACATTGACCCCGTTCTTTTTTATACAATATAGCTGTTGCCAAAACTGTCCTCAAACCTGAAGCATGGGCTTACTACTCCAGTGGTGCTGATGATGAAATCTCGATGCGGGAAAATCACAATGCATTCCATCGTATCTGGTTGCGTCCCCGGGTGATGGTTAATGTCCAGCGGCTGGATCTGACAACAAAAATGCTGGGCTCCAATGTATCCATGCCCCTTTATATCACTGGTACTGCGTTGGGTAAGCTTGGACACCCTGAAGGTGAATTAGTACTGACTCGTGCTGCTGCTCAAAAGAATATCATTCAAATGATTCCTACATTGGCAAGTTGCTCTTTCGATGAAATCGTGGACATGGCCCAACCAAATCAACCACAATGGCTTCAACTCTATGTGAACTCTGACCGATCAATCACCAAGAAATTTATTGAACATGCTGAACAACGTGGCATTAAAGGTCTTTTTATCACAGTAGATGCTCCTCAATTAGGTAAATGAAAACAAAAACATTTGATTTGATGTTATTTCTTACATTTTTCCTTTTATAGGCCGGCGGGAAAAGGATATGCGTGTCAAGTACTCTGACGATGGTCCTGAAGAAATGGAAGGTCAAAAGGATATTAACCGAGATGAAGGTGCGGCAAGGTATATCAGTACTTTTATTGATCCATCACTGAACTGGGAAGATCTAGCTTGGTTTAAGACGGTGACCAAAATGCCTGTTCTATTGAAGGGAATCCAAACGCCGGAAGATGCCGTGTTGGCCGCCCGTCATGGCTGCTCTGGTATTGTCATTTCCAATCATGGTGGTCGCCAATTGGACTTTGCTCCTTCTGCTATTGAACTCTTACCTGAAATCATGGATGCTTTGAGGGCTGAAGGTCTGGAAAAGAACTTTGAAGTGTATATTGATGGCGGTATTCGGCGTGGATCCGATATATTCAAGGCAATTGCTCTGGGTGCAACTGGTGTTGGTATTGGCCGCCCTGCTTTGGTAAGATTAATATAGCATATAAAGACAATATCGGTTGAAAATTATGATATTAACAATTGATCAATTGACTTTTTTATTTATTTATTTTACTCGATATTTAGTTCGCCATGTCCACATATGGTGATGAAGGTGTCAAGAAGTTGATTCAATTATTCCAAGATGAACTAGTCATGTGTATGAGACTAATGGGTGCCCCTTCGATAAAGCATATTACAAGAGATATGGTGGATATCCGAAATCTTAAAGACCACTTTGTGCAAAGTCCTTTGGATCATCTTGGTCACCATGCCTATGAACAAATGCTACCACGTGGTCTTATTAGTAAACTGTAGACCCACTCGCCTTCCACATACAGTAGTTGCTTATTATATACAGTCATTTTTATCTTTCCCTACCATTTTATATATCAAAAAATAAAATTCTGTTGTTTATGTTGCTCATATATCAATTTTGTGGCTGTGTCTATTTATATTGACTTGTTTTGCCTACATAATTCTGTGTTTTTATTACCACCTGGCTCCTTACATAAATGTTTTTTTTTTTTTTTTTTTTTTTTTTTTTCCAGTGGATTTTTTTAAATTGATATTGATAGATGCATTTACTATTGTATCATACATGTTAAGTTTCATAATAATACACAGTTTGTTAACTCTAAATTGTGACGAAAGTAAAATAAATCACGATGGTGGTATGTGTAATAAAACTGGAATAAGGAATGAAAAAAAATTACCTTCGCTAGATAAATATTATATTGATTCTATATTCATTCCAGTATGTTGGGCCCCGATGTACCGTTAGTTCCTGGATTTTTCATCATTTGTTTTCTCATCTTTTGGAACACACTTGCACTGTAGCCACACCATTATGCCCTGAGTTTAAATTACGATTTTTTTTTTTTTTTTTTTCAATCGTTACTTTTTCTCTCCTTTTCCCTCCCTCTCTACATAATGAACGACAACACAAAACAAACGTCACCTGAACCGTAAGTTAAAGTTCCTTTATGAAACACGCACATATATGTATACAGACAAACAATACCCTAATTGACGTTTTACTATCAAAAATATTCTTCTTTAATGAAGGGTTCCATCCTGGGCGACAAAACCAATCTTAGGTTTCTCCACTTGGTCAACCCAAATATTAGATAACGTTTCTGGCTATGGTGGGAAACATATAAACCCATGGTAACGAAGATGATAGAGAAATTTGAATATACAGGCACTGACTATGACCTTTTCTTTCATTCAATTCTAGGTTCAATGATCAAGTTCTTCGTGATATTTCATTGACGATGAAAACAAAGCTACCTCAATATGAATATATTAATATGGATTCTGGATGGTAAGCATATGTTGTATTGAAAACTACGTTGATAATATCTCCAACTTACGCCACTATTTTTCACCCCTAGGTGCGAAACATATGACGATTATGGAAGATGGACATATCGCGAAGACTTATTCCCTCAAGGTTTGAAACCACTCTCCGATTACTTGGCCAGCAATGGACATAAACTCGGCATCTACATCCTACCTGGTGTGCGTAAGGATGCAGCGGAAGACCCCAATGTCATGATCAAAGGAACGCGACATCGACTTGGCGACATTGTCAAATCGAAACGGGAGGGCAATGGATTCTTAGGAACGACGTATATGCCGGATAGCGATCAAGACCAGACGTTGGTGCAAAGATACTATGATTCCATGGGTGAACTCTTCGCAGGATGGGGTATTTCCTTTGTCAAAATCGATGGCTGCGGACCCGGGGGTGGTGATGCCTTACGACCAAATCAGTCGCCTGACAACCGTAGGTGCTTGGCCATGATGAAAAAGGCATTTGAAAAACACAATATTTGGATGGAATTGTCGTGGTACCTGGATCCTACTTTTGCCAATGATTGGGCGACACTTGGGAATGGAGCGCGTATCTTTATCGACATTGAATCTTATTCGAAAAGCACCATGACATCCTCGATGCGTGTGTTTCAACGTATTACACATGCTGCCAACTGGGCCTCCTCAGGTGTGGTCGGTCCTGAACATGGATTTTATATTGATCTGGATGTGGTGACAGTGGGGATGACGGTGGATGGAAAATGTATTGATGGCTTGGACAATGATGACGTACGGCTCTCTTATATCAGCTTTTGGGCAATGACCAGTTCTATCTTTTGTCTTGGTGCGGATCCTCGCTGTATTCCTGATAAATACTTGAAATTGCTCAACCATCCTGAAATGCTGGCTATCCATCAATGTGGTGTAATGGCCAAACCTATACAATCAGGGAATGCGTGGGATAACCGAAGGCAGGTCTGGTGGAAAAAACTTCCTGATGGTCGGGTGGCTGTTGGCTTATTCAACTCGAGTGTATTTTTGTTTATGTTTGGAAGGCACTATGATATCACATTTCGCTTGAAGGACCTGGGGCTCAAGAAGGCGACAATCAAGAATATTTGGACGGGAGAATCATTGGGATTGCATGAAGATCATTACACTGTTGTGCTCCGTCCTGGCCAATGTCAAGTGCTGCTATTGCAACCGCAATAATGATGATGCTACTTAGTTTAGACTATTCTCTTTGTCATTGATGTATTATTGCAATTTTTGCTGCTTTAGTTTAGATATTTATCATCTGTTTGAACGTATTAAATATTTGTTAAACCAATAAAATACTTCACATTTCTCAAATATTGACACTACCCATTTGAACTTTGTAAAAAAAAAAAGGGGGGAGGGATTGGATTAGAGCCTCCGCCATATCGTACTTTAGTAAACAGCTCCTTGGGGCCCGGCTGTCGTGCTCAGTGCTCGTCAATTGTGTGTTGAAAAAGAAATATAGGATAGTGTTTAGGCGGATCTAAAATCTTGGGATTAAGATAAAGATCTATGGCTTTGAAATACCCTTCTATTCCTCCACTCACATCACCGTATCAATGTCGGCATCATTTTCTTTTCCCTTTTCTGTCACCACGACAAACACTTTTTAGTAGCTGTAATAAACATATTCTATACACATTATTGCTATTTTATATAGTGCGAAATACACAGGTAAAATACGATATAGTGGTGTTTTAACAGACAAAAAGCATTCTTATCGAACTTGACGTCTTTGCAATATCGATCCACGAACATTTCTAGATCAACACTGCTGCAATTTCCATTTTCCTTTTGAGTCACCAATATTTAACGCCGCCCAGAATAATTTGCATTAATACTAGCCCGACCATTTCTACTCTATATAATCGACTCAATTGAGAAATGCAAAGGAGACAGGCAACAAATATTCTGTAGTGAATATTTTTTTTTACATAAGCACAAGTCTTTCTTCCTTCATATAAATACAAACACACACACACACACACTGGATTTTACTCATGCCCATTCAACGACGCAATAAAAGGATGAAAGAGATTAATGGTAAAAAGACAAGACATGTTTAATTCAGATATGTATACAGTGTAAACTATAACAGCTAGCACTAACCTAAAAAATGGCACTATTCTAAGATGAAGGCTATTCTAATGAAAGTTGCAAATCACGAATCCAAAATGAAAGGGTTTCCCCATGATGTTTGTTTTGCATTTTTAAAAATGCCTCTAATTCAAGTTCTAACACTAAACCTAGATCACCAGTATCCCAATGAGCCTTGCCATGATATCATTCAGACTTTCATGAAGGAAAAAAAGAAGAAAGAAAGAAAAGGTGAAGAAAAAAAAATTGGCGTCCAATAAAAGGCAATCTTGTGTGCGGAGCCTGAATTGGCTTTTTTGCACGCCTAAACACTATCCTATATTTCTTTTTCAACACACAATTGACGAGCATTGAGCACGACAGTCGGGCCCCAAGGAGCTGTTTACTAAAGTACGATATGGCGGAGGCTCTAATCCCTTTTTCTTTTTTTTTACCAGCACACAAAAAAACCTATGACGACTCGCTGAGCACGAAGGTTGGGCCTCAAGGGGCTGCCCACCATAATGCGAAATGGCGAAGTCACCTAGCTGCTATTCAATTTTTTTATCATACCTTTTTTACCTTGTAATGAATTGGTCCGGATCATTCAATAGGTCAGCCAACGTCAGCAGGAGCTCTTTTTGTTCATTGGTCGTAGGCGTCTTGTTACACCATTATACCATAGTCCAGAAAAACTCATTTTTTCCCTAAAAAAAAAGACAGCATTTGTGAGGAGCAGATTTTGGGTAATAGAGATTTTTTTATTCATATTCACTTTGTGTCTTGCGCAAACATCATACCAAAACAAGCAAATGGCGAGGAATTGTTTCATGGCCGTTGTAGGTGTGGGATCATTCTGGGTTTGAAAAATGAGGGTGCACGAAGCAGAGAAGTTGGTGATTCTCGTCTTTCTTCTTTAGTTTTTTGTTGTATTATATTGACCATGACGCAATCAGATTACCTCTGTGATTTGAATGATTATCAAAAAGAAGCTGTTGTATCAAATGCGACATCTTTGCAGATTCTTGCAGGCCCTGGTTCTGGGAAAACTCGAGGTCAGAATATATTTGAAAACAAAATATTAATATTTTCTCACAGGTTTCTCTTTTTACTTTTACTGTTGATAGCTCTAACAACGCGTGTGGCATGGCTGGTCAAAAATAAGGATATACCTTCCTCCTCTATTGTTGTAGTCACGTTTACCAACAAAGCTGCAAAAGAGTTGAAAGAACGCCTGGATGAACCTCATTTACTTGGCTCCAATCTTTCCAATGGTCTTGTTATCGGTACATTCCACTCTTTCTGTGCTCGTATGTTACGTAAACACGTGGATCTGACACCGCTCAAAAAGAATTTTATTATTGCTGATGAAGAAAGAAGCAGGAATATGGTGAAAGCAATCTTCAAGGAACACAAATCCAGTCTCTCCCCGCAAAATCAAAAACTGGATTCAGGTAGTGTGAACCCCCTCCATACAAAAATTCACTGCCGACACTTACCCGCTAAATTTTTTTCCCCTTTTTAGAAAAATTTCGAAGATGGATTAGTCAAGAAAAAAACAAAGGGATTGACTCCATTGCCTACAAATCTCTGTATAAAAACGATATAGAAAAGATGGATATTGCTCGGATATATTGGTATAGTTAGTGAAGATTTAATGATAAAGAACCAAACAAACACAGGATGATAAACATGCGCCTTCTTTTTTATTTTTATTTTTTAGCGCCTATGAAAAACAGCTTCAAGATGAAAACATGACTGTAAATTATTTGCAATTTTTTTTTTTTTTTTTTTTTTTTTTGGTATCATAACTATTATATTGACCGCTTTTTATTTATTAGGATTTTGATGGACTCTTACTACATTGCAGGGATCTCTTGAGGAATAATTCTGCACTGGTTGATTTTGTAGAACATGTATTGGTGGATGAGGTAACAAAAAGTATCCAAGTGAAAATTGGGCGACATTTTACTGAACGTAGCTTGTTCTTCCTAGTTTCAAGATACAAATGCTCTTCAATATGATCTACTGAAATTGATAGCTCGTGCTGGTGAGAAGTCCATTACTGTTGTCGGAGGTAAAGAATAAAATCATGGTTTAAATGCAATGGTCTTGAGATTCTGTTTTAACTTGTTTTTTTAACTTTTGTGTAGATCCTGATCAAAGTATTTATGGTTGGAGATTTGCTGATAAGGCTCATTTTGTGAAGATGACTCAAGACTATGAAGGAACGGTCATTGTGAATTTGAAGGAAAGTTACCGGTCGACGAAGCACATCTTATCTGGAGCCAATCATGTTGTGTCAAAAGGTGGGAAAGAAAGATAAATAATATCACTTACATGGCATGTTGACAATATTATTTGATGTATACTCATAGATGATAAGCGAACACCAAGACAGCTTTTTACCAACAATAACCAAGGGGTACCGATATCGATCTTGAGGGCCAACACCGATACACTTGAAGGCGAGATGATAGCAAATGAGATCAAGCGCATTGTGGAACTCTCGGATGGACTGGTCAAATACAAGGACATCGCCATTATTATTAGAATGAACTTTTTGACCTTCAACTTTGCTCAAGCGTTAACCCAGGCAGAAATTCCTTTTATTGTGGTATGTCATTATTTATATCGGGGATCATAGATGATTTCTAATTCTACTCGCACTTTTATTTTTCTTATCCTTTACAGATTACTGGGAAAAGATTTTTGGATCTCTTGGAAGTGAAAGATATTTTGGCGTACCTATCCTTTTTTTACAACCACCGGGACTTAAGCTCATTTATACATCTTATCAACGTTCCTAAGCGTGGATTAGGGGAAATTTCGATCAAAAAAATACACTTGTTGGCAATAGAAAAGAACTGGACCTTGGTGGAAACTATTCAAAACATTGTGGACAAGCACCCAGCTACAAAAGGAATGCGTATTATGTCGAAAGCGATACTGGAATTGAAGCGGTTATTAGACTTACAAAAGCAAGTACAGGAAAAATTGGACAAGAAGGTAATTATGTAAAAATAAATAATAAATTAACCACTATCGTAAGGTTCCAATGATGGTTTTCTGTTGTTTTATCTATAGGAATCAATCAGCGATATATTGCAATGTATTGTGGACTCCATTGACTACTCAGGTTACCTTGAAGCCAATTATCAATCGGATTATCAAGTCAAATCTGCCAACATAGAGGAGTTGATTGCTTTTGCCCGACAACAAGACTGTGAAGTATCCGAAAACGAAAAGTATGTATACATATATATATATATGTGTGTGTGTATGTGTGTGTATGTATGTGTATGTGTGTGTGTGTGTGTGTTTTAACAAAACAAAACAAAAAGAACTAACTGACCTTCTTAATCTAATATCATTATAGGGGGATCGATGCTCTCGGCCGATTTTTAGAGTCTGTGACTCTATGTGGAAACTTGAAAGAACAAGAAGAAGCTCAGGACGGGGTAAGTAAGTGCTATGCTTCCTTGATTACGGTGCTAATGTCAAACGGGGCGGGGTTTATTAGAAAGTCTGCGTAATAACAGCACATGCTGCCAAAGGATTGGAATGGACATGCGTATTCGTCGCCGGGTGTGAACAGGGTATAATTCCGATGGAAAGAAGCGCTGATATGGATGAAGAAAGGTAATTATTTGATATTGGATATGGTACCGATAATGAGTAACTGTAACAATTATATTTACCATTTTTTGTTTATATTGTAGTCGCGTGCTTTATGTAGCTATGACTCGCGCAAAATGTTTCCTCTATTGTACTTATGCGGCTCAACGAAAACGATGGTATGGGTATCAACAAACTGTGTTCACAAACTTGTTGCGTGACCTACCTGTTACTGATTACCAAAGACAATTACCTACTTGGAATACTGAGGTACGTTTTTGGGTCTCTCAAGTGCTGCGATTGCCTTACAAAGAAGATGGCGCTCTTTTGCTTGAAGATCATGGCGACGAAGACGGTGACAAGTAAGTCTATTCAAGATATAACACTTTGGAAATTGACTCATCACTTTTGTTTTTTGCAGAGCATTGTTAGAAGCAGTGGATAAGATCACGGCGGATCTTCAGCAGAAACTTCTGTTTTAAGCAAATACCGTGGCTTCCAATTTTGAGCGATTCAATTCTTTATGCTGTACACTTCACAAATATCACCTATCGATTTTACGCGACTTTCAATATACTCCACTCATAATACCAAATCATCAGCAACTATATATCGATTACTTACATCCACATCCATGACATAGCAACATCAAGTCAACTCATCTTAAAGTTATCCATCAATTCCATCAGCATATCATTATATTTCTGAATCAAATCATTTTCCTGTTTTGAAATTGCACAACTCAATACCGCACAACAAGAACTAGCTACACCAATATGAAATATCACAGTGCACACCAATAGCAACAAAGCATTTTATCTCGATACTCCGTCATATACCATCAATCAGAAAAAACGCACACAAAAAAAGCATCATTGTCCTGGAGGAGGTGATTGTGATCTGATACAAAAGGGATGAAAGTCAACAAACAATGGTCAAGTATTGGAATGAATGCATCTCTGATATCAAGGAAAATAGTGTTACTTCAATTTATAGAGTAGAATGTGATTGCCCTTTCTTATTTATCCTAGTACTCAATAGTATATTAGTTTTAAAATATAGTATTTAGTGTAGAATTAGTCTCAGAAGGAATGAGTGTTGCAGTATTTTATCTCTCATTACATTATAATAAAGACGAAATAGTGCGTAGTATAAATTGTGATTTGCATGAAATTTTATGTTCGGGGTAGCATGATATGAGGTCCATGGTCAGCGGTGGGTTATTAAAAAAAAAAAAAAAAAAAAAAAAAAAAAAAAAAAAAAAAAAGAGGAGAAACAGTATCGAGTACCAATAAGTTGGGAGACTCTGGGGAAAGTAGTAGTAATTGGGGAGGGTGCTAAAAAGTAGGTGTATAGTAGGGACACTCGCTAAAGAGTAACACTAAAGTCGTTGTCGCTATATAATGGGGACAAAGAAATATTCATAACACCGACATCTTCGTATATTGGATAAATATAAAATTAGAAGCGCTGGATTCATTATAACAAGAGGTCTAATGGAACAATCAGGAGCTACATTATTGTGACCGTAGTAAAATGGATCTATAGCACAGAACATGAGAGACACTAACGGGGCATTGTTCATTAAAGCAAGCAAAAAGGGACATATTTTATTCAGATGTAGATACACGCAAAGACTAATCTAAGACTAAACTAAGCTAATGGAGTGAGCAAAAAAAATCAAATGAAGGTCCCAAGTCTTGAATTCAAAATGAAAGGTCTTCCCCATGCATGTTTGCATTGCATTTTTTAAAATGCCCCTAATATAAGTTCCAACACTAGTCCAAGATCACCAGTACCTTGTAGAGACTTCAAGGATATTTTTTTAATAAAGAGAAAAAAAAAAAATAGAAATTCAAGACGTTCGGGATGTAAATATTCCAAATTCCCTATATGGCCATGGCCCGCGCGAGGATCTTCGCGGATGTTCGAAGCGGCAGATGATCAATCCAACTCCATCAGACTCGTACTTTAACACCAACTCGGACAACCAGCAAATATATAATTTCCCAATGCCCCAGCGGGGAGATGGAGCGTTTATTTAAAAAAATATAAACTATGTACACATAATATAATAAGCTACTATATGAAAGGAGGATGTCTATGTAAAAATAATAATCAAAGATAAAACATAAAAATAGATATCAAACAGGAAATCTACTTTAAGGAAGATTGGTAGAGGTAATATAATTAATATAACAAATAAAAAGAAAGAATAATCAATGATACAAGTATAACTAGTTTAAGTTCCATTTGGCCAATTCGTCACGGAAGGCATTCAATCGTTCCATAGAGTAATAAAAGTAATCAAAATCGATTTCACTTTGACTAGCTTGAATCAACCCCCAAAGTCCCCAGCCAACATGAGTTGCCATCAGTGAAGTTTCCATTTCTTTTTGAATTTCTTCTGCAGAGGTATCATCATCATCAGCAGAGCCAAGTTCGTTCTTGTAAGTATCGATATAGGATTGAATAAATCGTAATTGTTCATTGTAAGTTGGGAATGGTTCGGTCATCGCCGCTGGTTGGTCGCCATGATAATCGTATCGCCATTCGTTAAAATGGTTAGCAAGATCATATCCACGTGTGTTATAACCAGCATATTCAAAGTCCACTAAAACAAGAGCACCTGTGTCATCACGTTTCAGTATATTGCCGTATTGTAACTAAAAAAAAAAGGTACTAAGAATTGAATATCGTATCCTACTACCATCAGCCGAAAATAATTCCTACTTACATCATTATGAGCGAAGACAACAGGACTGTTGATGCTTGAAAGAATCGTCTTGCAGTTTTCAATATCCTTGCCAAGGTGTTCAAAATTGTAGACATCCAATAATTGAGCCCATTCAGGATGTTGCTGTTTGAGAGTAGGTAACATTCGATTCACCAACGCATACCATTTGTCAACGTTTTTCCATATTTCCAATGAATCCATGCCTGCATCTTCCGTCGTAGGAGGATACGTACGAATAATAGCATGTTGACGGGCCATACATTGCGCAATTTGCTGTGATGTAATAGCCTCACGAATATCATAATGGTTCAAAGTGACGGAATCCACATATTCTTCAAATCGCCCATTACCAAAAATCGCCAACAATCTTGGTCCAAGTTTGAGTCTTCCAAGACGTGCCAGCCAAGCCAGTTCCTTTTCACGGTCGATTAATTGATCGACACCAACACCGTAAACCCGTAAAAGTCGCCTTTTTCCACAACAATCGACAAAAAAGATGGCACTATTATAACATAAAAAAAATATGTTAGTTTTTCTTTTCCGGTGATAGGGGCCGAACATTGGATATGGTGGTGAGCTAGCTTACTTTGTGAGAGCGCCGCTGATCCGATTGATGACAACATCTTCCTTTTGTTTCAACCATCCCGGAAAAAGTTCTTGTGACATATTGAATACTACTTGAATAAGATCGTCGTGCTTCAAGGCACTACACGTAAAAAGTAAACAGACAGTGAGACGAGGTAAAAAGCTTGGTAGATTGTTTTCAACTTACGCAAGATCAATAACCGTACCGCAGGTTGGTACTTTGAGTGTTTCAGAATTTTCTCGTAAAAAGTGCTGGGTAGGTCTCTCTTGAGAGACTGAGTTGTTGTGGTTCGATCCAACAGTCGTCATAGTTGTATATAAAAATAAAAAAAAAAAATATAGAGAAGAAAAAAGCTGAAAAATAGGAAGGAGTTTCTGGGCAATAAAATATAGAAATCTCAGTTTCAGAATATCTCCCTTTTCATTGGATGATGGATGAAAACCGATCTCTACCCACTTTTTTACAGTTGTCAGTTGAGATCACATGTCATTCACCAAAAATTATCGCCCCCTCACAAAAGCTTATCAGTATATGTTTTTCCCTGAACAGTTTGGTAAGTTCAAACGAGCTGCCACTACCGGTAATTGTGATTGATGATACATGTCTTGACTGGACCTTCAGTACAATAAACGGCACACACCCCAATGGCTAAATTCGGTGTTTCAATAAATTATTTTTTTTGAAAAAAAAATTAAGGTTTTCGTGGATGACACTCTATTTCTTTCACCAACAAAGAATATCCTATTTATTGACAGTAAGTTCTATCGACTCAGGCGACCTCGCTATGTTTTTATTACTAATTATTCACTTTATTTCCATAGATGCTTGAAAAGGATCTCTTTGCTGGTATTGTCACCAGTCTATGTTTTTACAGTGAAGATATTATTTTGGTGGGGCATGGTCCTTTTCTCAAGGTATACGACGTTGCTACAGGGAAACTCATGGCTAGCAAAGAAGTCTTGCCGAACAATCGCATTCACCGGATCACGTTTGGTAAGTATATGACTTCGCTTGATTCTCACACTTGTAATTTAACTGACATTCTTGCTTTTCATTAGTACCTGATACGAAATCCAGTTATAATGACATAGAAACGAGCACACTCGCTGTCCATGGATCAAAACATATTACCTTTGTCGAATTAGCCCTTGAGTCAGAACAGGCTAGGTAAGCAAGCACTGGACCATGTGCAACCAAATTAACTCTCGTCTAATACTCACAATATTTGCTTTAGGGTTACTATCACCAACTCTCTTGGTCCTTTTTGCGACTGGATAATGGACATACAGTTTTTGAAGTCTGATGTATGTCACTTCTTTCTATAATAAAGGAGCGTCTTTATACTAACCATACTTCTTTATTGTTAGGAAAAGGACTATTACGACCAACTTGCCATTGCATATGCACACAACTTTGTTGAAGTTTACGACACGACATTATCGCCAACAAACACCGAAGCGATCCACCTAAACCTTATTCACAGTGTCCAGTGTCAAGTACGGTGTATTTTATATTCAGCTCGATTTTATGGATCTAGCCTATCAAATCTCATGCTTGCATCAGGAACGGTCTTCAATCAGGTTCATTTATGGAAAGTGAAGGATACGGACGAGGATGGTGATGGCCAAGTGCTTCGGGAACTAATTGGTCACGAAGGTGTGATTTTTGGTGTGCGATTCAGCTCGGATGGCTCCATGCTTGCTAGTGTATCAGACGATCGCACGATTCGCATATGGTCACTGACGAATCCAAAGCTAAGGCCCTTGGTGATATTTGGCCACACTGCTCGTGTCTGGGACTGCCAATTTGTGGATGAATACCTTGTCAGTATCTCTGAGGACTCTACCTGCCGGGTGTGGAAAAATGGATTGATTTCAAACAGTGGTGGTGGAGATGTTGATATGGGTGACACAAGTATGGATTGTTTGGCCTGCTGGGAAGGGCATACTGGAAAGAATATATGGAGCTGCGCTGTTAGTACGGATCACAAAATTGTTGCTACTGGTGGTCAAGATTCTGGTGTTCGACTTTGGTCTTTGGCATCTATCAAGGAAAATAACATTGGTAAGGAATAAAAACATACCAAAAAAAAGTGGGTGTACGCGTCATTAATATTAATTTATTTGCAAAAGAATCTGAAGATGACTTGGTTTGTATGCAACTTGCAGTGGAACACAAAGGCGATATGATTCGGAACTTTGCACTGATTAATCACAAGACAGTATTGGCATCAACTGACCATGGGTAATAACGTTCAAGATATATATACGAATTACAGTTTGACATTGACATCAATTACTTGCTTATTTTTTCTCTTTAGCCATCTGATAAAATTCGATGCATCAACAGAATCACCGACGTGGACTGAAACTTACCAGGACGACGATTTACGTGGCTATTCAGCGCTTGAACAATCCCAATGTGGTCGGCTCATTGTTGCGGGAAGCATGAAAGGTGGACTTTTATTCTACAGTGCAAAAGACGAATTCATGCCTGTGAAAACAGTTATGCATGCCAAAAGCATATTTGCTATTATTATCATTGGTTCTCAGGGTAAGCTGTGAAAAAAAAACCCCCCCAACCGAAAACTTATGATTCCTTATGTCTGAACCTCTCTCTCTTTCTCTGTTTCGCTCCCTTTCTTCCTTTTTTTATTTTCTTCATTTTTTCTAGTGAACGAATCCTTCTTTTACGTGATATCGTATGCCTTCGATGGCGATGTTTGCTTCCATCGACTTGATGTTAGCAACAAGGACAAGGTAAGGTGTTGGCTACGTAATGAAATAGTAGACTTAGAGATGCTCATACAGATTTTTTCATATTACGTTAGCCCTCTCTCATTACTCCCTACGTGATCAAACTACCGGAAATTACAACTACTGTGATCTCGGCTGCATTGGTGGAACGTGCTGGACTTTTGATTCTGGGGTCTAAAGAGGCATCCATCGTGATCTACCGCCTACCTGATTTGATGAGCTGTGGCAATGACAAATTACTGGTGTATCCTAATATACAGGTGCGGAGGGTTCACAAAAAGCAAGGATTTAGCAGAATTACCATCAAACAACCAACGAAACTGACCGGCACTACTGGTGATGATGAATGTATTACCTTTTGGACCACTGGACGGGATGGGTGCTATAATGAATATCGACTTACTGTGATTGGGCCTCCAGCTTCCTCGCCTACTCTCGGCAATTGTGTGCTAGGATTGGATAGTCGTGGTGATACAATTACAGAAAGTGGTGATCTCAGATTGGAAAAGGTGTATCGAAACAAAGTGACAAAAGGTTGGTTGGAAGGTGCTATCTATGTGGATGGTGAACTGCTGCTGATGGGTTTTTATCAAAAGTCATTTTTTGTCTACAATGAAACCAAACACTTTGAAGTAAGTATACCTTTAGAAGTTGACATGAGGGTCGGTTCAAACTAAACTTGCTTTTTATTTTTATTATATGAAGATGATATCTGTTGCTTGCGGTGGTGCTCATAGACGATGGCATTTTAACACGTTGGATTCTCGGTTAAACAATGCTTCCTTTGCTTTTATTCGAAAAGAAGCGGTAAGTTGGAGGATATAGTGAGGATTTATAGCTATAACGAGCGAAATACTCACCTACAATCGCAAATTTATCTTGCAGATTTATGCCTATATTCGAGATGGAAACAGTACTGTTGATGGATATCAAGAAAGTACGCTTCAGGTAAATTTAGCTCTGCTTGCCATCAGAACCAAAAATACCCTTTGTCCTCATATCAATCATATTGTGCCCTTATAGGAAAACTACCATGGTCGTGAAGTGCGCACCATCAAATACTTGGGTAAGAAGATTCAAAGGTGTCGATAATCAAATTGTCATATGGTTAACTCTTTTTTTTTGTATTACATAGAATCGGCGATGAACAGGAATGATACCGATGGCCCTATTTTATTTGCAACTGGTGGCGAAGACACTATTTTGCGTATACACCAGCGTCAGTTCATATATATATATATATACATATCACTGCTTATCAACTGTACTAAATAGAGCTTGAACATTTTTTAGATATTCCTGACAGCCAATCAAGGTTTACCACACATTCTATTATACGAAAGCATAATTCGGTCATCAAATGTCTCCAATGGAGTCGTGGGATTGATACCTTGCTCTTTACTGCAGGTGGAAAGGAAGAATTTAGATGTTGGAGACTGGGAACGAATCAGAACCAAGGGGTTGAATCTCTAGCGGTCGACTGTATGGAGTGGGCTACTTGTCCAGTTGTTGGGTAGGCTAAAAAAAAATATGGGGCATACTGAAGGAAAAATAGAATTGAAGTATTACTTATTAATCAATTTATTCACTATATGATAGAGATGAACGTATTGAAACTCGTATTATGGATCTCACAACTAGAACTATCAATGCTACCATTGGGCTCCATTTGATTGGTGCCGTATATTCAGATGCAATGATCAGGGTAAGTATCATATACTGGATGAAATGGGAATCTTTGTCCATGTATCATTAATATTCATTTATCATTATGTAATAGATTTGGCTCTTCAATGAAAAGACTAGAAAGTTTTCTCTCGTTGTGGATGGTACCTGGCATGCAAAATGTATTCTCCAAATTGACAATGTAGCTATTAAGCAAACAAATGAAACGGATCGAATTTTATTCTTCACGTCAGCGACTGATGGAAAGTAAGTGGCTGGTGACAATATAACAAAATGGAACTCTGTTAGTGTAAAAAAAAAATCGTAATTGAACTGACTGGTATTTGATTATAGAGTGGCTATGTGGGACATCAGCGATGAGCTTCATTCCGTGCTTGAAAATGTGGATGTTGAATCTGATCCTACTAAAGCAGCTATCAAACTGACGCAGCCTCTTGCATTTTATCAGGTCCACATGTCTGGGGTCAATGCGCTTGAAGTGACTGAATTCGACGATGATTCTTTATTGATAATGACTGGTGGTGAAGACAATGCTGTTGCGGCAACTTTGGTGAACAAAACTGATGGACAGACACTGATTGATGGGCCTTGTATTATAGCAAACGCGCATGCGTCTTCTGTGAATGGTATATATATTGCGAACTCCGAGAATAAATGTCATCAGACGTTTACAGTGGCAACGGTATCAACAGATCAACGGCTCAATATCTGGTCCGCCGCATTGGCATTAGATCATTCGGACACGAACAACAGTTATAACGACCGTCATAAAGCTTCCTTTGAATTGGAATTGGTAGATTCGATTTTTGTCGATATTCCTGACCCTCAGCATTAGATGGCGTGGAAGTCAAGTAAGTTATGATGATAAAAATGTCAGATACACTGCGGATTAGTACTCACATTTCAATCTTTTGTTACCCTTTTCGTTATAGTGGAACAACTCATTTGACCTTGACTGGCATTGGCTTACAAAGTGTACGTCTGCCGATCCCTTCACAAAACTAGATCATTTTTTTAGATTTATTTAGACAAAGTTACTTTATCATTCATTTGTATAGACCAATCATATCATTTATTCACACAATTGCAATATACACATCAACCTTTTTTTTTTGCTATTTATATTATGAAACCTAATAAAAGTATTATTTTGTATTCATTCTTGTCGTTTTACATAGTAATCTAACATCTTCTATGCACAATATTTTCAATATAAATAATCAAGTGATAGCTTCCCGATACAGTAGGAGCCCAGCATAAAAATATCAGCGCGAAAACAAAATTGTAGTTATTGTGGGTAATATCGCTATTCCTATGTGGATATCCAATCTATATATAGAAATATAATGACCTACTGGAACAACCTTTTCTGTTTTTTCGTCCAAATGAACAAGGGTATCAAAAAAAAAAAAAAAATCAGGACTGCAGTTCAGCGAGACACCACAGAAAACATTTCACATCCCGCCCACGTGAATTTCAATTTAATTTTTCGCTCTCTCCCTTTTCCTCTTTTTTTTTCTTATTCATCATTCAACTTCTTTGAGGTCATGGTCAATTTAGATTAGTGTTAGGACTAGTTTAGAAGCGGTTCCAGATCAGGGACTTCAACATGCAAGGGGAAACCCTTTCATCTTGGATCTAGGATTTTGGACCGCCATTAGTTGGGCTTTTTAAAACCTTCATTTGCTTAGTTTAGTGTTAGCTTGTCTATAGTTTGTATCTACATCTAAATAAAATGTATCTTTTTTATTTCCTTCAATGAAAAGTGTCCCAATAGTTTCTCTCTTGCCTCATACATCACAGTATAATAGATCCTCTTTTACTTTCTCCTCTATAGTTATAGTAGTGTTAACAGCTGTTATGCTTCCATAAAGGGTTTTGCATATATAGTCTTTCTGTTGCCTTGCTTGCTTTATACAATCTATTAGAATCGTTTTTATACTCGCAACTTTAGATCGGTGTCGACCATTCTCCACATCCCCCAATAGTCTCACTCATGGTACCTCCAGTTGATCCCTTGTACGTTACTCTGTTATAAGAACAGTAGTGAGAGTGACTTCTTGATAGGTTTTAGAAAATTGGCTGGGGTGGGCGCATGAAAGAAAGACAATGAAGGATGGACCATAAAAACATGACGATTGAAGTTCACTGGGAGGAAAAATTTATTTTACCATCATATGATAGCTTTTCATTTTTTGAAAACGTTTTGGTATTACAATTGCTTGAATAATTAGCCAAAGTTGGCCAGCATCAAATACCTATGTAAGGTTTTTTTAAAAGTAGAACGAAAACAAGCAAACCACTCAATTTTGCTCCTGTTCACCTTTACTATCATATTACGTCGTTTGAAGATTTATTTTCGATCAAGAATAACATGTTTATTGTAGTGTTTTCCGTGAGATCCAATTGTATTTTTTACTCTCCTACTTTTCATATTTTCGAGATTCAAATTTGAGCTCAAAATCGAGATGGCATTCCTTCCTAAATCAAGTAGGGCGAAGTGTCACGCATGTACATTAATCCTCGACCAACTAGTTCAAAATCGAGAAAATCCCATGTTATTAAAAAGCAAATTCCTCCCGAAGTAAATTATGATATACTAAATAAGCAATTTGTCCAATAAAGAGCGTTTATCAACACACGTCAATACCACTACATCCTTCTCACTTTCCTAAGTACCTGAAGGTATTTTGGGTCATATTCGGTTCCCTGAAACCGAAGAAATTTAAAGAGCGGCATTTGAAAAAATATATCAGACCATTCTTAAAAAAAAAAAAAAAAAAAAGCTGCTCTTCTTCTTTATTTATTTTATTTTTTATTTCCATGACACTGCGAAGATTTTTCAAGGTAGGCAACAACAGTGCCCGTTTGCTTTCTAGTAGTCTGTATGCACCTTCAAGATCACTAATGCAACAAAGCCTGGGACGATGGACACGATCTACCACTGTTACTACTGCGACTGTTAGTGGTGGACCTTTGTCTCAAAAGCTAGGGTGGACTGGCTGTAGTAAACTTCCTTCTTCATTTCATGAATCGATCAAACGTACCATGTCAACCTCTGCAACGGCATCGCGAACAGCAGTTAAGGTGACCAAACCAGTGGTTGGGTATTGGCTTTACTTTAATGCAGGCCTGGTATTTGCCATTGTGGTGGTAGGCGGTTTGACTCGATTGACAGAAAGTGGATTATCAATTACTGAATGGAATGTGATCTCTGGTATGAAGCCTCCTCGATCTGAATTGGAATGGACCGAAGAATTTGAAAATACAAGCAATTTCCTGAATATAAAATGTAAGCCTGTGTTTACTATCTTTGTCCTTTGTGACGATTGGGGGGGGTTGGACAAAGGTGACAGAAGCCCTGGTGAGGTGCGGATCTACGGAACTGACTTTTTTTTTTTTTTTTTTTTTTTGCGCAGATTGAATCGACACATGACTTTGGCAGAATTCAAAATATTTTTTACTGGGAATGGTCTCATCGTATGATCGGTCGTTTCATTGGCGCTACTTTTATTCTTCCTGGTATCTACTTTGCATCTCGTGGTTACATGACTCGCCGTGTTGCAAAGCAAGTCTTTGGTATCACCTCTTTGCTCGGATTTCAGGTAACTGACAAAAATAATAATCAGGGTGGTGAAAAACTTATCATTGACCGGGGTCTATTGTAATATGTTTGCTTTTAGGGATTCATGGGCTGGTATATGGTCCAATCTGGGTTATCTGAAGCTTTGATGAAAGAACCCGGCGCAGTACCTCGTGTTAGTCAGTACCGGTTAACAGCCCATTTTGCGACTGCTATTCTGATTTATGGCGCAACAATCTTTGTGGCCGCTGATGTCATTCGTCAAAACAAATTGGTAAATGGAACTTACCCCAAGGAAGTAGCCACCATGCTCAACAATTCCGCATTGAAACGTTTCCGGATTTTGACCCATTCTTTGGGTGCATTGCTTTTACTGACGGCGCTGTCTGGCGGACTGGTGGCTGGATTAGATGCTGGTCTCATCTACAACGAATGGCCATTGATGGGCGAAGGTTTGGTACCTCCAAAAGATGAACTGTGGTCGGATGCTTACGTCAAACCTCAGGATAAGGGCAAGTGGCGTAACATGCTGGAAAATCCTACCACTGTGCAATTCGATCATCGCACGCTGGCCGAAACATCCGCTGTGGCTGCTACTGCTCTATGGTTATATTCTCGACGACTTCCTTTGCCTAAGAATGTGCGATTAGCGGTTAACACGATGATGGGTGTGGTGGTTGTTCAGGTGTCCCTCGGAATTTCCACCCTGATCTACATGGTGCCTATCCAGTTGGCTGCTGCCCATCAAGCTGGTGCCTTAACCTTATTGACAAGCAACTTTTGGTTGATTCATGCTCTCCGAAAGGTCCCTTCATTATTATAGTTTGCTCTTTACCCCTAGATAGATACATTATTGTTATTATGTAGTTTAGACATCAGTATTATTTATTAAAAATGTAATCAAATTTACAATAAAATACGAAATCTATTATTATTTTTTACTCGAAAACCATGATCTATTTTATGATGATGTTGTTGTTGCTATTTTTTATGTACTGTGCTGTACAGTAGTGTGCACTGGGGATAAAAAATGCTCACTCTGAAAAATTCTAGGTTTCTTTGTTTGGCATTCAATAAATATGCGTAGTGGAAAAAAAAGCATCTGAAGAGGAGTATATAGATACAATAATGAAAGTTTATTGGTGTAAAAATAAGGAAGAAAATACCGGGATCCTGGCTATAAATAAAACATCGCTACTGTAATTTATCTAGTGCTTTGATCGTAATTTTTTCAGCTCATTTGAAGAGCTGTGGTGTGAGTAGGGAGGACCCATTTAACGATACTCAGAATAGCAATTGTTGGCTATGAAATACAGTACCGGATTATTGGTTGTTGTTGTTTTTAGTTTTTTTGCCTAAAATACATTATCGATGCTGTAGAATGACTCCATGCGCCACCCAGACCATATTGAACACCAACTCACCGCTTGAAATCCATTGAAAGATCCCAGTCTCAGCAGTTCTACCTAGACTCATGAAAGCCTATAATTTAAAGGAGCGGGCGCCCAAATTTGCATCCAACCTCACCCACTCCTACCATCCACACACCCAAATGGATGACGTCTAGGCAAAAAAAAAAAAAATTGAATGAAAGGTAATGAAAATGCAGACCTATTTCGTATGTATACCTAGCCCGCCCAACAACAACCGTTTTCAATATAATATCAAGCAAACTATATTCCTCATTAAAAACATAATAGAAAAATTACTACCATTTTTCCTGCCCTAAACACTGACAAATATAGTAAAAATAATATAATCGCCTTAAAGAAATACTTCTCCAGCTATAACTCGCGGAAACAGCACACACGAAAGCGCACTACAAGGGATCAACTGGAGGTACCATGAGTGAGACTATTGCGGGATGTGGAGAATGGTTGGCACAGATCTAAAGTTGCGAGTATAAAAACGATTCTGATATATTGTATAAAGCAAGCAAGACAACAGAAAGACTATATATGCATACCCTTTATGGAAGCATAACAGCTGTTAACACTACTATAACTATAGAGGAGAAAGTAAAAGAGGATCTATTATACTGTGATGTATGTGGCAAGAGAGAAACTATTGGGACATTTTTCATTGATGCAAATAAACAAAGACATATTTTATTCAGATATAGATACAAACTATAGACACACTGACATTAAGCTAAATTTTTGGCAAGAGAGAAACTATTGGGACATTTTTCATTGATTCAAATAAACAAGGATATATTTTATTCAGATATAGATACAAACTATAGACACACTGACATTAAGCTAAATTGTCGAAGGCTCCAAAAAGCCAACTAATGCTGCCTTCAGAACCTGAATCCAAAATGAAAGGGTTACCCCATGCATGTTGTAATCCCTGATCTAAAAAGCCTTCTAAACTAGTCCTGACACTAATATAAGATCACCACAACCCCAAAGAAGTTGAATGTTGAATAAGAAAAAGAAAAAGAAAAAAAGATAAAAGAAATGAACGCGCGAAAAATATTTAATTTTGTAGGGAGGGCGGAACTTCAAATTTACACTTTACTGGTCTGTAGATATAGGAAGCCAACAAAGGACTGAAGGAAACAGTAAAGTAGAAAAAGCAAAATAAAATAAGAGATAATGAAGGAAATATCAATTAACTAATATGGTAGAGACTATAATAATCAAAAAGAGGCATGAAAGGGACAGGGGATTAGGAAAGGGAGCCGTTGATGAATGAGTGAAGAAGGAAGAGAATTTTGAGGTAGGAGGAGAGCGAGGCGGTTTTAGGTTGCAGTTTGGGGGGTGGAGAGAGTAAAGAATTTGTGATCAAACATCATGCGCCGATGAGCTTGCCAGACAGCTTGTGGCAATGAACCTTTCGTTTGTAGTTTAGTATCTATCAATATACTTCAATAAAATATTCCTTTTTCTTATTTGACCATTCCATCGCCTATATGATAGTGTGAAATGTCGTTATTGTTGATCTATTGTGAGTGTCATATTGAGCACCTATTTTTTATTTCACCCACCTTTTCCAATTTTGCTCGCCGCCTCAAAGCCCAAACGATTGTTTGGAAGTCCTGGATCATGTAATATGAAATTTAGGAATGTTGTTGCTCTGGCAATCAATATTGATGAATCTATGCATGTCACCAGTGCAACCTTTACTATAAAATATTATAGCCTTTTCCTGACTAGACATACTGTACAGTACTGTATACGTCAGTCCACTGTTTCAATTATGTATGGCATCATAATGAAAATGAAAAAGTCTCCATGATTTAAAAACCCAAATAAAAATCACTGAAGCCCTGCGGAAATGCGACCAAGGTGCCAAATGACATAGGTATCGACAACCCCACTAAATTCCTTGCTCTCTGTTCCTCCCCACCCCCATACACAAAAGCCCCAGTCGAGGCGTCTCTCACTAAAGTGTACAATGTGTTGAGTCTCCACCTGTCTGGTAGCTATTTGTTAAGCCACCTTGTTTAAAATCGCCAATGTACAGTATAATGAGGAGTGTTTTTTTTTTCATCTCCTGGAGAAATGTCCTAAAAAGGCAAGCCGTATCCCGACTTCTGGTTTAAAAATCGAAGTACGTTCCCAATTGTGAACGGAGGAAACTTAATTGCAGGATTGGCTACATATGATAATGGATTGTACACACTGTTACATAGCGTACGTATATTTTTACGCGGATATTTACCAATACAAAGGTTATATTATATCATATGTCATATATACATCACACATGCTTTTGTGTGCATTGTGGGCTACAAGCAAAATATGAAAAATAATAATAATCCCACGTGGCCACAACTGGAAAACAAAAAGCTATATCCTTTTTTTTTTTTTTTTTTTTTTTTTTTTTTTTTTTTTTTTTTTTTGTTCTTCTTTTTCTTCTTGGTATTTTATTTATTTATTTTTATTCTGCCTACCCTCTCCTACCGTGTCATCATAATTTATTTTATACATATTTGTTGACGTTCAATATGGAGGCAGACATGGATTTGATGGAAGAGATTCTTGCTAGCGTGGACTGGAAAAGCGGAATACGACCACTTGGCAATCTCGCCACTGAAGCTTGCTTTGTGCAAAAGGAAATGCCCATTATCAAACGCCTTTCTGGAAATCTCTCAACCTCTTTACTGGTGACTCAAAGCTCTTGGACAAGCAACCTAGTAGATGCTGGTGTTATTTCTAACTTGAACGATGATACAACAATGCACGCTCTATCTGAACTCCATTTACTCTTCCATACTCGTCAGCAACAACCAGGTCATCGTACTTTGCATCACTTGTATTTGGATTCTCAAGCCTACTTCTCTGTTAACCATATTTTACGTCCGACCATCAAACTTCAAAAGGCGCTGGAAGCTGCTTTGGGCCATATACACGAAGATCAAGACCGAGCTTGGCAAGAACTTTGCAAGGTGTGGCATGATTTTGGATTTCTGTGGCCTCAAAAAATTATACTTGGTAAGTCTATTCTTGAAATAAACACAAGCGTATAGTCAGCTATTCGAAGGTGTACACGATGTGCTCACTATTTTTTATTGATCATTTTCACTAGGCCACAGACATCATGTGAAACATAGTTATCAAGTCCGCACAGACTCCGAGCGTGTTTATCAGCTTCAAGTTGCCAGGGATCATACTTCGGCATTACTGGACATGGAACTACGAAAAAGTCAAAGTAAAGAAAAAACAAGAAAAAGGTCAGTAACCCAAGTAGGGCTACTATTCACTGGTCGCTTTAGTGAATTTACTTACTCAATTCTGTTTTAATTGTACATTTTTAGTGTAGGGTCACTGCAAACCGCCTCTCATGACACCCGTCACATTATTAACCATCAAGCTCCTAATCTCGATACAGAATGGCTACGGCGGACTTCAACTTCTTGGAAGGTGATCAAACGCGATGATATTCGTCCCATTTACGAATTTTTACCAACCCCCATGCGTGATACCATTCATCGCTTGATTCAAATATTCGTGCATAGGATACCATTGAACCAACCCTTCATGTTACGAAATGTCACCACCAATGGCTACCTCTCTTGGCGCACAAATCCAAAACAGCATCTACAGCAACAGCAACAGCAACAACAACATCTCGCCACTACCAATCGTGCCCATGATAGCGGATATGACAATTCTACTAGTACTCAATCGGCAACGCACAACAATAATATAGATCACCAACAGATAGCATCAACCCTTTTCTCAACATTATCTCTGGATATGATGAAAACAACAAATAGCTTCTGCATTTGGAATTTCAGTGACAACAGCGTATCGCCTGGTGCATCATCCTCTCGACAAACGCCATTTTCCACCAAAGCAACTCCCAGGAAATATGTACGATGCGGTAGCCAGCTTTATCTTAAACCCAGTATGCCTTCCAGTATCAATAAAGACATCATTCTGACTCGATCTACATCAGCATCATCTGCGACTTCATCGTCATCTTCCGTCTCAACGACTGACAATCCGCTGCAGCCTCGAGTATGGGACCTCTATGTGGAAAAGGCATCACGTGTGCGCTCTGTGGAGTTTTTAGAGAAGTATGCATTGGCACAGGAAGCATCATCGCGACATCAGTGGACCGTAGAAACACCAGACCTTGGACTCGATATGGACGATGATTTCTCGACGGATGGACATCTCAACGTGGATATAGCGATTGGAAGGCAGAAACCGATTTTAAATCAGGAAATTATTTCTCTACGGCAGATTCTCTACTTATGCTCAGTACATAGCCAAATCTCATACTCACCATCTACGCAACAACGCAGATCAGTTAACAATGCATCACATTCGCCACCCATTGTTATTCCTTCACCGGTACCACCAGGAGCGGCAGGGGTGATGGCCATGCTTCGAAAAATCTCCTCCGATAATGCCGACGACGACTTCACATTCAGTCATCCATCAACATCTGTAGCCCGCTCTCATTCCAAACGAAAAAGTAACACCACGACTGCTCCAATCAACAACACTTCGTCTTCATCCTCATCCACTTTGCATCTCAACTCAGCAGCTTCGAATAACAGTGCTATCACATTGCCATACTACAACCTGCACACCTACACAGTCTTACCACCACCGCTTGTGACAGCATCGACCGTATCAGTATCATTATCGCCGACATTGACATACCCTTCTTCATTGTCAGCATCACCATCACAGCACAACTTCAATCCAGTCTTGGCAAAAGAGCACTCGTTGATTAGTGGCCCTGAAGAATCATACTGGGTGATTGAACTTTTACCAAATGGTAGCGGGGATCCAACTGACCTCGGTAGGGACGTTGGAGGAATGAATACAAACAGCAAAAGCAACAGCATCGTTTTTGATACACCATCCTTGTCGAACAAGCCGCTTGATCAAGACAAACAAAAACATATTGGTCCAGCAATCAGTCATTCATTTATCAGCAACACCACCGAAAATTGGCAACATAACACAACAGGACCCATGCGACTCAAAATGGTCATGAGTTCAGATACACTTCGCGATGATGCAATGTCAGCAATGACCAGCTCGCCCACTCAACATGGAAGCCATTCAACAATGCGACGCGTGCAATCTTACTCTTCTGTCCATGATGCTCATTATATACACCAACAACATCAGCAACAGCAGCAACAATATGAATGTCAGCAGCATCATGTATCTTTGCCTGGAATCGATGGACAGGAGGACAATAATATGGGCATCAATAGGATATCAACAACACGGGAAGAATTTGTGCAGTCGCAGCAGCCACCCTTATCCCCAATGGTGTCATCATCATCGCCATTATCTCCCATTCCCCAGCAGTATACTGCAGCTCCAAATATTCAGCCTTACCTTCGACTTTATGCGGCTAAACAGAATAACAAAACGTGGTCCCATTTTATCAAGCATTCGACGTTGGCAAATTTGAAACGATGGTTGAAAACGGAATAAGAGACAAGGTTTATTTTACATGTATACTAGCATAGTTTAGTTGTGTATTGGTTAGAATGTTAGTATCTCCAAAAAGGAAATTACAATTTTAGGTGTCAATAAAAAATATATTGTATCTTTTTTTATCTCTTTATTCCTACAATTTACTGTAGCACTGATGGTTCGGTCAATGGGCAGATGAAAGGGTAACATATAAGGATGGATAGTGTAATATAATACGTAGTTGTGATGTTATTATCTTTATGGGACCAAGAACATCTCGACAAATCTGGAAAAACACAGGGACACGGTCAGGTAAAATTCATGTCATGCAAAAGAATAACAAAAGGGATGCTCTTACTGATATTTGTTATATGTTTTCATAGCAAGTGTGAGTCTACCAAAATTATTATCTTTATTGAGGTAAATGATAGCCCAAAATCACAATTTTACAATTTTACAATGGTTATAGGGAATAGTAAACGTTTTATTATGTATTCATTTTTGTTGGACGAAACCATCGCTGTCTGATATTTATAAATTAGGATTACTGGGTAAGGAATATCAAAGAAAATAAGAATTGATAGCAGGAATGTGCAGTTAACCTATGATTGTCTTTGGTATTAATATTAGGACTGGTATATTGCGACCGACCACTTGGGCTTGGATATGACCTCTTCATTCTTCTTTTTTTTTTTTTTTTTTTTTTTTTTTGTATTCCATGCATATGATAGTTTCTCTCCCCCTTTCTTCACTGCGCTCCCCCCCCCCTTCGTTATCTTAATCCCCTTGTACTTTTTATGTTCTTTTTTTATTCTCTCCTGATTGATAGTCAAAACAGATTTTGCATATTTTTGACACCACCATTCTATTAGCCCCTTCCATTTCTTCCCCCACCCCTCCCTCCTTTTTTTATCTTCCCTTATTTCCTTTCTTTTCTCTCTTTTTTCTCATCTTTTTTTATCATTATTATTACAAAAAATATATTTATACCTACGGACCTACCTAAATGAACTTGATCCATCAACGGTGCCTCTATATGGTAATTACGCCCTTTTGCCTCCTAGTTTTGATGCACCTTCCTTATTTTGTAAAGGCGTCCAGGTCAGCCACCAACGACTTCTTATCCGATAATGCGGCAATACCTTTTATCAGCTTGGTCACTCAACACCACTACTACCAGACACTGTATAACCCGTTGCACGATATGAATCAGTTTGTATGGATATTATTGGATACTATTGCAAGGTTATGGATCGGTGTAGAATGTCTATTTTATCTTTATTTTGTGGTGACACATAATCGACTTCAGCCGCTCAGAAAATCAACACAACCATTGACCAAACAACGACGGACGGAGACGTATTATCAGTGTTTTGATGCAATCGACGACATGGAAACATGGTGTGTGGGGTGGTTTTATATTCAACATGATATGTCACACCCGTTATTTGAGCAAATTCACCGAGGTAACATTGCAATGTGGTAAGATTATTTTTCTGTGGGATATGCGGAGTTTCTTTTGCAGATGAGGTGGTGGCGGAAAGAGTGCATTGATCATTCACTCTTCTTTTTATTTCTAGGCTGTGCTGGGCTTATTGGGATGAAGATGTGGATCAGGTTGTTGCTACCGAAGAAGGCGCAAAGCAGTTAGAATGGATGATAAATACCTTGGAAGACAAATACAACATCACTTTTCCAGTTGGACATAATGAAGACATTCGATGCATACGACTGACTCTAGATCCGGTACAAGCAATCCATCGACCTCTCTTGTTCTATCTCACCGTCTATCTTTCTGTTTCACTATTGAACACTTTGGTGCTAACAAGATGGTGGAAGTTTCAGCCTCATGGTGATCACAATACTCTTTGGGGTGGCCCTATTCTCAGAATACATCACTGTGTCAAGTGGCTCAAGACATGTATACCAGGTCCACATCAGCCTCAACATCAACAACGATCGACAAATATGACAACAGCATCTTCAACATCTGTAACTTCAACACAACGAATACCAACCTTCGCACCGTTTTGCAACAACACGAAAAGTGCCGATGATCAACTAGTGTATTGGTATCGTCCAGCGTCAGATACCTATCAACATACAAACGACCCTAGTATACCTCGCCAAAACGACAACAATTTAAAGACACCATTGGTATTTCTACATGGATTTGGGATTGGACCTGGGCTTTATATGGAGTTTATCTATCGTTTGATCAAGATGAATCGCCCGCTATATGTCGTTGAAATTCCTGCCGTGGCTATGCGCATGGTGGAAACGGTGCCTGAAGTCCACGTCGTCGTCAATGGGATCAAGAACATGCTACACTCACATGGTTATAAGCACGCGGTATTTGTTGGTCATTCGTTTGGTACTGACGTCACGAACTGGATCATGAACAACTCTCCGTCGATGGTGGCGGGCGCCGTCATGATTGATCCTGTCTGCTTTTTACTTCAGCATGCGCATGTTGCTTTCAATTTTATTCACCGAACTCCAAAACGACTATTTGAGGTAAGTATGGACGAGAGGCGTGGAATGCTTTATCAATATATCTTAGATGTATTTTTTTATTTTTATTTCTTTTGGGTGCTGGGTGGCTGGGTGGGTGGGTCGTAGTACTTGATGCGGTATGGTGCCTCCAGGGAACTCTATATCAGCAACTATGTAGCTCGTCACTTCCAATGGTATGAAAATATCTGCTTTGTGGACAAGATGTACAACAAACAGCACCCTTTATTCAACAATACGGTTGTGTTTCTTTCGGAAAAAGATGGTGTGACTGATAGTCCATTGGTAGCCAAAAATTTTGTCAAACATGGAGTGAACCATCGAGTCATGCAAAGTTTGGAACATGGTGAATTTTTAATGAATTGGACATGGAGAAAACAAATCTTGGATCAAATCGAATGGATTGCTCGCAATGTCGACGATGAAGGGATTGATTTGCAACCGTGATTTGATCTCACCAACACTTCTACTTTTAACTTATAGTTTTTACTCTAGTTTATTATTGTTATATTTATCATATTTATTTATCATTATTTTTTATATTATTCTGTATATATATATATATCTTTATCGTAGTCATCGAAAAGTAGTGCATCTTAAATAAAATCAGCTTTTTTTTATCACATTCTCTATGTACAGAAAATGAAACTTACAATCAAGTGGGAATGATTGTTTGATTGACGTATTTTATTGTTTGACATGAAAAAGTATATATACGTATATAATTAAGTGGATGGGCTGAAATTCATTTTATATTGTTGGATAGAAGATAGCATGCATCGGTATATATTAAAAAAAAAACAGTATGTCATACAATCAGGTGGATGGTTTGAAATTCATTTTTATTGATTGATAGACGATATATAAAAGTATGGGGTAAAATTGTAAACTAGATAAAAGATTGCGGATAAAAAAAATACAGGGAAAGAATGATGGAAACTACATAAAAAAACTGGGGATGGAGCCGTTGACCAATAGACAAATAAAAAAAAAAAGGTTTGGCAAAGGGAAAGAGGGGAATAGATTTATATTAAAGAATGGGGGAGGGGACTAAGTATAAAGACTAAGTGAAGGCGAAGAAGTAACTAGTAAAGAATAAGGGAGGGGGAAAAGAATCAAAGAAGCATAAAGTGATAGCGTTCAAGAGGGGGTGTTTTCGGCAGCGACAGTAGAAGGAGCATTTGGTTCACCATTGTTTTTGGTTGATTTCGCTGTTGTTGCTGATGATATAATGCCTTTGTTAGTTGGAGCAGATTTGATAGCGGTGCTGTGATTTGATTCATCGGTATTATTCAGTTCCATATTCGATACTGCAGCATCCAAACTAGTCATACTAGTAGGTCGACTAAGGTGGTGTGGTGAGCGTGGTCCGATAGAGGGGCTGGCGTTATGATTACTGTAGGTCCCACTATGATTGTTTCTGAGGTTAACGCTTGCTGTTGGTGAGCCTGGCGTAGATAAAGAAGTTGGGCTATGGCTGGAGAGACTGTGGTGACCATAATCCAAAAGTTCCGCTTGTGACACCCGAACTGACAGACGAGATGATGAATGGATAGGTGACGAGCTAGGCGGTAGACCAGACAAGGATAATTTACTGTGAGGGTGAGTAACGGAGCGGCCGGATCGGTAAGAGCTGACGGATGATGGTCGAGAAGGTATGCGTGGATGTTGTGAGATGTTGTGCTCGGCCAAGAATTGTTCCAGGAAATCCACCACTAGCGGTTCCTTCATTACTGATAGCTTGTATTCTTCAAATGTCTAATAAAAATAAAGGTAAGTTAGTTTACCCGACTCAACAACAGAACGATTTGTCAATGTAAAAATTCAACATACCAGTCTTCCATCACCATCTACATCCAAATCATCAAACATTCGACCGACCATAGACTTGATTTCATTGGTTTGATCATCCTCCGAGGCTGCTTGCGACTAATAAATGCATAAAAATAAAAATAAAAAAAGGAGAAGCTTTCGGTGAGAAGTGATAGACGTATCATTGACAAAATGATCATCAACTAATATCAACTGCATTAAGTCTTACCAATTGAATCATGACGCGTTCCAAGTCAGGTCTTGTGAGATAGCCAACATGCTTCACATCATATAGTTTGAAAGATACTATAATAAAAAGGGAAAAGTAAGTGCGATGTCCTTTAAACTCCTTTTAATGACCCTTGAGTACATCTCCTCATAGGTAACCCTTGTTAGCATTACAATACGTTTTCTTTTGTCATCATCCCTACTTACGTTCCAACTTCTCTTCGGGTGTCCCTTTCATGAATACACTTAGCCCATCCACAAATTGTCTAAAAAAAAAAAAAAGGAAAACGATTTTAGTACGGAGCTATCTATAATACGTAGTCAACCAAGCATGATTAATATTAATTTTGGTATTTGATACTTACTCGAAATCAATACTTTTGGTATCGTCATCAGCGAAGGCAGCATAAAGTCGTTTCAGAAATACATCGTCGTGGGAGGATACACTAGGCACATACTTTTTGACTGTCTACAATATGATATGTTGGTATGGTTAATACAGCTAAGTAACAAGGGTTTATTTGTATATGGTCCATCCTCTATTGATGGTCGTCACAACAACTTACTTCTTTAAAGACATCTTCAGTGATACCGTTTTGATTCGTGTGATTTGGTGAAGACGTTTGTACGTTTTGACGAAGATGGTTGATTTCTTTCTTCGAAACTAAATAAATGGCATGGAAACAATGGGGTATAAAAGCAGTGAGATACAGATTCTTTGTAAAATAATAACAACAATAGAAGATATAACTTACAGTGTGTCTTTTGCGATAATAAACGATTTTCTTTGCTTTTAGTTTGTCCCATAATGAAGTGTTTGTTGTTATTTGTTTGTTGTTTTTTGAAAATAGAAGGATAAAAAAGGGAAAAGAAAGTTTAAAGGAGAGAAAAGAAAAAAATAAAGACCAGTGGCAGCAACAAACAGCAAAATGAAAAAGTCCGTCTGCGGTGATTGAAATATGTATAGCCAGCTTTTCTTCTACTGTGAAACCCAAACCTCTTTCGTCACTCGTTATAGACAAATTCTTTAGCTTGTTAAATTAATTTGAAAGAGTATTATATACAATTCTATACTCTACATACGCTACTGTATTATCAAACATTACACCAAAGAAAACTCAACCCACCGCTTCACTGTACGATCTGATTATCGAAATCGGGGTATTGCTGTCTCGCTATCAAAACCGTAAGTGGAGAATATATACATATATATAACTAGAACTTAAGCCTCTTTATCACACCTTGTAATACGGGAGTCACTTCTACACTTGAATTCACCTAAAACCACTTATTCTGCATTATTACTGTAGTATCAATATTTCAACCGCCGCAATAGGCCATATTCAGGTGACGCAAGGACGGCATCAATGATGGATTCACTAGCGATGTCTTCTAATTTATGATCAACAGTAGTATATTGATGACCTTCAATCTTTTTTTTTTCTTTTTTTTTTATTCCAAGTAACTATACTCACTACGGATGCCACACCGGATTAATATGAAGTACTGGCATTTTGGCATCGGTGGGGGAGTCACTATTTGGTAGCTTCCAAAGAAAAGCAATAGGGATGGGAAACCAGGGAAAAAAAAAAGGCATGCATCATGTGCTTTTACTGGCGTCCGATTTGTTTATTAACGATTGTAACACTACAGGATTGTGGATTGTCACCATTAAATAATTGGGAAAAATACTCACATACTTTAGCATTCTTTAGGTGAAAACGACGAAATGCCTGACAATATAAATTTGTTGTAATTTTACTATACACAGTGGATCATACTTTTTCTGATTATAGAAAAAAAAGCCTCTAATATGGAAACAGCACCCTCTTCATCCTCCTTCCCCTCCGTATCTCCTTTTGCTTTATTATTATTTATCTCCGTTCCTTTTTTCTTCTTTTTTTTTTTCTTGCTTTCCCCTATTTTGTTTTTTTTTCCTCCATTCCCATTATCACCTGGTAAATTCAGGCAGATAAACTTGTTCATTATTTCTTGCTATACTTCTTCCTCCCTTTTGCAATATGTCTGATCCGACGACGACCAAGATCAATATTGACAAAATTGATACTGTTGTTGCTACTGGCGGCCATGCCTCTGGTGTGGGCAACTACTCTTCCATTAGTACTTCTTCGACACCAACACGCGCAAGACTGACTCCTTTGGACGAAAAAATAGATAAGGAAATTGTATATGAATTTGGTGGTCCGTTGGGTGTCAGTGCCATGATGATTGGGTTTCCTTGTCTCATGTATTACTTTTGGGTATGCTTGGAATATCATCAAGGCAAATTGATTTATCCTTCCAGTCTTCTTTCTTTGGGCGCTTGGCAGACCTTTTTAGTGGAAGATCTTTGGGCGAAGATCAAATTAGGCGCCGCACCGACTTGGACAGCTTTTTTTATATATGGTGGTTATACTCTCTTTTCTTTTATTCTTGCTTATGTCATGCCAGGTCCTGTTGTTGAGGGTTTACCTATTCCATCGTTGAAAGGCGAACGTGTAAGTATCCGTTTTATGCAAACTAAATTACCATCCAAAGAAAAATCGCATGATCGACATACAGATGCCAGATGGCTTGCTTCACTGACTCATACCCCCGCTTCTCTCTTTTTTTTTTTTTTTTTTTTTTTTTTTTTTACATATATATATATATATATATATGTATGTATGTATAGTTGCGTTATTTGTGTAACGGATTATCTTCTTGGTATGTGATCTTGGGACTCTCAGGGGTGCTTTATTATACAAACTTGTTTGACTTAGCTCTGGTGGTAGATAATTTTGGTGGCATCATGACCATGGCCATCTTATGGGGATTCATCATGTCTACCTTGGTCTATGTGATCAGTATTGCCAAGAAAACGACCCATCGAATGTCTGGAAATGTGTTTTATGATTACTTTATGGGCGCTTGTCTCAATCCTCGCATTGGCCATGTCGATCTTAAAATGTAAGTTTTTTCGGTCCATAATAAAAAGTGGACAAATTATTAGCAAGTGGATTAGCTGACCTTCCTCTTTTCTTTTCTTTTTTATTTATAACCCATGTAGGTGGGCTGAAATTAGGGTTCCTTGGCCAATTCTCTTTTTCATCTCTTTATCATGCCTTGTCAAACAATACGAAGCTACTGGAACCGTCACTGCTCCTATCTGCTTCATGTTGTTGGCCCATTTCCTTTACGCCAATGCTTGTCAGAAAGGTGAAGAATGTATTCCAACCTCTTGGGATATTTTTTATGAAAAAGATGGTAAGTAAATAGGTCTTACAGACTTTTTTTCATGAACTTCACTTTTGATGTTTTGTTTATTAAAAAAAAAAAAATAGGATTCATGCTGATCTTCTGGAACATGGCTGGTGTCCCTTTCACTTATTGTTATGCATCTGTCTACCTCCTGAAGACTGAAATGACGACAGGAACGCCAATTACACATTCAGTTTTTTACAACATTTTCCTTTTTACACTCCTTTTGGGTGCCTACTATGTGTTTGATACGGGGAACTCGCAAAAGAACAGATTTCGAATGGAGCAAAATGGATCTTACATGGTACGCAACGCCTTCCCGCAATTGCCCTGGGGACATATCAAGAATCCTACTTTTATAAAAACGGAACATGGAAACCTTTTGTTGACTTCAGGTTGGTGGGGTGTTGCTCGCAAGCCGCATTATACCGCTGATTTAGTCATGGCTTTGTCTTGGGGTTTAATTACTGGCTGTGGCTCCTTCCTACCTTACTTTTACTTCTGCTTCTTCGTTTGTGTCTTGACTCACCGGGTGTCCCGTGATATGCAGAGATGCGCCAAGAAATATGGAAAGGACTGGGAAATATATTGTGAACGCGTACCTTATATCTTTATTCCATATATCTACTGATCCACCATGGCCTTGCTTTATTTATTTATTTTTAGCATTAGCATTAGTGCAAATATTTAGTAGTAGTATAGTGGTGAATTTGACTAATTATTAATCTCATACAATTAGTTAGCCCAATGCCGTTGAAATAAAATTAAAAAATTATTACATTATGCATGATATTGAATGACACTTTGAGGATATGAATGTGTGCAAGTCAATGATAAAAGCATTCTCCTTCTTTGCATTCTTGCTTCATAAACGGGGGAGTTGAACTTTTCACTTGCAAAGATGATCTATCATACTGGGTGGCAGGGGGAATTTATTGAAGTGAGTTTTGAATGGGAGGGAATTGGACGTCCATATCAATTCTTCACTTTGATGGATGGTCCCTTTGGACTTGAAGGAATTCAGCTTGTGTTTGTTTGCTTTTATTGTACCTCATTCAAGATAAAAAGAAATGGATGGATAGAGTGTGATCAGTATAGTGGAATTTACATTGGCAGACATTGTCTAGGTTGATTAATATGAATGATTTCATAAAGTCGGGAATGGGGTCATGGTTCATATAAAATGATGTAGAACTGTCAACCAGTCGCTAAAGCGCAGAAGGTGGAACAAATAGTCAAAGATATGCTAGAAATCAATGCAAAATATTCCATAGTGACGGATATGAAAACAGCACGACCTAGATTTATTTATATGATTAACGGACTGTTTTTGATAGTAAGTGCTTTAAGGGTACCAAATAGCTTTTCTCATTCTTCAGGGGGGAAATTCATCATAGTGGGTAATTTAGAGAACGAATGTTTGATAGGACACTCACAAAACAGATACAATAGCAACATTGTTTAACATATATGGGGCGAAGGATAGTTAATTTAATAAAAAGACATATTTTATTGAAGGATATTGGTGGATACTAAAACTAAAGAAGAGGGGCTCATTGCAACTGGGAGTAGATTCTACCGGTGGAAGCATGATGGAAGACTAATGTGAGATTTGAAGAATGGTCAACGTTCATCTTAAAGTACAGTTGTAAAAAGTAATACAATATACTGCACAAGTCATGAGAAACACGGAAGGGAGCGTTTTATATTGAAGAATAAATTTGGAAACATTGATCTATTGGGATGATGGTATAAAGAAAACTATTGTACAAGACATGAAAAAGACTAACGGGACATTTTTTATTGAAGTATGTAAAAAAAACATTTTTTTTTCAGATAGCGATACAAACTATGGGCAAACTAATACTAAACCAAGCTAATGAAGGCTCCAAAAAGCTAACTAATGGTGTTCCTAAATCCTGAATCCAAAATGAAAGAGTTTCCCCATGCATCTTGTAATCCCTGAGCTGAAAACGCTTCTTAACTAGTCCTGGTACTATTCTAAGTCCAAAAGAACCCCATAGAAGTTGAATGGTGGAGAAAAAAATGAAGGAGAAAAAAAGAAAAAGAAAAAGAGAGCGAGTAAATAAATATCATGTGGGCGGGTTTTGAAATATTCTTCGGTGCCTCTGAAGGTCTGTCGTAAGATTTTTTTATCTACCATACAAAAGGGCTCTCCTTTTTTTGTACAACAATCAACATAATACGACATCATCATGGTATTTCTCATCTTGTAATTTCAAAATATATCATTCAAATTAGAGGCACTATGGCCCTCTTCTCTTGATGTCTTTGTCTCAACATGGAGCAGTTTGACCTTGTTTAATTCAATTGTCGTAGACTATACTTACGAAAAAAAAATGCCCTACCTATATATTTTGCATTGCGTCTCATACTTTTAGTTTGGTTGTCGAGCGTGTATGCCCATGCGTACTGTGCCGTATAGTACAGTACATATGAGTGTAACCCATCCCCCATGGTGCGTCCTTCCCCCAAAGTGCTAGATACGAGGTGACGTCGAGCAACCATTGTGCTCTGCGCTCAGTCTATTAGTTTCAGAAAATCAAAACGAGGAAGACTTTTTGAATGGGTTTGAAAAATTGCCGTGCTACACGAATGAAAAATCATGTGTTTTTATTTTTTACTGGGTGTGAGGCTCTCCCGTATCATTAGAAGGTTATATTTGACCATTGGTAGTAGGTAAGACCGTACTATCGGTCAAATTATTACTAATTAATGATTCTGGATTTTAATACAAGATCCTGTCTGTATATTACTGTTTAATTAATGAAGTAGATATATGTGTACACTATTGTAGCTGGTTACACAACCACGCTGGTCTTCTTGTCCATCCGTCTATAATATAGTAACTGACGAGAAAAAGTAAATCGAATATGAATTATATAATGTTGCATGCTTATAAATAGGATTGTAAAAGTATTGTACCTATAAATTTTAAGGGTTGCCAAATTTTCATGACTCTTTTGTTTTGTTTTGTTTTCTCCATTTAGCACTCCATTGACAATCAATGAGTACGCATGTACAATTGTTCTAAAAAAGGGGTAAAAGTAAAAGGAACAACAAACAGCCCTGGTTTTCTTTTCCTTTTCTTTTTCTCAAATTTTCATTGACAAATATAGCCCTTTATTATGAATAGCAAAGAAGAAGTGCATTACATCTTACAGAAAATTGATTCACTGAACCGGCATGTAATTTGGAATGGCAGTAACAGGGTATGTAGCGAAAAAAAAAAAAATGGATGACTGTAAAAAACGTGATTCTTTTTTTTTTATGTTATAGATACAGAAAAGTCTTTGGAAAACATTTTCTGTGACAATGACATCGATACTGAGTGGAACTTTGGAAATGATGGCGCTATCACGTCCTAATTATTACCATTATTCTCCAACCCTGACAAGTCTAACAATCAGGATGATGAGTACTGCCACCATCTTGTCTTCTGTCATTCGCATAATGATGGGTTCTGTTACGCCTATAAATCACGAAACATATGGCAATTCGGCGTGGAACGGCCCTTATTGGTCAAACCGACCGTTTCTCAGGGGTGATGGTTCTCACATTTTGCCGATAATGGAAACGAAAGCTGGAGTCTCACTGACTGTATTAATTGAACTTGACACTAACATAATATCACAATCAATTCAACATATAAAAGAATGCATAATGCTAACCAATATCAAGACTTGTTCAGTGGAAGACCATCAGCAGGTATTAAATCCAGTATTGGAAGGTTTTAGTTGGCATAAATTTCAATCTCCGTTTTTTTCGGTTTAGTGTCTGGTTATCCATTCCCATAGGCTACTGAATGCACTTTTATTATATTTTTCATCCTGCAACAGCCATCAAAAAAATGTACCCACTCAATTGTTTTCAAATAGAAGCAAAATAGGTTAGTATAGTACAGTATATCGACAGCATTGACTGTTACGCATATACTTTTTCATATAATTGGTGATCTCACTATAAAAGAAATATTTACATTTCTATGCTTATTTTAGAAACACCGCCAATTTCTTACAATCATCATTTGCTGGAGGCCAGGTACATATTTTTAATCATAAAACAAACAAACCACAAAAAAAAAAAAAAAAAAAAAAAGGAAAAAAAAAAAAAACTCTTCCTTTCCCCTAAATTAAATATATATATATATATATATATAGTGATTCCATGTTGGATCAAAGCAAAGGTGAGCTATTCATCAAACAATAAAAAAAAAAAAAAAAAAAAAGAAGCCCAGGGATCAATTCATAAACCATGCCTTCCCTTCTCCTTATTTGTTTCTTTTCTTCCCCTGGAAATGCTTGCGCCCATATTTCAACATTATTGAATTTAATTATCTTTATTAATGTTTTTGGCTTTGTTTTTTTTTTCTTCATCTTTCAAACTTATTGTAGATGCATTTGAAGTCGATTTGGCTACAGAAGAAACTTCCAAAAGCATATTAAAGTCGACACTAACAGCAACATCAATGACCAGCATTGCCGCTTCACGATCATTATACCAGGATGAGCATCATCACGCAGCAACAAATGATCATCAATATCAGAGAAATCTGTCCGGTAGTACCAAAAACGGAAAAAATATTAAAGTCTTTTTAAATGCAGGTCGACGTTCCTTATCCAAATCGTCTACGTCTTCTACCACAAAAACTCGTGGAGGGTTAAAAGACTTTTTCCATTTCTCCACTCCAAAAAAAGAACCTCATTCTAGACGTAGTAGCATTACAAGCGTCAGCACAAATAATAGCAGCATTATCAGCTCGACGCAGGAACAGGTAATTTTCCCCTAAAGAATCAAACATCAAATTCAAAACCCGCTTATTTTTGACAAAAAAATCGTTGTTTCCTTTTATTGTCAAGCATTTATCCACCAAACAACAATTATCCAGCTCTGTCTCTTCTCATGACTCTCAATTATTTCCACTACTTCCTTCACCTGAAAAGGATACCTCTAATGGCCAGCGGGTCACACCAATAGATTGCACGTCAAACTCAACTACTTTGAGTCAACAAGCGCAAGATACCGCTACAAACAGTTCCATCAACAAAAAAGCAACCCCAACAACCCAGAAACAACAAAACCGCTCATCAGTGCAACTTCTGCGATCTCCTACCTCAAATAATACAGATATTCGAATGTTTCATGACCGACCTCTCTCACTGTCAATCATGCCAGCTGACCAACAGCAGCAGCAAAACGATCTTCCTTCTCCACCACCTTCTGCGACCCTTTCCAAGACAGTTCCACCATTCAATAGCTTCGGCCGTCGCAAAAACGAAAACAGCACAGCAAAAGACTTCACTTTACATGTTGATACTGAACGAAACAGAGGGCGTACCCAAACATGCCTCAATCATAGCACACAGCGCAGGCATGGCCATCATCACCTTGCACATCAACGCAGCTTATCGCCCACGGTTGTCTCGATACAAACGGAGCATGCAGAACCCACTTTTATTCGTACCACCACTACTCAGACCACAGCGACCAGCAATATACCAACACCATTCAAAACGGTTGACTCACGCTCTACACATGAAGATACGCACCCTTATTACCCATCCTCCTCATCCTCATCATCCACAACAACAAGAACAACAACAACTGGTGTGACGCGTGAACACTTACTGAAAGTAAAGAGTAGGCAGGGATTGAAATCATATCGATCAGACGGTGATTTAGGTCGGTTCAAATCGCTCTTCATACCATCAACTTCAACTCACTCTATCGGGAACAACAATGAAAGTCGATTAGTGGATTCAACTAGAATCGCTCCTACTAAAATATCATCAGCAACATCGCCTTCCTCTCTTCAGAACAGCAACAGTCTTCATTCACTCTCTTCAGTTTTACGTCCCCTGGTGCCACAACGTACATCAAGCACAAGAATGAATCACAAATCATCATACACCAATCTTCGGGAAGCACAAGATACAAATCATCCGGCTTATTCAACAACTAGTAACAACAAATTCAATTCAAGGTAAATTAGAAGACTGATTCAGAATACGAAAAATTGGCATTTTGCTCATATATTGTTAGTCCCTGGAATTTATTGCGACAAATTAGGAAAAATAGCTCGGCGACATCTTTGAAAAAATCAGCTTCTATTCAAGACAATGAAGTAAGCAATTATATAAAACTTCAAAACTATCCATCTTGTTTATCTTTACTCAATCTTTCTGCCTCTCCGTCATGATAGCATTACACTAGATATGGCCCTTTTGCCGAAAACACAATTTGCAATTCAAGCGAAGGCAGTGTTTTACATCTTTCTGAAAATCATCAAGATGTCCTGATTATGGAAATGGTAGGCGGTCGATTCCAGGTGGTGGCTGGTACTTGTGAAAAACTCTTTATCAAATTGGCAGATGAAACTACCCAAGGTAAAGGATTGGAGAACGACAAAAAAAAAAAAAAAAAAAAAAAAAAAAAAAAAAAAAAAAAAAAAAAAAAAAAAAAACCTGGAATATAAACATGTTATTTCTATTTCTTACGGTTTTCTGCAGATTTTAGTTATGTGGATGCATACATATTGAACCACACTGATTTTACCACAAGTGAAGAATTTCTGGAAAACTTGATGGCAAGATTTCACATTGAACCTCAATCTGGTGAAACAGACTACTTTAGAAAATGGCAACGCTGTATTCAAATAAAGTAAGGATCATATAATGAAAAAATAATGGTTGATTGATTTTTTTTTTTTTTTTGATCTTTCTAGGGTGCTTAATATTATTTCAAGATGGATCAATTTGCAATTCTGGGACTTCATAAACAACCCTGTTCTACTGACACGACTACAGGCATTTATTAATGGTGATATTATCCGTGGTGGTTTCATGATGGAGGCAAGTAACATAAAAGAACTATTACATAGTCAGGTAATGTATATGATTATCTTGTTTGTATTTTTATGTTTTTTTTAATTCTGAACTTTATCTCTCTTTGGTTTAGGTGCTACAACATGGCCAAAAGCGATTTTCCAATATTCAAACACAACTACACCGTCATCATCAACAAAATCCTTCTACAATGACAAGTCATCCCCCTATGTGTTTACATTCTGAAGAATTATCACCAACATCGCCCTTGTTATCATTAAATGTGAAAGATATGGCTCAATACTTGACACTGGCGGACTTTTATTTGCTGAAATGCATTACAGCATATGAATATATCCACGGGAACTGGCGAAGACAACACAAGCCAAGGCCAAATGCCCCTTCCCATAAATATGATCCTCTGTCTCAACATCAAAATGAACTTGATTATATAGATCTGATGACTAAAAGGGCAAATATGGTATGCATTTTATTTTTTATTTTTTATGTATTCATGGGTGGGTGGTGTTGATATTACCGCTTAATTTTTAGGGGTGGGGGTGGGGGACCTATTGCATTCTTTTACCACTTTTTAACGCCGACATGATCAACTGATGTTTCTTCTCTGCCTTTCGTTTTTTTTCTTTTTCTTTTTCTTCTTCCAATTAGCTAGGTACTTGGACAAAAAATGAAATCTGCTCACAACAATCACCAAGAGATCGTAGTCTTGCCTTGAAAAGGATGATAGAGATCGCAAATGTAAGATTCAGAAAATCAACAAAAGTTGCTTCATTCACTCCCTATATACACGTTACAAAACTGACCAAAATTTTCACTTTTTTTTTTGTTAGTTATGCCTAGAATGGAACAATTTCCATACAAGTATGATTATTGTTGCCAGTCTTTTACAGCCATGCATACAAAAATTGGACGGATGGTCTATGGTCTCCAGCCGTGATCTTCATGGCTATCAGCAGTTGGTGAAGCTTTTGGATGTATCAAACAATATGGGCCGATATCGACAAGCGCTTGGGAAAGCAACAAAATCACCGACCGTTCCTTTTTTTCCACTGTTACTCAAGGATATGACTTTTTTTATGGACGGCAATCAAACCTATCTATCTTCCGCATCACCACCATCCACTACTTCTTCAGTATCGACAGCCTCATCATCTTTATCATCATCTTCATCCTCATCCTCGTCATCCACCTTTTCCTTAGTGCCGTCATCAACAACAGAACTGATAAACTTCGCAAAATATCGGTCATTGACACGTTGTGTTTATGGGATTCTTCGTGCTACCAGTGAAGATTATTATTTTGCAACTGATCTTGGACCTTGGCCTTTTTTACATCATGTCACCGGGAACGACAAATCATCACAAACAGAAACGGATTATTTATCACCCTTATCATCAGCAATAACCACTCCTCTACCACTGGATCGTACTGCCTTTTTATTGGAGCAAAGCATCCGAAAAACTAGTAACACACAAAGTAATAGTAGTAGTAGTAGCAGTCGTAGTAGTAGTAATAGCAGTAGTAAAAGCTTAGAAAATTCGACGTCTTGAATATCGATGTATAGATTAAATAAATGGAATACTTTTTTATTTTTATTTTGGCTCTATGTGTGTGTGTGTGTGTGTGTGTGCAAATGATTGGGGTGGGGGGGACTAGAAGAAGACGGCTGATTTTATTCGGGGATTGAACGACAAAACACAAAAAGTGAGTATTTCATAGTTTTTATTTAGGTCTTGATTATCATAACTGAAAGTGATTGAATTTTTACACTCATGAGTTGAAATCAAAAATGTATATTAATATATACTTATCATAAACTCTTTATCACGCAATAGGGTTGCTGTAGAGTTTTAACAAGTAGAAACAGGTGGTATAGGTCCCAGTGTCTTCGGTCCTTATATCAAATATTTGCGACTATGTGACTTTTTTTATGAATATGGTTATTTATACAGTCAGAGCAGATACAATATTTATGTCTTGCCCAGATTTCAAGTTTTCAAAGAACTGTAATGTGACACCTATTGATATCAAAAGGGGAGCCACCATTTGAGTCTCCCCTATTAAGCATAGGACGTCACAAAAAAGTGAACTTGTGACTGAGTTTCAAGTGCTTTAAATATCGAAGCAAGGGGAGAATTTGTCTGATCCTATTTTCTCCTTCTTTCTTTCCTCAATTTTTTTTTTTTATTATTTTTTGACCTATCTGTTTTTGTGTGTCGGTTCGGACTTTGAAAACGACCTCACATCTACACAGCGAAGCTTTTTTTTTGTCTTACACGAACCTTCTTTTTCTCTTCCCTTTTGCAACTTTTTAAAGCAATTCTCTTTCCATCACGCATCCATCCCCACATTCATCTCATCCATACTTTTTCTACATTTCGCCTCCACCTCCATACTTCTGCTGAAGGGTATTCTCTTATTTAATATTATTTACCAAATCCATCTATCCAATTGCTTCACCTACTTTGTTACTTTTGGTTCCGCGTCCTTTAAAAACGACCTTCCAACAGAATACCGATATTTAATCTACTCTCTCCCAATATTATATCTATAACCCACTTGGTAAAAAAAAAAAAAAAAGGAAAAAAAGGAAAAGAAATATTTATTTATATACAAGTAGTTTTTTGACTTGCCGTTAATATATCAATTTTTTTAATTAGCTTCTCTTATACAATGGCCAACGACGAGGTAAGTGACATTTAGCGCTTACTTGAAATGATTATTTTGTTGCAGTTGCTCATCTTCGTTCCTGCTCAACATTTCTACTAAAATAGGATACCTGTGCTGTCTGTCATACGGATCTCCCTAAACCGAAGAACCCTATCATATTTTGCGATGGAACAGGTATGAAAATAGGAAAAGATATATTGGTTCGATCTATATTTCGATATTAATAACAAATTTTATTTTTTGCATGACTTTATGGGAATCTTGAAGATTGTAACATAGCGGTTCATAAACGTAAGTGTTGAAATAATAACAAGATGACAAAATGATGGCTAACTTTTCTTCTTTTTAGGATGCTACGGTGTTGGCTCTGTTCCTAAAGGTGATTGGTTTTGTCAACGATGTGAATGCAAACTCAAGAAGAAACCTACAGTAAGTTTGAAAATATTTTTTAAAGATTCGTTGAATGCTCACACTAATCTTTTTTTTTTTTTTTTTTTTTTGGTGGAATCGTATTTTTTCGTTCAACTGTAGAATGTCATTTGCTGTTCAGTACAAACAGGTGCTTTCAAATACACTGTCGTACCTGGTGGATTCATGCATGTAGTCTGTGCTATGTGGAATAAAGCTATCGACCACACAAGTGAAATTTATGCCGTTGATAAACAAGACCTGAATGTCAATGTAAGTCAAAATTATATATGTATATAAATGATGATCATTTAAATAAACTGTCATACTTACTTGAAGGGGTTTTCCTTTTTCTTATTCTATTTTAGGAATGTGATATATGCCACGAAACAACAGGCTTATGTATCAAATGTCAGCATCATGATTGCTCAAGGTAAAAACCTTGGAAAAAAATCGTCAAAATCTTGATTACAATCCTCTAAGTGTGAAATTATATGAAACTTACTCACTCACCTCTCCTGTTTTATGACCTTTACCGTTGTCGTTACCTTTTATAGTCGATATCATGTTACATGTGCCATTGATTCTGGTCATCTCACTCCTGCCTCTTCTGTGCCAGACAAATTCAAGTTTTACTGCCAATCCCATCAACCCGTTACTTCCAATCGGCGCACATCCACGTCTAAATCAGCATCAGCAAAATCTTCGACAATGAAAAAACGCCGACGTGGAAACCAATATATCACTAGCGATGACGACGGTGATGATGACGACGTATCAGAAGCGGGCGAAGACGATGAAGACGATGACGATCACAATAATATGAGCGGTGGTGACCCAAGCAAGGATGATGACGAAGAAATGGGCGATGATGATGATGATGACGACGACGACGACGATGCGGATGACGGTGATGAGGAACACGATGATGAAGATTCAGATGACGATATGGGTCTTACACCAAGGAAAAGGAACAAGAAAAAATCGGCAACATCTTCTACGCTCTCCAATAAACGGCGTGCTACTGGTGCATCTCCTACTGCTACACAACGAAAAGGACCTCTCAAATTATTTTTGGATGATCAGAACTCGTCGGATGATGACATGGGAACAACGAGCAATAGTACTAGCATCAAAAGCAAAGGACCAACAAACCGCCATCATCAAGACTCGCTCGACATGGATGTGAAGAAAGAACCAAGTCCGACAACCTCATCAGCAGCAAATAGCGCAGGTGGTGTCCTCTCTTTACCTGAACGCTTGAAGGCCAAACGAAACAAAATGGAAATCTCCAAGCCAAATCCTCCATCACCAATGCTCAAAAAATCTTCTGTTGCCTCTTCGAACAACAACCCCTCTCTTGCTTTGGATCTCAACAAACCTTCCGGTAGTAGTGGCAGTGGCAATAGCGGAGGCACATATGCAACATCGAATACCAGCAACACAATCTCATCATTAGCATCTATTCCAAAACCCGCAACTTCTACGACCAGCAAATCAGGCATCCCAACATTCTCTAGCAGTGGCCCAACAGGATCAGCAACTTTACATACAGAATCAGCGCACTCCATCTCATCGTCTACACCTCTTGCTCCCACCTCGTCTCCATCATTGACACCAGCCATTTCCTCCTCATCGACGTCACAACCATCCCATATGAATGGTTTGGCTAAACAAAAGCTTCCCAACAAAACACATCTTACTACCTCATCACCCAAATCAAATTTCAATGGCATAAACAATGGCAACAACAACCCACGTTCAGGAAATACCGCTTCGTTATCACCATCCATGTCCTCAAACGCATCCCTTTCATCGATACAGTCCAACAAGGCAAAACCACCAGGCATCAGCAACAATAACACTAGCAACAGCATTAGCAGCAATAGTAATAGCAGCAACAACATCAACAACAAACCTTCCAATACCACCAAAGTCAAGGATTTAGATGAAGTAGGTATCTTTAATAGAGATACACATTTATTTTGTATATACTAATCAAGTTTTACATCTTATTAGATTCAGAATGATATCCGGGCACAGCGTCGACCAAATTCAAATACTTCAATGGACATAAACAATGGGAATAATGGATTGCATCGCAATTCTATCATCATGGATCGAAAAAACAGCCAACAGCAATCAGGGTAAGACAATTATCAAAATAAAAGGAAATTATAGAACATGGATCTTAACTATACATAATATATCTATATTGTGGTGGTCATAGAATGGACATGATGCAGTTGAATATGATGAAATCAACCATTCTTGAAGCAGTAGAATCGGCCATGGCAGGTAAAAAGCAGCAACACACACGACTGAAATCATATTATATATATATATATATATATTCATCACAGATATCATCATTTTTATCTATAGCACGATCAGCCGCAGCGCCGCCCCCCATCCCCGTACCGGACTTGGCGACCATTCAACAATTACAATCGAAACTACAAATCGCCGACCGCGAAATCCAGCGTATCAATGCAGAATTACGGCGTGCCAGTGAATTCAAGAAAAATGTCGCTGACGTGTTTGAAGGTCTCAACATCCAATTACCAGGTACGAGCCGCCCTCTCCCTCCAGGCAAGATGCAAACCCATGTGGAAGAATATATCAATGATATCAAGAATGTCCTCCTGCGTTCGGGACCTGTTGCTGACAAGACAAGGGATCGTGTGGCCAATTTTGTCGAAGAAACAATCAAGGATGATGCATTTTGATTCTCCCCTCTTCCTTTTTTTTCGTTTTTTGCTTTATTTTATTACCACATACTCCCTCTCTCTTCCATATATATATATGGATTTTGTATGTATATACTATTCTCTTCTTCTTGATATCTTTTTATTTTCAATTTTGTTTTCTCTTATTTATCAATAAAATTGGCAGGACGTAGTTTTGTTTTTTGTATTTCAGCTCTTGATGACATTTTGTATTTTTATTTGTGAAATGGTATTGATGACATTGATGATGTGTAATAGTATGGTGGTAGACTTTTTATTAGTAGTATATATGTATGTGCCTTCTATATCGGATGATGCAAAAAAAAAAAAAAAAAAAAAAAAAAAAAAAAAGATGTTTTTCATTCAAATGATAACAACAATACGAATCATACATAATAAACAAGCATAGTTCAACAAGTGTTTTATTATTTTTATTGATTCAATGATAAATTAAAGAGATCAAACAAAAGTATAATATAAAAAAAACCACAATATGATAAATAAATATAAAAATTGTGATGTGAGAGGATATAAAGGAGGAGTGGATATTGTAAAAAAAAATGAAAACGAAGACTAAAAAGGGAGGGTTGGAGAAAAGAAAAGTGACAAAAGGGGAGAACAAGAGCAGGAGTTTTGACTAAAACGAGAGTGTAGGGAAAAAAAAAAAGGCAATGTGAATGTGGGTGTATAAAAAAAAGGAAATGTGATTGGATAGAAAAGAGGAAATGTGGATGTGCGTAAAATAATAAAAGGAAATATGGGTGTGTAAAAAAAATGAAATAAAAAGTGAATGGTTTTTGAATTTTGAGACCACCAGAGAAGGAGAAGATCATGTTGGTATGGGAAATCACATAGTACCTGGTGATTCAGTTTTGGATAGTGAGTAATGTTCCACCGCGCTCGCGTTCCCATTATTGAGTCGTTGGGAATCCGCCACCAAGGACCGCAACAATCGATTCTATTCACACATCGTAACAAATACATAGATAAAAAAGGTAAGCATCATTGCAAACTCCCTCTCCCTTTCTTTCAAATGCCTCTGACGGTTCAGGTCACTCTCTTCTTCTTCTCTCTGTGATAAAAACTTACCTCCACTTCCAAATCGTGAATTTTTCCATTCATTGCATCGTGTTGTGCCGCTTTTTCTTTTTCCAAAATGGCCATTTGTGCTTCCAAATCCCTGTATTTTTGCAATAAGACGGCATGTGAAGGTTGTTGACTGAGAGGACTAGCAATAGGAGTAAAAGGGGAATAAGGTGACATCAAGTGGTGATCCTGTGGTTGGTTTTGCCGAATGACAGGTGGTAATACAGTTCTTGCTGGTGGATGAGTATTGAGTATCGGCGGAGGAGGAGGAGGTGGCAATTGTTGTGATGATGATGGTGACGACGATAAGTGATTAGTCCAGGTGTTGGTGGAGGCTGCAGTGCTAGAAATTGGCGTCATTGATGAAGTTGAAAGTGGATGTGCTGTTTCTGGTGTTGGCAGACTAGATTCATGACACGCCATGGAGGATGTACGACCACAATACGAATTGGGAGATCTTGCCGCTGCCTTTGTAGTAGTTGGTGCAGTGGACGATGTTGAGGGTGTTGTTGCTGCGGTTGCTGCTAAAATGATGGGTGATCCAACGGGAGAAGGGGAGGAGGATGTCTTGTTAGAAGAAGAGGAGGATGCCATTGCTGTTGGTTTGATGGAGGCCAATGTTGATGAAATGGGAGGCCATTTTGTTGCAGGATTTGGAATATTGATTTGAGGAATATTTGGCCTAGAGGATCGAAACCTGTGTTGCTGACCTTGGACAAGAGACTTGATACTTTTTTTCTTGATTTTACCACCACTGATATTGTTGCTTCCAGTGTTGTTGTTGATATTGTCGATATGGTTGTTGTTGCTAGTAGTACTGTTGTCACAGTCCATCGTATTCGTAGCTGCAGAACGATCCAATTGTGATGATGGGGTATCAATGGCTGGTTTGTTGGTCGTGGTATTGTCAGAAGAGAAGTGTATATCCTTTTTCGTGCTGTTGTTGTTGTTGTTGTTGTTGTTGCTATCTTTGTCCTCATTATTGTGAAGTATTGGTGATGGCGATACTACCAAAGGTGGAGATGATGAGGATGGTGACGAAGATGTCGAAGCCGCTAAACCAGAAACAGAAGAAGATTGCCGATGAGACACGTCGCTGTCACTCCATCGCCGCGCCGCATTTTCAGCCCGTTGGTGACGATTGAGAGCATCCAATCGAGAAAAAGACCTTGAACAGTGATCGCATACATATGGTTTTTCGCCAGTATGAAGTTTTTCATGTCGTTTCAAGTCATGGAGCCGCCTGAAGTTTTTATTACATGTTCCACACTACAGAAAAGAGAGGGGTAGTTTAGTTCGGTAAAAAGAGTGAGAGGGAGGGGTGAAGAAGATGCTCGCCACGTTCCTGCCTATTTCCAATTTCCTTACCTTATAGGGTCGTATACTCGAATGTGTAGCTTGGTGAGACTTGAGATTGTGAGGTCGACAGAAGGATTGCTCGCATTCATTACAAGCATATGGTTTGACAATGGCTCCAGCAGAAGTGGTAGTTGCAGCATTAACAGTTGTTGTAGTGGTGGTGTTGGTGTGAGTTGTTGATAAGATATTCGTGTCAGAGGTTGATGATTCAGCAGCCGGCAGAGGAGATTCTTCTTTCATGGGTTGTTTCAAGGAGAATGTTGTAAAGGTACCACCACTGCTCCCGTATGGTTGTGAAGATGATTCCTCTTTCATAGGTTGCTGTTGCTTGTCGATGATGAATATAGGAGATTTGATGTCGTTCGCAATAGGTGAGCCATCAGCAAGATGAGTTCCAGTAGAGGTTGAGATGGTGGAGTTATTGGTACGACGAGTATGTGACAAATGTGGTAGTTTTGATATGGCTGAGTCGGCAGTTTCAAGACTAGACCAGGAACGTTTCACAGGAGAAGCACAAGCAGAAGTGGTTGTTGTCCTTTCGACGTCATCTGTATTGTTGAGTAATAAGGAAAGAGAAGAGGGAGAGCTTTCCAAAGGAGAATGTTGAGGAAGAGGTGTAAGTGAGGATGGGCTGGTCATGTATGTTGATCAAAAGAGGGAGGTTATTTATAATAGTGTATCGTGGGGATTTACAGAATAAACATAAAGAAGAAAGAAAGAAAAAGAGAAAGGAAGGGAAAAAAAATGGCTGAGAAAAAAAAAAATAGATTCTAAGTTTATAAAAAAATATTAACGCATTTGAAGCTGAGTGCCTTTCTAGAGACCCGTTCCTATATTTGCTCTAGAGCGCCTCAATACTGAGCACCCATAAAGTGTGGCTTAGGGGCGCTTTCCCTTTCGAAAAAGGGGAAACTCATAACTGATGAAACTGTAAAAAAAAAAAAAAAGGTTGTTTAGTTGCCTTTAATGTTCATAATCATCACCTTTTCTTTTAGCAGCTTTCCAATTCCTATTTTGAGGCGTGGCGTTGATTTAAATTTTAACATCACATTGGAAACGTTCTCTCTCCTATTAATCCAGTCTGTCCCTGTTTGGGCCGGCCTGTCTTCACAAAAGGGAATGGATGTTTGGTTCATACTGTACCTAGTAATCGGACCGAGAAAATTAGCTCCTATTTTCCACCCCTTCTTATATAAATATATACTGTATTTGTATACATCTCTGATGTTTTCATGCATTGCAAAAAAAAAGTCAAACTTTATACCTATTTTGTTATATTTATTGGCCAAAATATACTGAAAAATAAAACTGCGTCACTTTATGTCTTTCACTGTGGCGAATTATCGGGTCAATTTCCCCCGTCTCCACCAGACCATCGGAAATCCAAATAAATGAAAATACTAGGATTTTTTTTTATGTTTCTCCTTTTCCACCATTATTATATCATTTTCTTCATATCATTCCATGGCCACTTTAGGTGACATCCCCAAGGGCATACAAGATGAATCTGTCAACAATATTCAACATGAATTACACAGAATAACACTCGATGCAAATAGTGGCTCACGGAAATTACATCACGGTATCTCCTCAACCTCTTGTCTGACGAACAAAGCTGGTGAAGTACGTGAAGAAGCGAAACGTATTGGTAAGATATTTTATATATCATTTTTTATTTATACAGAATATTAATCATTATTTGCTTTTTGATGTCCTTCTATAGGAAAAACGCGGGTCAAGTGGGATAACCCAAAGTCTGTCATGATCATTACAAAACCAAAGGACATATCTCTTATTCCCAAGACTCGTGAATTGGCTTTATGGTTAATAGAAACTCCTCGTTATGGTCAGTCAAGTGGTATTACTGTGTAAGTTCATCCTTCTATCTCTTGCCTGTCTTTAACGACGACAACTTTCTTGTCATGACTAATATTCCTTCCCTTTCCCCTTCCCCTTTTTTTTTTTTTTTTTTTTTTTTTGTTTCTCAGTTATGTTGATGAAAAATTACAGTATTCCCTCAGTTTCAAATACAACAAGATCATCAAATATTACCCCAATGCTACGGAAAAACTCAAGTTTTGGAATCCTGAATTATGTGCTGCCAAACCAAAACTTTTTGACTTCATTATTACTGTAAGATCACCCAATACGATTATCACCAAATATGGACCTGATTGAATATGAACGTCTTTTTGATGACTAACATTATATTTTTCTATTTTTATTTCCTTTTTATGTAGCTTGGTGGTGATGGAACAGTCTTATTCACATCGTGGTTGTTTCAAAGCTATGTACCGCCGGTCATTCCCTTCCATCTTGGTTCTCTTGGCTTCTTGACGCCGTTCAATTTTAGCAAATACGACAGATATCTCTCTCGAGCGATGGAAAATGGCGTACGGATAAATCTTCGTGGTCGGCTTACGTGTACCGTATACCGCCGGGTCCCACTCTCGGAATATGAAGCTGGTGGTGCAGACTGCATGGCTATCAAGCTACGAAACATCAAACGGAACTCGAAAACTGGAAAAATCGCTGTTGGTGGATGGTGCAAAGACAACAATAACATTATTCATGCTGCGAAAAAAAATAAAGTCAACAAATTCGGTGAAATGGATGGCGATGATGATGGTACGTGTGGCACATCAGACTCTCCTGTGGAAAAGGACGACGACGATGATGATGACGATGATGATGACAACGACGACGGCTTTGATGAACACCGACAAATTCCTTGTTTTACCACTGTGCCCACAGAACAATATGAAGTGATCAATGAATTGGTGGTGGATCGTGGCCCGAGTCCTTATGTCAGTCTACTGGAACTCTTTGGCAACAACAAACATCTGACAACTGTACAGGCTGATGGTTTAGCCATCTCAACGCCTACCGGAAGCACGGCATACTCGGTAAGGAAGAGCATTATTTTGTTGACAAGAATGGGAATGTGAAAACGTCATCACTAACCTTTTTTAATTACTGTAGTTATCTGCTGGAGGCTCATTGACTCATCCTGAAATCCATGCGATTCTTATCACTCCGATTTGTCCTCATACTCTCTCATTCCGATCTACTTTGGTACCTGATTCAATGGAACTACGTATATGTGTACCCTACAATTCAAGAAATACCGCGTGGGCTGGATTTGATGGTCGTGGGCGTGTTGAACTCAAACGTAAGCATCCCTGATGAATAGGATTAGGTGACCATTGATGTACTCACCCTTCCATTGTTGACTCTTTTTTTTTTTTGTCCTTCTCATTTATATTTTAGAGGGCGATCACATCAAAGTAACGGCGTCAAAACATCCATTCCCAACGGTAAGTTACAAAAATATTCAGACTACATAATTGAATAATTCATAATAATGTTTTTTATTTTTAGGTGTGCAAGGATGATCAAACTGCTGATTGGTTTGGTTCAGTTCAAAATTGTTTGCATTGGAACAAACGTCCTCGTCAAAAATCATTTGCTGTAGTAGAATCCAACTCCAAATCAAGATCAACAGTGTCACCACATCCAAGAAATGCTACACCAAATTACCTGCATAGGGATTCACCCCGACATCAAGGTCCAACTACAACATCCTCCTCGTCCTCGTCCTCTATATCAACTCCTCAGCGTCTGACTTCGCCGGGTGGTGTCTCACCTTCTTCGCCCTCTGAAAATGGTCATGATGAAGTATTCGGTGTTTTTAGTGACAATGACCATCGTCGACGTGGCACAGGCGGACGAAACTCTAATAGTGAAGCAGAATCATCCTCCACGTATGGCTCACCTCCAACTGAAGACGACGACAAGGACAGCAGTGCCAGCGGAATGGAAACAGATGACGAAGACGAAGACGACGACTTGAGTGATGATAATCTTGAACTGGAACCTACTTCTACTGCTGAAGAAAATGGCCGACGTTTAACAAAAGGTCTCCAAGGCTGGACAGATGATGAAATTACCAAAGGACGTGTCAAAGTGGCATTCTCAAAACTTGGCACAACGGACAATGCTTATGGATAACTTCTCTTGTCCCATGATTTAGATATATAGGTTATATTTATTATCTCCCTTTTTTTTTTATTGTATATTTCTCATATTTACTTGTATTATAGTCATGCCTGCACACTTCTCTTTGTTTATATTCTGCACACACACAAACAAGCTTATTTTATTTTTTATTTTTTTGTTTTAATAAACTTAGCTATGATTGACGTAGGAAAATAGCGAAATAAAAGAAAAATAGTATATTAATTATATTGATTGAATAAACTGAAGTACAATCATTTTAGCAGATATCTTATTTATTGACTTTTGATTTCTGTATAAATGGGCGTTTTAATGACAATAGCGGGATTGGGATGAAATTGAGAGTCTGTGGCGATTATCATTGTTGTAATTGTCTAACATTCTTCACTTCCAACAAAAAAAAAAAAAAAATCACACTGTATTGTGTGCCAGAGGCTAGAAGTGGTCATTTGATATGTGGATCTTTGATGAATTATATACTCCTTCGTCATTTTGCACCCTATTAGGTGGCACCTTGGGCTCAATTGACTTTAATTTGGGCTTCTTTTTTATTTCAATGTATCATACGCCAGAAAGCAGTGAACCAAGATTCTTTTATCTGATTGGTCGAGCAGGAGCATGGCTACCTTTGATAGTAACGAACTTAAGGCTATCAATCAATTCCTGGGGCATGGAAGGAGGGGGGATCATAGTAGGCGAGTTTGGTAGCAAATATTTAATTGAACACTGAAAAAACAGCCGTAACAGTGTGACATTGTTTACTATCTTATGGGTCAGCGTATAATCAATAAATAAAAAGACATCATTTACTGAAGCATATTGACAGATACTAAAACTAAAGAAGGAAGGGTTCAATACAATTGAGGAATCTATTGGAGACACCGTCAGGGAGATTATTGTGAGATTTGAAGGATAAGAAACATTATTTTAAAGGAACTCTTTATTGAAAGACATTGGTAGACACTAAAACTAAAGGTTAGGGGTTCCTAATAACATGGGATTTAACGGAAGGTTCTATTAGACATGATCAACACTGATCAAAAGAGCAGGACGGTGATAAAAAACGGAATCTTTTGTATAATATATGAGAGAGACTAATAGGACATTTTCATTGAGTTAAGAAAAAATGGATATATTTTATTCAGATCGTGGATACAAACTATAGTCAACTAACACTAAACTAAACCAATGGATGCTCCACCACGTCATCTAATGATGCTTCAAGAGCCTGGATCCAAAATGAAAGGGCTACCCCATGCATGTCATAATCCCTGTTCTGAAAACCCTTCTAAGCTAGTCCTAACACTATTGTGATATCACCAAAGCTTGAAAGAAGTTCAATGACAAAGAAAAAAAAAGTGGAAAAAAAGAAGGCGGAAAAAGAAAATAAAAATCAGGTGGACGGGGTTGGAATTATTTTCTGTGTACTCATACTGAACTGTAGTTCTGACCATTTCCCTCACTATTTTTCCTTCATCTTGATAAAAATAACACAAAAGACGGTACCAGAAGTCCACAGTCATGCTATATATACCATGTCGAAGTAAAAATAATATTTTCCGCAATAACAATGTAATTTTACTTTTCCATTCATAGCGTTAGGGCTGCCTACTGTAATATTATCTGCATTACAATATTTTTAGCCTTGGCTAAATAAACTTTTTTCCATAAAACTGGTTTAGCTGACCCAATAATAATAAAAATTACACCTAATGTGGAGCTCAGTTGTATTAAAGTAATATTCTTATATCATGGGTGCCTATATCGAAAAACTACTGTACATTTGTACTTCACTGATTCATCTTGTTGAATATAGATAATTATTTTATTTAGTTAATATTATTAGAACTGAAAAGCTAAACGAAAGGAAATAAAATGTATAATAATTCTGTCATAAAATAAATTAAAAAGAGATGATATTCAGAGCTTAAGCAGTGAATATATATGCTGCAATTGAAGTCAAGCCCATCACCAAGGCATGGTGAGTAAGACTAAGCTGGAAAACCGCAGACCCTGCACCAGACGCTGATTTATTTTCATGTTCGGCGTTCGTATTGTCTTTCTTGACTGTTCCCACCTTGGATGCATCGGTGGGAGCTTGATCTTTACCACTGGCAATGGAAATGGACTTCAAAGAGCCGCTAGAAGTCGCGCTAGGCATGGCTGATGCTTTGGCTGATCCAGAAGCAGTACCGGATGCCTTAGGTGATGCTCCCTTATTATCGTTCTTTCCATTTTTCGTGGGTGCTTCGGCTGAGGGATAGTTAGTTGTGCCATCTATTATAATATATAAATAAAAAAAAATTAAAGCGAGGTAATTAAACGAACAAATGGGGGGGGGTTAAGAAAAAAAAACATACCAGCCAATTTTAAAGGGGCTGCACTTCCCTTTCCTTCAAAATTAAACACACCAGAGTAGGTCCATGTATTGGTATCAGCCTGACCGATACGAAGCCAGTACTTTCCAGACTTGAAATCATTCAAAGGAACGATCTGTCAAAATAAAGCGGTGTTTGAACTCCTTTTTAGGTATGACAATCCGTATTTATTTCTTTACCTCGAATGCATTAATGCCGCACTTGACTGGATTCTTTGGACTAGTCACAGTGGCGACAATGCTATAAAAGCGGAAGTTTAGAATTATAGTATTGTTTATACAGTAGTTTTTGATAGCTTACTTCGAGTTGGTAGCGTCCCCATTCAACATTTGAATGTCGCATAATTTATCAGAATCAATTGGATCAGAGGTCCACTTCACATCAGCTTTTTCTCCAGCTTTCTATTATTAGGAATGATAATAAGTCATCGCAATATATCTTGTTAAAAAAAAAAAATTACCCATTTTGATTGAGACCAAGGATCTTTGAACTTCAAAAAAAAAAAAAATCAGACCAGCAAACAATTAAAAAGTGATGAACTGGACTTACTACCACAGCGGCATTTGAATAACCAGCTAGAGAAGCAACAGCAGTCAAGGTAATGATAGTGGATTTCATTATGATCAAGATATAAGTAATATATATATAGAATGGAGGAAATGACAAAGCAAAAGGAAATAAAATTAAGGTGGCAAGGCGTTTTCTTTTATAGATTTTTTGCAATCAGAAACACGGGAAGTTTTATGTTTTCTCAATATAATGTATAACGAAGGGCAAAAAAAAAAAGGCTAATGAAAGACAGAGACAATAACTAAATAAACATCAAACGAAAAAGTAATCATCATGCGTCATTCGGCGGATATATTGGCATTCAAAAAAAAAAAAAAAAAAAAAAAAAAAAAGACCCAAGCTTAAACAGACGTAAAAGGTAACAAACAATAGTCATGAACAGGAATAATGAATGACATAACTCTCAAGCGCAGAAACACAGCACACACTAAAACATTACCAAGAAATAAACAAATAGATAAAAGACAGGTAAATAATTTTGTTTATTGGTTTATGCACAAAGAGATAAGATAAAGATACTGTAAAACTAAAAATGAATGCTGTGAAAAAAAAGAAAGGGGGTAAAAAAGAGAAAGTAAAGAATAAAAAATACTAATATAAAAACGAGGGGACAAAAAATTGATTGATGTACGATAGGACACTAGTGAAGTGGCGAAGTTGATAATGATAAAAATAACAGAGATGGTGGTTGAATGGGGATTGGGATGATATAACTAAATACGTAGAAAATAAGAAAGAAGAGATGTGATCTATTCTTCCATGTCCATAGACTGCACTTTTTCTTGTTCGACCTTGGCTGCTTGGTACCTCTTCTTTGCTTCGAGAGGGGCGAGTTCGATGTTTTGTTCCAGTTGGCGAATGTCGTCTGCCTTTTCGATTTCCTTGTTTCCTGCCATACGGTTCTTGAAGAAGGCACGTTCCCGCTTGGCCCGAATTTCTTGGACCCGCTTCATTGCCTTGAGTGTTGTGGACATGAGATTACGATCATAACGGACTGGTACATTACGACGTTTTTCGAATTCAAAGGTAGAGTCCTATTGGAAGAGGGAAAGAGTTTAGTCTCATGTCAACCTACATAGACGTACACAAGCAAATTCAAAAATTTTCTTCTCCTGTGATCGATCACTTACAATAACCATTTCCTTCCCACTGGCCTTACGGAAAGCCTTGGTCCAACGAACCTTTCTAGGATTACGCTTCATCTTGAAGTTCTTGTTGCACTTGGAGCGACAGAATCTGAAAGTCTAGATCAAAGAATGACAAACACCACCAAAAAAGATAATGAGTATCAATAAAGTAAATTATGGAACAATCTTATGATATATTTACCTTGCTGTCGTTTCTGACAAACATGGTGCCATGACCAGGGTAACAAGGTCCTGAGCAAAAGTAACAACGAGAGATGTGCATTTATATGAAAAAGGGGAGGTGGGAAGTGGAAAGAAAGAATGAAATAATAAAAAATTATCGGGAGAGCTTTAACAAAATTCGGTGGCTTGTGTAGAAAATAGTTAAAGTCCGACCGGAATCGCCAATGGCATAATGGATTGGTCTAAGAAACAAAGATATGTATTTTCATACTTAAGTATTAGGGAAGGGGTTGGGAAAGTGTCTTGCATAGAATAAATCAATTTATATAAACAAGAATTATGTATTAATTAAAATGACAAGACAAATTGTGAGCAACTCAAAAGAATGCCGGCATCAGTACGGTGTACTTATCATACTGCCCAGCCATAAAGGGTAGAATCAGGGACGTATTGGCGTTGTTCGATTTTCTTCAGTAATCCCAGCAGCAGTGTCATCTCCTTTGACAACCTACTGTCAGTGTGTTATTGGATTGTAGTAAGTTACTGTAGTTTTCTTTGTCGTGTTTCTGATGAGTCTTATGCAGTATACATTTGAGTCACTGATATCCATTTGTTGGACAGAGTGCAGTACATTCTGTTCAGAGAATTCTACTTCTGGTAAAAGAAACTTGCATCATTGCATAGCTACTGTATTGTGATTGATTTACTACCAATACGTGATGATGGTTATTGAATAATATGCAATTAAGGTAAAAAAAAAAAAAAAAAAAAAAGTAGCACTAAATAATCGATGAAGGAGATGAAAGCGTATTGATTTTCATGATAAGAAAGAAAACGTAGAGAGGTGCAAAATTCTTGGGCCATTTTCACACGCCAGGAACACCTCTAATTGTCTCAGATAGCACTGAAACATTTTCCATCAAAATTACCAGCTACCATTATTTATTATTATAAGTATTTTAAAACCGCTATATACAGGAAATCAAATAGTTAAGCACTACCGTTCTGTTCTGTTCTGTTCAGTGTATATTAGTTTCTGCAGTAGAAAATAAATATTCCATTTTGTTCGGCTATCATGAAAAGACAAATGGGTAGAATCAATTGTTTCTTCCTTCTGAAATACACCTTTTAGAAACATCCGAAGCCAATTTCACAGAGCTCCAGAATATGCCCGTGATATCATTTTTGAGGACAATTTTTGCCAAGAGGAACTTGTCTTTTGCTGGAATATCACAGTATCCACTTTCAATGTAACAGCTGGGGTGACTGTCTAATGCAGTTTGTTTCAAAGTTTCGCAATCGCTTAGTGTATTGTTGTGGATAAAAGGAGCAACCAAACTACGCTGGAGACATTGCATATTGTTCCATAAAAATTCTTGGCCTGAAGGTGAAAACTTATCAGCTTCTCTTTCAAAAACTTCACAAAATTTTTGACCATATCCAATAGGATATCCGGCAGTACCGCAATGGTATTTCGATTCCAAACATTCAGCGTAAAAGGCACATGATCCAGGAGGAGGAGAGCTACAATCCAGATCGCCGTGACAGAACGATACTAGCATCATTACCAATACAGCCAGGACAGGCGCAAGATTGGTGTGATACATTTCGTACAAAAAAAAAAAAGGGGATAAATAACAAAGGAAGGAAATCGGCTTTTTGATTAATATGTCAAATTTAAAGACAAAATGCAATGTCTACGTGTAACAATGTTTTAGCTCATCGATAAGGTGAACAGGGTAACCTGTCCTTGGAAAATATGAATGACACTGAAAATTCAAATCGTATCCATGTGATTTTTCTATTTTTGTATCCTCCGCAATTTTTTCCTTTTTCTTTCCTTTCTTTTATCTTTTTCATTTTCATTTTCTCTCTTTCCATCTGTTTTTTGTACATCATGTAACTTCTTTTAAGTAATGGCAATCTTAGTTTAGTGTCAGGGCTAGTTTAGAAGGATTTTCAGCTCAGAGATTACAAGATGCATGGGGAAACTCTTTCATTTTGGAGTCTGGATTTGGAACCAAACCACCATTCGTTGGGTTTTTTAAAGCGTTCATTAGCTTAGTTATATAGTGTATATAGTATATATATATAGATATGGTCTAGTTTATCCATAGTTTGTATCTACATCAGAATAAAATATATCTCATTTTACTTTCTTCCTTGAATCATATCCCATTAGTTTCTCTTATGTTTTGTATAATAGATTTCTTTCCTACTACCATCCCCCCTTTACATTAGTTGTTGACCATTGTTGTGCTTCACTATACGATAATACATTTGTACCATTTCTCATGTCTTATTTGTCTTTACCGTATGTTAGATTCCTTTTTACCGTCACTTTTTTATATTAGTGGCAACCATACTTCACATCTCCCAATAATATCCATTGTGCTACCTCTATTAGAGTCCTTGTTACAATGAGCTCCGCATCTTTTAGCTTAGAATTTGCCATTATCCTTCAACCAGCCCCCTCCACCCGCCTCGCCCCTGCTCGCCCCCCCCCTACACCACCTACGCCCACACCCTAAGAAACCCAATCAAAAAAATTATATATACATATAGTAACAAAAATTATCAAATTTATTCAAATAAAAAGAGTGGATGGTTTACATGAAAAAGTAATTGACTTCAGCTGTAAAAAAAAGGCGGATGTGTAGAATATATCTATATCTATATATATATATGAGGACTTAAAAGAAGAACCTCTTTGTAAACAACGTTGTTTGTTGAGTAAACGGTTTGCTTGGTCTTATTTGGGATGGCGACATGAAGATGTTGCGGGTTAGTAGCTCGAGAAAACGCAACATATAGCTGTCCATGTGTAAATACTGGTTCGTTGAGGTAAATTGCCCCTTCGTGTAGTGTCTGACCTTGAGACTTAGGATCGTCATGGCAAACGCAGGACGCACAGACAACTGAGTTTTTTTCATGACAAAAGGATATTCATCATCATCAGTCATTAGATGTATTCTTGGGATTACAAAATTTCCGGCTTCCGGTCTACTATAAATTTTGACTGCAATGGAATATTTTATTCCACAATTAACTCCCTTCAACAGCTAATTAAGAAGGCGGTGGCAATATTTATACTCCGCACAACTTTTTTTATTTATCATGTCGTTTCCCTTTTCCCCTTTCTTTCCTTTTTTTTTTTTTTTTTTATGAAATAATGGTGATCTTGGATTAGTATTAGAATTTGAATCAGGGGCATTTTAGAAAAATGCAATACAAATATCATGGGGAAACCCTTTCATTTTGTATTCGTGATTTGGGACCGCCGTTAGATTAACCTCACCATAGCATAACTGAACCACCAATAGTCTAGTTTAATGTTAGTTTGTCATAGTTTGTAGCTACAGCAGCTACATCACAATAAAATATGCTTGTCTCTTTTCATCATTAGTTTATATGTCATACATTTACATTGCTTCTTTTATCGAATGGATACACATGAACAAGAAAAAAAAAGCTGGGACGTGTGCGTATGTGTGAAACAGAAATGGGTTGGGTACTAAATAGACTTCGTCCACCACATTGATTGGTGGAAAAAAGATATACTGAAGTGGGTTATATGGGGTCTCAGCTCATTTTCAGCGAAAAATGATATTTTCCATGACCTACAAATAAATCGTTCTCAGTTAATGTGCCTCAGTGGGGTGCAGGAGTAATAATCTCCGAGCAGTTTTATTCTCAGGGCTAACTTGGAAAAATGAGAAAATTGGATGAATTGATGGGTGAAAAGAAAAATAAAGGCAAGCCGGCAAAAAGCAACTGCGTTCTAGCACAGTAATCTAGCTGGGCTTTAAAAATCTGATGACAGTTTGTCTTTAATACTGGTCAATAAAATAAATAAAATATGCCTTTTCATTGACATCCTCTTACCATTGATCGTAACCAATACTGTTATTGTCGATTGTTTTGTGAATGTTCTATCAAACATCTGCTTTCTAGTTTAGTAGCACAACATTTTCCCTGTGTCTTTATAATTGATCGGTTGTTATCTTTCCTAGTTTTGTCACTGTTTTTGCTTGCTGAGTCTCAGCGACTAGTTGGCAGATCCAAGTTATTAACTTTGGGAGGCTGTGCTATTTCTGCTCGATTATTCATACCAAACAATCAATACCTTTACGCAAGCATCACCTTCTCTACAAAGTGGTAATAATATTCATTAGATAGTATATAATGTATTGATCTAGTGTATTTTTATTGCGCATGACAGTATGATATAAAATTATACGGGGCTGCGTGAGAGGACTAGTCCGAAAATTTTCGCCTATCATTATGCATATGCAATCTACATATTGTCAAAAAGAAATAGTGGACAAAATAGCATTGATTGTCGAGAATTCCGTTCAAGTCGACATATAATATTTCTCTGCGCATTTTATTCATTATTTTTCCAGCTTTGCCACGAAGTCGCTTTCTGTAGTACAGTACAGTCAGGGTGCGAAACTAACTTTTGTTTATATCGTTGAGTAAAAGAATGGCACTTTTTTTTAATGTAAGTATATACAATGTATACAATGCACCTCATCTGTATCAACTACGACTCAGCAATATTTTCTCTTCAAAGCTTTCCAGTGCGCTTTAATTATCATATTTTCATGCGTCCTTCACGGGAAGGCGGAGTCCAAATATCCGCCATATAAACCATTCAAGAGACCCTTCCGATTCCTATTTTTTGCTACCCAGAACAGTACAGTAAGTTGAAATTACCTCTCACTTGATCCCTTTTTGCGCAGACTATCGTTTTTTTCTACACGCACGCGTACTGTGTTTTACTATACTGTTCATTCTGAGTACGCCTTTTCGGCAATACACACTAAACGTATGGGAGACAGTCTAAATGCAAAAAACAAGACATATTTTATTCACACGTAAATATATACCATGAAAACAAAATTAAATAAATCTCATGATGATACTATGACACCCATCTACCGTACATATGAGGTAATTAGAGGTGAGTTTGGAGTGTGCAGGGTTGTGAGATGTCTTTGTCGCAAAATAACCATAACGTTAGATATGCGATTCCAATCAGATAGGGTAAGTTATCCTGCATTGAGTGACGAACTATTCTACAGTGAAGGGAGATAAACTAAAACCAGGTAGACTTGCTCCATCTGGATTGAAAACGTACCAAGAGAAGACAACAACTGTGCTCCCAATTTTAAAGATACTATCATTATAAGGTACCCACCAAGCTGATCATGTTGTAAGATAAATAAAAAAAAAAAAAAAAAAGAGAGAAAGGCTTCCTTTTTGTATCCACCGAAAGAAAAAAAGTCCCTTGAGGCCTAAAACCATTTCTAATCCCGCCCACGTGAATTTTTATCAAGTCATATTTATTTCGCTTCCTTTTTTTCTTCAGCATTCAACTTCATTAAGGCTATGTTAGACTTAGAATAGTAACAGGACTAATATAAAAGGGGTCTCAGCTCAGGAATTTCAAGATCCATTGGGAAACCCTTTCATTTGGGATTCAGGATTTAGAACCACCATTAGTTAGCTTTTTGGAACCTTCATTAACTTAGTTTAGTACTATTTTGTCCAAAGTTGTATCTTCTTCTGAATAAAATATGTATCTCTTAACTTCTTCAAGAAAAAAGTCTCATTAGCCTCTCTCATGTCTTGTGCAATAGATCTCTTTTACACTACCGTCATTCCTTCGATGAGTGTCGGCCGTGGTTATGCTTCAATAAAACATGGTACTGTTGTATTTGTTTTGCCTTGTACCATGCATTATATAAGCGCCCATTTTACAGTTGACTTTTTAACTTAGTACGTATTGACCATTCTTCAAATCAGACGATAGTCTGCCTCCCTCATTCTTTCTCCAATAGATCCTTCCATTGAATCCCCTGCTATAATGGAACCCTCGTCTTTAGTTTTGGTGTCTATCAATATGCCTCAATAAAATAGGCCTTTTTTTGAATTAATAGTATTCTGATCAACCATATATTTAAAAATGTTGCTATTGTAGCTGTTTTGTGAATGTCCTATCAAGCACCTGAGATCATTTACTCTTCCCTCATAATCATATTCAATGTCCTAAACCAAACTATGAGTGTAGCCAGTGCTACAGAGTACAGTATAATAGGCATTTCCACCTTTTTTCTTGCCTGCCTGCTAGATTTCCACTCATTTTCCTTCTGATCAACTGATTTATAGGTTTAGGTCGCTAATACAAAATGTGACGCTATTCCTACTCAACAAATCATGTTCATAAACTTAAGCCGTACTGTTAGCGTAGTCTATCCTATAGAATATCATAGCCTCCCTTGACTGAACTTTCTGTATATACCGAACCCATTACCTTTATTACGTATGGTATAATACATGTATTTAAATGCAACATAAAAGCCAAAGGGAAATTAACTAGTCCCAAAGGCATTGCCCACCAGAATGAAAAATGGCGCAAACGTCAATACTCAATACTCAATTAGTTGGGGGAGAAGGGGTTTTCACGCACACAGAAACCACGACATTGGTCAAAGGATATCATTTATATTGGGAATACAATATTAAGTTTTTGATCCTTTCAGTCTGTGAAAGCGGGTGAAAGGAGATGTAAATTTTCGTACAATTTGAATAATATGTTACATACATACTCTCCAAGTCTTTTGTACTACATATAAACCGTCTTCAGGATTGTATATATATCATAAAATTGTGGAAGTATAATATTATACTACGCAATGAATAGATCCTTTGATTAGGAGAAAATACAATAAATAGTGATCAAAAAAGACCCAATCATGAAAAGGGGAGGCTTTGATCGATTGAAATAGACACAAGTTATTTTTTAAGGTTCATTGATTACGATCCTATTTGGGTAAAAACGAGAGACGATTTTCTCCTTTGATGCTATTTTTATAATCATTCAATCAACTAAATATGTTGTGATAGACATTACTATTTAAAAAGAAAATCGATATTAATAAAGCATTTAAAATATATGCATCAAAATACTTCATCATAAGGTATAATGTATCATTAGCGGTGAAAGGATTTACCTACGATTATTGTTCGACCTTTTTTTTTTTTTTTTACAAAAGCGGGCAACCAATTTTTATTATCCTGTATTTCTCCTTGCTTCTATCTCTTTCATTCCTTTTCTTTCTCTTTTCTATACTGTGACCCTCCCTTTCCTTTTATATACACATAATATATATTATATACTAATACGATATCTACATCTACATCTATGACCTCTCTATATACCTTCAGAGGCGGGAAGCGTTTGGTGATGGTTCTTGGCTTAATGACTTGTTTATTCTTATTTGCATTCAATCAAGCCAACACCAACACCAACACCAAGTACAATACCAGCAATACCATGTGCCACAACACTCGGTCATTGAGCCATTCACCACAGAAATTATCATGGCGACAACGACTAGGCTATTTGACCCAACCATATTACCGCGACCTGAATGCCTTAGATGCCACGTCGAAAGCTATCCAGAACCAGGAACGTATCTTGGTCTTGACGCCTCTGTTCCAAAACAATGCCGAAGAACACTTATCACGCTACTTTGAGCTATTGGATCAATCAACATATCCCAACCATTTGATATCGATTGGGCTACTCGTATCTTCTTCCACCTCGTCGACACAGGCACAACACGACGATATGATCACGACATTGACGACGTTAGTGCACAGATTACAGCGACGGTGGTTCCATGCCTTCCACGAAATCAACATTTACCAACGTGACTTCCACTTTGATTTCGATATTGATCATCATTCTGGGAAAGGGGATACATTACACCATTCTTCTTCAAGCTTCAAACTTCAACCTTATCGACGATCCATCATGGCTCGCGCGCGGAACTACTTATTATCAGCAGCATTGGAGGACGACCATAGTTGGGTGGCGTGGATGGATGTGGATGTCATCGACTACCCGCCGACGATCTTTGAAGACCTCATGCGACATGATGTGGATGTGATTGTACCCAACTGTTTGCTGCCGACTAAGGATCACAGCTTTTGGGCATACGATCGCAACAATTGGCAGGAAACGGATGGCTCAATGCGGTTCCAGATGTCTGTGGGGGAAGATTTTGTTATGCTGGAAGGTTATAAGGAACTGGCGACTGGAAGAACATTATTGGTGGATATGCCGACTCATCTTGGACACAATCACTTGGTGCCGCTCGATGGCGTGGGGACTTCCTTTACTCTGGTCAAAGCAATTGTACACCGTGAAGGTGCCAATTTTCCATCTTTTGCTTTCCAACATCAAGTCGACACTGAAGGATTTGCAAAAATAGCCAAGGCAATGGGTTTTGGAATCTTTGGTATTCCCTCTTATTTTATTTATCATGCACACCCTTAGTTGTATCTGTTGAATTTTTTTTTTTTTTTTTTAACTTTTTAGATATACTACACACTCCCTTCTCTTAGTATTATCATTTCATTACATCTATTGCTCATTTTTTTTTTTCTTCACCCCCTTCCTCTATCCTACATGTCAGTCAATGCTCACCCACTTTTTGTACAATTTATTACAAGTCAAATAAAAAAAACCAAGCATTCAGTCTATATCATCTTATTTTTATTGATGGAAAATGTGTAAAATAATAATCATTGTATTTGAATAGATAAATGGAGGGGATACAATACGGTGAATGGTACTAAAAAAAAGGGGGGACGAATCAAAGAGACTAGTGGAAGTGGATTTAGAATAAAGGCAAATGAGATGAAAGAGACGAAGAGGTAAATGGGTGATACTAAACTAATCAATAGGGTGTGTATGTGTGTGCGCGCGTGTGTGTGTGTGTGTGTGTGTGTGTGTGTAATTGGCAGAGTTACAAATCATCGCGGAATCTGAAGCCAGGACCATAGGGTTCACTGTTCAAGGTGGTGTAAACGCCTGGGGAGTATTCACAAGTGTTGCGACCGGATTGAGGACCAGGAGTAACAGGCTTACCAGCCTTCAAGTTATCCAAGAGAGCTTTGGTGGTTTCCGGTGTCAGATCTTCCTGTACATTTCAAATTAAATCCCCCCCCAATGTGTTGATTAATAGACCCGTACACATAGGAAAACATACATATATATATATATATATATATCCTTCACAATAAAACCCGCCAACTTACATAGTAGTCATCGTTGATAGCCATGACAGGGGCATTCACGCACGCGCCAGCACATTCCACTTCAACCAAGGTGAATTTTCCATCCTTAGTAGTTTCTCCAGGCTTGATGTCGAGTTCCTTGGTCAATGTATCCAAAATTTTCGTTGAGCCACAACCGCCCAATTGGCAAGGTGTCGTAGTGCAAAGTTGCAAAAAGTGCTTTCCAATAGGATTTCTATTGAGAAAAGGAAAAAAGGAAAAAAAAAAGAGAGAGAGACAGAGAGAAAAGGGATAAATAAGTACACATATAAAAAGAAAAGACCATGTACTTTACCTGTTGAACATTGTGTAAAAGGTGGCAACTTCATAGACACGCATAGGGGGAACTTCAAGAAGACGAGCGACCTCGTTCATGACGGAGATAGAAGTGAAGCCGAATTGTCGTTGTCCAAGATCCAACAAGGGCATAATAGCAGCCTTCTTGTATTGAGGAGGATATTTCTTCAAAACTTCTTGAACTCGTTGTTGGTTTTCAGCGTTGAATTCGAACTTGAGGTTAGGGTTATTTTCAGGTGTGTCGCGATGCTAATGAAGGAAAAAAGAGATTAGTAAGGAGGTGTAAAGAGAAAAAAAAAAAGAGAGAGAGAGAGAGAGAACTAGAGAGTGAGACGATAGAGGCAAATAAATAGACTTACAATGAATAAGGCATCGGATGTAGCAGCGGGTGAAGAGTGAAGGAATCGTCTGTTAGAAGGCACTTTACCAACTTGTCGAATAAGGGAGCGAACAGAGTTCATGCTTCTGGTTCAAAAATAAATGTAAGAAGAGGAGGGGGGTGCAAAGCAAAAAGAGTGACAAAGAGTGGTCAAAAGCAGTTTCAATCAAGTTTTTTGAAAAATGTTTTTTTTTTTTTTTGCTGTGACGTTGTGTGGGCGTGGAAATTTGGACCCATCATTCCCCTCCCCCAAAAAAAATAAACATGGCATGTATTTCATTCTCCGAGGTCGCAAGATGTTATGAATTATTAAAAATGAGTGACATAGGAGCTAAGAACAGGACAGCTACTTTCGAAGAATATACGAAGGATGTGGTCCATAGTTACAATATAATTATTTGAGTGGCTTTTTCATTTTAGGATGATTGGCCGTGAATTTTGGCCCCAAGTTACTTTCAGGGGCTAATTTTAAACAGAATTATGAGGCCTATCACATCATTTTGAAATATTCCCTCTTTTGCACAGTACAGAGAGAATTCTTCTTACCGTCATTTACAGCACCCCTCTGACCTTACATAAATGTACAACAAATTAAAGAGAAATAAGTAGTGGTCAATTTCCATTGTTATTATTATTTTCCCCTCAATTGCCTGCTATATGAACTTGTTTTCCTTCTCTCCAAGATTGATTTTTTATTGCACGTTATGGAACAATGCTTTTAATGGTGTTGACATTATCGTGCTTGAGTTACTTTCTATCATATGATAGGCACGCTCCTTTGACCGAATCAAAACGATTCCTTTTTGTGGTATCATGTAGACTATATTTTCTCTGTGATATCTTGTTCGACATTTATTGAAGGCATACAAGTACCTTTTTTTTTTATTGAAGAACTAGCATAACGTAAGACAAAATAAAAGTGTAAGCAATTCTATGACGAATGGCAAACTATTGTATAAAGAAGTGTGGGGATTGTTCTATGGCGAGGTACAAACTATTCTACAGTGAAAGGATAAACTAAATTAGGCCATATCGCTACCTATTGTACCCATCGAATAGAAAGGCAGTACGAGAAGTGAACCACCACCCTGTCGGCCGCGTAGTAGGGTTTGCTGATATGAGTGGGAAACCTAACGCGCGGTCACGATTAAGTACTACTGGTTGATGTATAAAGGTGAGATGTGTTGTTGATAGTGTTACATGGTGTAGAAACAATAAAACAAAATATCAGTAGGATTACTTTTTCTCTTGGAATGTACATAAAATATCGCAAGAGCAAAAAAAAAACAATTCAATTCCCGCCCACGTGAATTTTTTTATTTACTCCTTATTTTCGTCTCTCTTTCTACTCCTTTTCTTTTTTCCATTTTCTTTTTTTCTTCACCATTCAATGTCTTTGCGTATAGGGTGATCTTAGAATAGTGTCAGGACTAGTTTAGAAGGGTATTCAATTCAGGGATTATAAGATGCATGGGGAAACCCTTTCATTTTGAATTCAGGATTTAGACCCACCATTAGTTGGCTTTTTGGAGTCTCCATTAACATAGTTAAGTCTTAGTTTATATCCACATCTGAATAAAATATGTCTTTTTTTATTTGCCTCAATGAAGACTGTTCTGTTAGTCTCTTTCATGTCTTCTGTAATATACTCCTTTTGATTAGTGTTGACAGTTGTTATGCTTCAGTGAAAGACACCTTATTAGACTTACATACAACTTGTACTCAACTGTACTGTACAATATATTAAGGTACTTTTTACAATTTTACCGTTAGATTTTTTTTTGACCATATTTCAAAACTCCTAATAGTCTCACTCATGCCGCATATATTAGTTTTCTTGCTGCAATGAATCCCACGCTCTTAGTAATTTCCAAGTTCCCTGAAATGAAATAAGATTTTATGTCGTCTACCAGCCTGGACATATCGTATACATTATTTATGTATATCTGAAGAAATAAAGTCCTTTTTTTTAACCATTTACTGTATTGCTTAAGTCGACGAGACCATTAGCAGTTGAAGCTTGCAAAGATACGTCTTACGTACAGTAAGTTATTGAATAAGAATTTTCACACTAGTTTATCCAGGAAACAGTATAGATAATATAGTCAAAGAAAAATAGACCTGTGTTCCGCCTCTAAATAAACTCATACTGCCTTTCAATCTCAAGAATGGGAACTAGGACGTTAAACTTTTTACAAGACTAGACGGATATCCGACGTTTCATTGGCTGACATTTCAAGGGCAGCTTCCTACACGTTAATATATTGCTGACACCACGGTTTCGCCCACAAACTATACCTAATGAAGCCATTATACATACATACTCATCTTATTCTTTAGTATCAGACCATAAAAACATCATTTTAAAAATTTCTTCATGTATTTCTGTTTATTTATTTGAGAAGGATGTCAGTAACGTATGGATTTGTCATCAAATACAGTGGGAGGACATCTTATTATTACAAAGATACAGAGTATACATATTTGGGATTTCAGAAGCAAAATGAGACAACGTAGTCATACGCGTCATTCCTTAATCAAGGTCAAAGTGGAATCCAGTCAAAAAAGTTACGATCGATCCGAATTTATGTTTTCCGAGTTCATTTTACATTGATTAATGATCAAAATGATGTAGTGTGAACAAATAAAAAGGATGGACATGTAACACAAGTGATATTCTTTTTCATTGCAGTGGTGGTAACAGCTAACTTTATTTTTTTACTCGCGGGATTTAAAATCAATACCTGCCTTGCCATCATAGTTTTTTAGCCTTTTCTGTTTTTCTTCTTTTTTTTTCTCTTTACCTTACACTTTTTGATACACATATCTTCGGACTCCCTTCCCTTCTTTTTAAACATATATTCCTCATTCTCCCTTTATTCTCCTTTATCCTTCTACTATGTCTCCTCAGCTGACTTACACAGCGATCAAAGATATACCTGGAGTTGTAGATTCTTTGCGAAATACATTCAATTCCGGTAAATAGTGTTGACTTGACCTATCACTTTAATTTATTTAATTTTATTCTATATTATTCAACCAGGTCTCACTAAAGATGTCGACTTCCGTAAGCAACAACTACGACAACTACTTTTGTTTATGAACGAAAAGCGCGATGATTTGATGGAGGCTTTATTCAGTGATTTACATAAGCATCGAATGGAAAGCAACATTGGTGAAATTTCGAGTATCATCGACGAGTGCCAATATATGATCAAGGTAAAATGAAACGGATTAATTACAATGATGAATGGTTTATTAAGTTTGACTTTTTAGAATTTGGATCGATTCACCAAACCTATCACCACAGCCAAACGATTCAAAATGAATGCATTGGACAAGACTATTATTCGCAAAGAAGCCAAAGGTGTTGTCCTGGTCATTGGTACGTAAATCAATGCCGAATATATAATGTACCTTACAACTTTATGATTGACATTTTTCGGTTTTGAAATTTGATAGGTGCCTGGAATTACCCAGTAAGTAGATCAAAGAAATCCATTTATTGGCTGAGACTAAAAAAATTCTAACTTTAAAAAAATTTTAAACTGAACTATGATTTCCAGGTCAACTTGCTACTAATGCCTGTTGTCGGTGCTATTGCCGCTGGTAATTGTGTACTCATTAAGGTACAATGAAACTATATTCATATTGTTCATTATTATTGATAACATTCTAACCTCTCTTCTTGTAGCCATCTGAAGTATCTTCAAACACTGCTGCTGTCATCACCAAATTCTTACCTGATTATATTGACAAACGTGCCTTTTCATTTGTTAACGGCGGAGTCGAAGAAACAACCACCGTCCTTGGTATGATTTGACATATTCCTCCTGAAAAAAGAAGAAAAAAAATATATATTTATATTTGCTTATCAATTGTTATTTTATCCTCCTTAGAACAACGATTCGACCATATCTTTTATACTGGAAATGGGGTTGTAGGCAAGATCGTCATGAAAGCCGCGGCTAACCATTTGACTCCTGTCACTCTTGAACTGGGTGGAAAATCGTAAGTTACTTATACACATCACTTGTTTTTACATGGAAATAATAACAATGTTAATATTAATCTTATATCCTCTATTCATCTAGTCCTGCTGTGGTCGCTCCTGACGCTGATCTTGATGTTACTGCCAATCGCTTAGTTTGGGGGAAGTTCTTTAACAATGGCCAGGTAGGAATGATGTATGCTTATAATCCCAGAAAGTTATTCTTACAGATTTTGATTATTTTATGAAAGACCTGTGTTGCGCCTGACTATGTACTAGTAAGCAAGGACCAACAAGAAAAGCTGATTATAGCCATTCGCAAGACCTTGTTAAGCTATTACACCGCCAATCCTCAAAACTGTGACTCTTATGGTCGTATCATCAGTACCCGCCAATTTGACCGTCTCAAGGGACTTTTGGATCATTATGACTCCTCTCAAATCGCCATCGGCGGAAAGTCTGATCGTGAAGATTTGTTTATTGAACCTACTATTCTCAAGTCTATCTCTTACAAGGATGAACATATCATGCAACAAGAAATATTCGGTAAGGATAAAAATGTTGACATGAGATAAATTACTGATGATACCGATCGTCTTTTTCTTTATCATTTTGGCTCATCTAGGCCCCATATTACCTATTATTCCAGTGGACCACATGGAACAAGCTATCCAAATCATCAATGTCAGGTAAAAATACAAAACAAACAAATATGTTCCTTGATCCTCTCATACTACACATTCTCACATATAGCATTGATAAATTTGAATATAGGGACCAGCCTTTGGCCATGTATATTTTTGCAAAAAGCCCTGCCATCTACAACAATAGTAAGTACCCTTATCTATATCAAATTATCATATAACATGTTGACAAAAACATTTTTGCTTTTAGTTTTGGACAAAACCAACAGTGGAGGCGCTGTGGTGAACGACACGTTGATGCATTTACAGGAATTATCCTTGCCATTTGGCGGTGTTGGCGCTTCTGGCATGGGATCTTATCGTAAGTATTTTTTTTTAATAAAAAAAAAAAAAAAAATCCAGGATACAGCACTTGGTTAATTAACTTGACAATTTTATACGTGTTTATATGAGATAGATGGTGAAAAATCGTTCGACACTTTTGTTCACGAGCGGTCAACGATGATCAAATCAACGGGTTTTGAAAGTATGTTGGCTGCTCGCTACCCTCCCTACAATGATGACAAGGATACCATGTTATCTTTCCTTGTTTATGGTCTGCCTTCAACTGCATCTTCCAAATTCAAGGCTTTGATGACTGTTTGGTCTGCGGCTTGGAACATTCTCTTTAAGAACCCAGCCAACCCTTAGACATTTTTACATAGTCATAGTATTACTTCCCCATCCCTGCTTCCCCGTATCAATTTTTTTTTTCCTTTCTAAAATTACCCTTTTTTTGTTTTGTTTAATTCCTCACCGTACTCCCCAATTTAATTTATGATTTACTCTATTGATATTTTTATCCCTCTCTCGTCACATTCCTTATATTTTATTATCTTATTATTCTCTGATAATGTTTGATCACTTTATGCCAATAAAAAAACACAAAATACTTACCTTCAACCACATTTTTGTCTGTATTACCAGATGTTCCCAAACCTTGGGTTTGACGATTGACTTGAAAGTGTACAGAGATAGCTATTATATTCCAACTTGGAGAGGTTTAGTTTTATTTCTGCGAGGTTATACTCTATGTCTTTTAGGTACAAGTCTGCACTTTTCATGTCGGAACTTGTCATTTGTGTGTTTTATTCATGGTTAACTATAATGAACATAAAATAAAATACTTCAAGTGTGTATATGTGTACGAGAAAAAAAAAAATTACAATGGCGACATTGTTGACTATACTATGGGTAGAGAATGGTTATAAAAATGCATACTTTATTAAAAGATATTGTCAGATACTAAAACTAAAGACGAGGAATTTATAGTAGTATGAGGTTCAATGGAAAAATTCATTGGACGAAGCATGAGGAGCTCTAATGTGTGTTTCGAAGGATAGTCAATGCTGAACTAAAGGCACACTTTATTGAAGGCCGGTCATAGATACTAAAACTAAAAACGAGGGGTTTATTGTAACATGGGATTCAATGGAAGGATCTATTGCGCTAAGCATGGAGAAGTCTAAAGTGTGATTTAAAAAATGGTAAACACAATTCTAAAGGGATGGATGTAAAACGGGAGATTATAATACTATGCATGCCATGAGAAAAACTAAAGGGACATTTTTCTGGAAAGCAAGTAAAGATAGACATATTTTATTCAATATAGACTCAAACTATGGACAAACTAAATCTAAACCAAGTTAATGAAGGCTCCCAAGAAAGCCAACTAATGGTGCCTTCAGATCCTAGATCCAAAATGAAAGGGTTTCCCCATGCATCTTGTAATCCCTATTCTGAAAACACTTCTAAACTATTCCTGACACTATTCCAAGTCCACACTAACCCCTTTGAAGTTGAATGGTGAAGAAAAAAAAAATTGAGAGGAAGAGAGAAGGCGAGGCGGAAAAAAAAAGGAGTAAATAAAATTCACGTGGGCGGAATTTTTAAATTGGGTTTAATGGGTGGATGTACTTCAAAAAACCTAACATTTTCCATGTGGCTCATACACTTTTGCGTTCTTGTTGAACTGCACCAGAAACTCACCTGGTCAAAAAAGTATTTATGAAACCGTACTTTTGTCATGGAAGTCCTTCTTACATAAATCCCATAAAAAAGAAACTATCCCTTCCGCTTTTAACTACAGTGTTTAAAGTTTCATTTGAGACGAAATGTGATTTTATCTGGGCGACGGGGATTGATAAACTGTAGAGCTTAGTCTGTCAGTTTGTCCCATTTCCCGCCCTTTTTCCACATCCCACAGATAGTATTACTTGCAAAGCTATTGCACCCGGTTTTCATATAATAAAGACAAAGCAAAAAAAAAAAAAAAAAAAGAAGACAGGTATAAAATAAATATTTTCAATAGTTTCTTTATTTTTGAAATCAGCAACCACGAATCTAAAGCTAAAATGATACACGTTTATGAAGAGAGAGCGTGCAGCAAGGGGGAAAATATAACAAAGCTAAGAGGAAAGAATCCAATTGGGGGGGGGCTATTTTCAAATAATACAAATGTAATGGAAGAAGAGATGTGTCAAGTAATAACTAAACAAAGGAGGAATGGTGACGAAATAAAGTTTTTGGCCGTAGGTATAAGGACTTGCTTAGATATACTGACGATTGGTGCCTGTAATATTGGGTTGTAACAAAGTTTGTATAGTTTGCATCCACTGTACTGGTGTGTCTGATGTCATCGGATATTTGCCTGCTGTTCCCGACTCGTTTCCGTTCACGATTGTTGTTTCTCCAAACGGTGCAGTAGTGCTTGTATTGGATGAAGATGTCACTGTGGTGTCAGATGTTGCTGTTGTGCTTGTATTGGAATTAGGCGTAGCTCCAGTCACTGTTGTGTCAGATGGTGTTGTAGCGCTTGCATTGGTGATGGATGTAACGGTTGTCACAGTTGTATCCAATGGTAGCGGCGCGGTGGTATTGGAGGTAAGCATAGTTGTCATTGCTGCTGCTGGTATTCCTGTTGGTGAATGCATCCGTGGTCTTTTTCGTCTGGGATCACTATCAGGTTCATTGTTGCTCTCATCATCGTCATCATCGTCACTAAGAAGACTGATAACATTTTCCGATTCATTCGCTGTAACAATGTTGGTGCTGTGCAGTTGCTTCATATTCAGCTGGTTAATTGATTCCTTGCTTTCGTCATAATCTGTATCTGAATCAGGGTCGTCATCGGCGTCAATTTTCGTCACCTTCCAAGATTTACTCGTTCCAGAGATCATCACTTCATATGCACCCTTCGGAACTGATGAGAGCAAGTTTTGGAAGTACATGTCGCGGCGTAATGAGGTCGGAGGTGTTTGATTGTTGCAGATAGGGCATTTCCACAAAGGTACAAGTCCTTTGTTCATTGCTAAATAAGAGTGAAGGTCAAAGCACTATTGAAAAGATGACAAAATATAAATAAATATCCTGTTGTCAGTTACACGAGAACCTTCCTTCTGGACGAATACTTACAGACGGATGCCTGCAATCCACTCCTTTGGTCGGCGTCTTGATGATGGTCAGAGATATCGGACATTTGAGGGTCAGGACAATTGATTTCTGGATAATCTCAATATCATCATCGGCTTCATCATGATTCTGGTTGTGTGAGCCACCATTACCTAATAGTCTGTCTACAAATTGTTCACCAGAGGCAGCATCAATGATATAATCATATAAAAATCTTGTAATCATGTCTTGACTTTCGCATTTGTAAATCCCAATAGCAAAAATATAGTTCTATATGTAAAAAAAAAAAAAAAAAAAAATTAGAGCCAAGGAACCACCATCGCATGTGTTTATCTACTTACGCATGAGCATGCATGTTGCTTGACGGTCAAAACGTTGCGTCCTTCCACCACCAAGTCAACAATATTGAAGGGCATATCTTTTCCTAGGTACAAAGGTCGTTCAGAGTTGTTGTCCATTTTTCGCCTCTAATATGTATGTATATATAAAATGTTATAAAATCAGCTTGCCATTTTCCCTTTCCCTTTTTCCTCCGTCATCTTCCAAACAGTTTACTTACCCTTTCCAAGGTTGGTGCACGATTGTTAATCAACAAGGAAGCATTTTCAGGCCATTCGCATTTGTTTTCGTCCGTTTTCGCTTTCCATGAGTTAAGTATAAAATTCAGAGGAAGTAAATTGTTGTCCGCGACAGCGTTCTTTGATAGCTTGATTCGTTGATAATATTCTTTGCCAATATAGAAAACCGCATCCGTCTGGAATTCTTCATGTCTAACCATAAACGGTTTGACAGCATACTGAATACGGTGATTGTGAAGTGGTAGTAAGTGTTCTGGTATAGATGGCAAGGAAGATGATGCGGGCAGAGCTGGTGGTTGCATTGTGATTGGCGATTGTGGTGGCAATGATGAAGTTGAGGATGATTGCCCAGTCGTAATTTGAATGGACATCGAGTTCGGTACTGGATTTGCTGAATGTGGTAGAGCGACATTATTCCTGGGTAATTGCGGTGGCAAAAAAGCGGTATTGGGATTTCCAGTTGATTGTTGATACAATGGTCTCACTCGATGATTTTGGGTGTATTGCTGCTGAACCTGATGATAAGGGTTGTTGATATAAAAAGGCATCTGCCCTTGATCTGTTTGTTGAATTGGTTGAGGTTGTTGTAATTGTTGTTCTACTTGATTTGGCCTTTGAAATAGATTGATCCTTTGTTGAACTATTTGTTGCTGCTGCTGCTGTAGTTGATCAAATTGACGAGGAGGTTGTCGCTGTTGCAGCTGCGGTTGCGGTTGCGGTTGCGATTGCGGTTGCGGTTGCGGCTGCGGCTGCGGTTGTAGTTGGTGTTGCTGTGAAGGTTGTTGTGAAGGTTGGAAACTTGGAGGAAGGAGATAAAGAGGTGACTGGGTAGGTCGACTAGATGGGATCGTTTGCGGTATAGTCGGCAGTGTATTATTCATACTAGAATGTGTTATACGGGCCATTTGTATAGGTTGCGTCGGTTGTTTTGGTCGTAAAGGTCGATTTGAGGGTGGCGATACAGCAAGATTTTGTTTGACAAGAATATCTTCAAACCATTCACGTATTTTTGCTATTAAAGACGCATATGTATTGAATCAATCAGATAAAGTACTATTTTTCATTTTGTGATTTTTCAAAACTATATATTTCTCTTACCTTGACTCTGCGCACTGAGACGGTGGTTGTTCTCGTAGATGGTTCTGATGATTTGTAAGCCAGTCCAAGGACCAAACTTGGGTGAGGACTGATGGACCGCCTATGTTACAAAACAAAACAAAATCAATTCATTTGCCCGTTTGTGTATGTGTTCATACATACCTCTGCACATTTCATAAGCGGCTGTTCGTTTTCTGGATTGTATGCCCTAGGATCTTGTAACCAAAGGAGAAATTCATCACAAGCACTACCGTAGCTAACAAGATGTCGAATGTTTTTTTCCAGTTCTAGAAGTCGTTTGGTGTTTTTTTGCAGAATCTTCAGTGCTTCGCTGGAAAAAGCAATTGGGTTGGCGCGGTGTTGTTCACTCTGTGGGGATTGTTGACGTCGTGGAGACTGCTGAGGTTGGGGAGACCGCTGACGCTGTTGTGGGCTGGACTGAACGGCATGAGAAATTTGAGCAACTACTTGTGCTGTTTGCTGTTGCTGTTGTTGCGGTGGTGCTGGTGGTACCAGAGGGGATGGGTTTTGATTCGATGGCGTTTCTTGTCCAGCTACTGCAGGTCCCGTAATGCGGGGTGACGGGTGATTGAATTCTGTATCAACGCCTATTGATGTAAGTGGTGATGAATTTGGTGTTGAAAATGTTGCGACAGGTGAGTGAGTGTGCAATATACTGTCAATGAGTCTTGGAGAAGGAGAATCTAAAGGCGTAGAAACAACGTTGTTCTTGGGATCATAGGCTGGATGCTGTACACTTCCAAAAGATGAATTTGTTGATATGTGGTTGTTTGTTGTAGAAGCTAACAGAGAGGGGACACAAATTAAATAGTATATCTGAAAGGGTAAGTATTGTGACATTTGGCATTTGCATGTTTTCTATTACCTTTAGCCAATAAGCCAGATCTTGGAGTAGAAATATAGACTGCTGGGTATGATGTAGTTGGGGTAGCAGAAGAAGAATGTTGAGTAATGGATGGATTGGAACCTTGCAAATTAAAACAAGCAAGATTAATATAAGCGTTATTATAATAATCTATTGATATCTTACCATTCACATCAGAACGATAACCAATTGGAGCGTTTTGGTTTGATGTCATACAATCTATATCGTAAATAAAGTAAAACTGAAGAAGAAAAAATAGGTAGGGCGAAAAAAAAAAAAAAAAAAAAAAAAAAAAAAAAAAAACAATGAAGGAATTCAACCAATTTCAAATGCCGCTGAGATATAAAAAAAAATAACGATAAATTTATTCAAATAACATTCAATCCTTTTCTACAATTCTTTGAAGATGATCATCAATTTGGTTAACAGATAATGTATGGAAGTCAGTGTTGTCCTTTGTCACCATGCCAACTTCAATTTCAGTTGGTTTGAAATCAACAGCCAAAACAGTTGATAAGGTTGTGATGGCAAGCTATATCAAGAAAACAAATAGCACTTGGTGAGTGATTCCATGAACCCTTTATTAATAAGCATTATAACTTACTTCGATGGTATCTTCCATGTTCAATTCAGGATTCTTTTTCAACTTCTTTTCCAAATGATTCAAGGCTTCTTGTTGTTTGGCACCAGCAGCTGTTGCTTTGTAACCCACATAATATCCAGCAGGATCGCATTTGTATAATTGAGGTCCCCATTCATCATCATGTCCAATAAGAATCATTGCTAAATACGCCAGACGATAATATATAATATAATATATGTATATATATTGAGCCCCTTTATATTCTATCACTGATTATGTATCGCTACATCTTTTTTCTTTTAACTTACAGACACCCAATGGACGCATAGCAGCTTGTTGAGTATAAACTTGATTAATATTAGCCACACGCTTGGCAAGCATATCTGCTGGGATTTCGTAGCCATATTTATATCTGAATTCAGCCGCTTCTTGACGAGCACGGGTGACTTGAGAGCGGGCATCAGCTATAGAAATGGATGATTTGTTCAGTATAATTCAAGTGAAAAGTGGGTCAAAGTACTTACGAACCATTCCAGTCATGACACAGCCAATTTTTGGTGTAAGTTGGTAGACGTGCGTAATCGTCGAAGGGTCCAATAACTTGTCCTATGTTTGTAAATAAAGCATATTTAGTTCAGAAAAATCCTCGTCCCTATAAAACTGAGAAATATTACTTACAGGTATTTTCTTTTGAGTGACATAACACAGCCATCACGACCACGAACGCCTACAGATGTGATTCCACTGTTAGAGATAGCCTTGAAAGCATATTCTGATAATAAAATAATGGAGTGAGTGTCATGGAAATCTTCCTGTGCCTTTTTTTTTTTATTGTTCTTGTTTCTTACCAACTTGATATAAGCGGCCTTCAGGAGAGAAGATTGTAATATGTCGATCGTACCCAGCACTTGACCCTCGACTCATGTTTGATATGAAAGAGTTAAAAAGATTGTGGAAAAAAAGAAGGGAACAAACCCAGAAAAAAAAAAAAAGCGCGATGAAGTCAAGGTAAAAGACACGTAATCGTCACCGGGCAAATGTTTTTCAGATCCCGCCATTTTCGACCTTGGAAGAAGAAAGGCTCCCCTGATTGCCCATCAACATTTGCCCAAACTTTTCATCCATTTCCCCTTCCCTCCAGTCTACTATCCCGAGTCCTAATACCCACCAGTGATCCCATTTTATATAACTGTGTGATTCAAATACCGCAAAGTATAGGGTTTCAGATAAACTGTGGTCTGCCTTGCAAGCCATAAATGACTCGTAAAACAAAAGGATGCAACATTTTATTGAGACATGAAAAAAGAAGGATAAATTGTATTAAAATATTAAAACGATGACAAATAAGTAATAGCTAAGATAATGTATAGGGATAATGTATAAATATAAAATAAAATAATAAATAAATAATGAGATGATAAGGATAATAATATATACGAAAATAATAAAAATGGGATAAATCGTAAGTAAACTGTCAAGATGTTGTCGAATAGGCACCCAAAGTGACACTGGCAGTACTACTGTAACTTGCGGAATACTTGCTGATGATTTTCTTGAGGGCCGTAGGGAGTGAAGACCAGGCAAACACCTTGAGATCCTTTTCGATATTTCTTGGCTTGGGATGGTTGAATGCCATGATGAGTCGAAAGAAGTCGCCACTGTCTGGTTTCATTTTGCTGACCGTCAACGGACGAAAACCTTCCAAATTGCGCCGTACTCGATTCTTTTCTTCTGTGGTAAACCGTACACCAATCAACGCTTCCAAAAGGTAAATGATATCCACCGAGGTAATAAAATAGTCGCTTTTTTCTTGCCAGTAAATGCACGACACAATGATTTCTTGAGGAGTGTTGACCCGATTGGTAGGCTCAATAGCTTGACAATGGCAAATAATCTCGTGGTCGTGCTGTCGCCGCCAGAATCGCACCAGTCGTCTATTGTCCTCTTTTTCTTGATCCGTCCATTCTTGCATCATCGCGTCCATATCCCCTTCAATAATCAAATCCGCGTGGCTAAGTAAGTTGGCAAAAGGATTGGCTGCTGCTGCTGCTGCCGTCGTTGAGGCCGCAGTGGAACTTGTTGAAATGTCATGACGAGGCATGGTGGATGATGGTGCTGCTGCCGGCGCAATATCCAATCCAGTAGATGATGCTGATATTGATGGGTGGTGATGGTGTTGTTGTAGGTGTGGAGCAGTAGCGGACGTTAAAGTGACTGACTGTGGTGGCGGTTGTATAGAACTTGTTGTTGACGTAGCAAATGAAGTTGAAGGATCAGTGAGACCATGTTGGAGTACGCCCCCTGATGTTGCCATTGCACCCATATTCCCGGAAGAGAGTCCCATTGGATCGTTTGTGGCATAGCTGAATGAGTCCGTCGAAGCCGTAGGTCTATAAGGGAACATGAGTTGGGAAGGAGACGTTGATTCTATAGTAAAAAAAGGATCCAGAATTGAGTATGATGAATGATAAAGAAGGAAGGTGGATAAGAATAAAAAGGAAGGTAACGTATAAGGCATGAAGTCATTGTGTAGTGAGTTAAGTAAAAGAATGAAAAAGGATAAAGCGGTATTGACTTCTAGTTTGGTCAAGTACAAAAGGGGGAAGCGGTGGAAAAGAAGTTGGAAATGAAAAAAAAAAAAAAAAATCCTCAGATGCCAAGGCATTCAGAGAACAATGAAAGGGCGGAGAAGAGGCGGAGTGTAAATAATTGGGGAGCATGAAAAAAGGGAAGCTTACCATCGTAATATTGCCTTGACGAACGAGAGGTAGGAATTGTGGGGTTACTGGCAGGCGTAGAGGAGGATTGTATGTACTGTGGCGGTAGTCCGTAATAATTGTAATCATAGCCTTGCTGAGCTGGTAGCATGTAGGAACTTGCAGATGGCTGTTGTTGTGGCTGCTGTGCATGTGTATCCTGGCCACCTGTCATTTTTTCCAAAAAAGTCAAGCGACGAAAAAAAAAAAAATTATGAAATCCGATGATCGTTTTTTTTTTTTTTTTTTTTTTTTTTGGCGGTTATCCTTACCAGTATTATCATCCGTGGATGATGACGAAGCACCTGCAGAAGGTTTGGTTCGCTTCATCATCATATTATAATCCAACGATAATTCAGCAGATGACCGTTTCCTTGATTGATACGTAAAATAACCAACTGGCCAAGCATCTAATATATTATGCGGTTGATCTGCTACAACAATGACATATAAAGTAATAGATTTATCACCTGACTGAGTCAATGACCAAGACGGGACTGTGCAAGTTAAATGGATGAGATTTGATCCTGGATCTAAATAAGCGTGTGTGGGCATAATACAAGAACCAAAAGCTATTTTCAGTCTTGCTATGCATTCTGTATTATCCATTTGTAAACTCATGTGAAGGGAATCCATTTCTTGTCCGTGGCGGGGTTCATATTCATATATTCGAGGTGGATTATATCGTTGTGTGGGTGGTTGGATGATCCATGTTGTCAGTGGTTGCTGTTGTTGTTGCTGTTGTTGTTGTTGTTGTCTTTGACTCGATGGATCATCTTCGTCTTGTGATGTGGGCAAATTATAATCTATGATTAAAATAAAATTTTTGTTAGATGATACATTTTTACCTTTTTTTTTTTTAATTTATCTCGATCTTTTATCGTGATTATCATACGTTGCTGTGCCATTTGCTTCAATCAATCACAAGATCGACAATCAATAATAATAATAGTGAAGTTTTTTTTTTTTTTTTTTTCTTCTTCTTCTCTTTTCTTCTTCTTTTTAATTATATTCGAGAAAGGTGTACGAAGACGGATTTACGTCAACCAGAAAATCAAGAAAAAAAAATCGAAGTGTTATATCTATAGAATGGTATTAAATAAAAGACAAGCGTCAGTGATGATGATTTGACATTGTAACTCCGTCAATGGATTGAAATTGCATTGTAATTTCCAGTACTATAATAAAACTTACGTTTTATAGCAAGTGGATCACTTTTTAAGTTTTAAAAAGGAAAAGGAAAGGTAGAACAAAGTTGATGGAAAAAGGCAAGATATTATATTTTTCCCTCGAGTCAAGAGTTTTACCGGTTGTAAAACCTGTTCAATCGTCGTTATGTTTGATGTGTTATGTGAGTCGGGAAATACAAAAAAATCCGCCATAATCACTCACCCACGTAAAAAAGTGGCTTTTCGATTGGCGCTCACCAATTTTTCTCTTTTTCCCTTTTCTTTTTTTATATTATTTTTTCTCATCCCCTTGTTTTTTTTCACCAAAAAGCCAAAATCGTTTCTCATCTCTTCCTATTCCCTTATATTCAACTGGTATTACCTATTATTATTATTTATATATATATTGAAAAAAGAACAAAAAGATGTTTACTAAAGCATGACCAATAACCCTTCCTTTTCCCCTTTCACAGACAAACACACCTCTTCCTTCCTCCCTATCATCTCTTTTATTATTCTTATCGCTACTGTTTATACAATATTTTTGATCTATACAACATCTGGTAAGTTCGTTTTATGCTATATGAAGAAAAAAAATTCCTCAGCAACGTTTCTCATCTGTACACCTTGTAGAAAATGCAAGAATCTCAAGACCATAGTAACTCACCTACAGACCGATCCAAGAGACCTAGACTTGAAGAAGAAGTCGATGCCGATTACGAACACCATGGAGAAGAAGATAGACATCCAAAACGGCAAGCTGTACCCAATCCTGAAACCAAAGCACCTCATTTTGCTGGCGAAGAAAAGAAGGACTCACAACAACGACGAAACAAGAAATGGACGGAAGGTGATCCCTCAGAATCTGATGATGAAGTACAGATTGTGGTAGCTGGTCAAACTCGAGAATATGGAGGTGGATCGGATACTGATAGCACCAGCAAAGACAAAGGTCGCGGCAGTAGTAGCAATGTTTTGAATCTCAACAATGGTGAAGTCAATGTCTCTATTCGATCATTGGTTGGTACAAAGGATGCTGGTGTTATTATTGGTCGTGCTGGAAAAAATGTCAATGAAATTAGAGAATACTCGTCTGCTCGCGTCACTATCTCTGACAACATCCCCAATGCCTATGAACGTATTTTGACTGTCCATGGTCCAGTAGAAGCGGTGGCAAAGGTACTGATTATTATAATGATTTTACAAAGTACTAAAACTGTATGCACTCATGATTCCTGACTCCTATTCGTTTATAGGCTTATTCAATGGTTGGTGAAAAGATATTGGCTGAAATACCTATTGATGAACAAGGCAAACGTGAAACTACTCTTGCAATTCGACTACTGGTGCCTGATTCACGAATGGGTAATCTTATTGGGCGAAGTGGATCCATCATCAAATCAATTCAAGAAGAAAGTGGTGCTCGAATGAACGCTTCCGAAGAATCCCTACCAATGTCAACTGAACGCGCCATGACCATATCTGGTACTCCTGCATCTATTCACATTGCTGTCGGTCGTATTGCTGATATTCTTGCCGAACACTCCGATCGAAACAACGCCAATCATATACCTTTTATCCCTATTGCCAACAACCCTTCCATGCCTTCTTCGATGGGGCGATCCGGATACTCTGGACGTGGCGGTAATGGTAATGGTGCTGGTAGTGGTGGAAATGCTGGACCCGGTCCAAGTAATGGTGGTGGTGCAGGTGCTTATGGAATGATGCCTGGTATGCCTGGTATGCCAATGGCCTCTCCTTTCTTCTACCAAGGTGGTAACTATGCAACTGGTGCTCAAGATTACGGAAATATGCCCATGAACAACAATCAGTCTCAACAAATCTTTATCCCCAACGAAATGGTACGTTTAGAAAAATATAAATATCTTGTAATGATATTTATCATCTTTTTTTTTTTTTTTTATTTGTTTATTAGGTTGGATGTATTATTGGAAAGGGCGGAAGCAAGATCAATGAGATTCGACAAATTAGTGGAAGTCATATCAAGATCATGGATCCTATCGATGATACGAATGAACGATTAGTCACTGTCACTGGTACTCATGAAAGCAATCAAATGGCTCTCTACTTATTGTATTCTCGATTGGAATCTGAAAAGGCCCGTTTGGGTATGATGTGATTAGATTAGTCACTGTTTTGTTTTTTGTTTTTTTTTGTTTCGTTTTTTTTACTCAATAAAATTTTTTTTGATTTGTTTGACTTGACATTACTACACTGAAATGGAAAATTATTGCTAATTTATGTCTTTTTTTTTTTTTTTTTTTTTTTTTTTTTTTGCCAGTCTAGTAACATCAACTCATTGCTGTATCTTTTCCATTAATCCGTTAATTGCTCCAAGTGTTTCTCTAAAGACAATCTGACTTCCCAAAGAGCATAATCGTTTATGACACATGGGGATGTTGATGAATATTTTACTCAGGCACTATACAAAAGCAAGGTTTGATCATAGTAAGAGAAAGGACATCAAAAAAGTCAATATTACACTATATTTAATTCTGACATTTTATTTTTAATAGATTGATCTCGATAACATGCTATTCGACAGATCCGACGATATTGCACCATCCAACAAATACAGCACTTTTATTGATGGACAATTTCGGCAGGACAAGATGGCGAATATTGAATAGTCTGAAAATGGATGGTCACCACTATTTACCCACACTTTAACTTTTATACACTCTGTCATTAAACTTATGGCTTTATTCTCCACATAGAAAATTACGATTTATACAGGGTCCTGGTAATCAGGGGTTGAATCAAGGCAGGTGCTAAACTTGTGGTCCGTTGGTGTATGTGTTTGTAGTTTAGAAAGAATGGTCTTCACTTTTTTGCATTGTAGTTTAGCCTATTGTACTATTGCTGATATATACTTTTTAATGTGAATCACGCCATCATTATTTTTTGTTTTGTTATTATCGACTTTGATTGTCTCTTTGTGACACTGTTGTACCGTTGATAGTACTTTTTTGTTGTACTACAGACATATGAATAAATAAAAATGCAGTATTATCTTATTTATATTGAAAAACTTTTTTGATTGTTGTCTTATATCTTTCCTTCTGTCTCCTTTTTGCCTTTTTCTCATTTTGATTTAAAATGATGAGACTGAATGGTTTATCGTTAGTTTATGTTTTGATATCATCATTACTATTCCTTGATATAGTGCAAGCGATTCCTAAATTTCATACTGGTAAAGAAAGAAAAAAATAGGCTGTATCTTTGGCGGTTTTATTAAATCAAGGTCATATATTGTGACTAGACCTAGTGCATACAAACTCTAATGCACTTTTACTCATCGCCATTTAGTAAACGGACAGTTTCACAATGGCACCACATGCCCACCACAAATAAAACGTAATGTCGATTGTCCTACTATCTGCGCCGTCAGTTTAGATCAATGCCCCACTCTACCATCATGTCCTCCAACGGAAATTTTATGTGGTGATGGATCTTGTCATAAAGATTGCGTTCACATTTCTCCTGCAGAGTCTTGTGGATGCCCCTCGAATCCCGGAGCTCGACTGTTCAAGTGCCCAGTGACCGCCTCCATTGACATACCGCAATGGGATCCATCCAAAAACGATATTCAAACATATTCCATCTGCTCAGCTCACTATAACTATTCCTCGACACTTCCTACTTGGGCAAGCATGCAATTGAACACGAGTGTTTTATGGAACGTCTGCGATACGCCAGCGGGAATCATATTTCCCATTCAGGGTAAGAAAAAATAAAAAGGCACAACAGAACAGAAAAATAATACGTTTTCAATTTACCTCTCTCTATTCTTCTTCTTCTTCTTCCTCTTCATCCTCTTCAGCACCGTTTGTAATAAGCTATCTTGTTATATTCCTGGGCTTTTTTGCGTTTTTGGGGTTATGGCTAGTGTACAAAACGTTGAGAGAAATGGTATGTACGGATCATGCCGCATATTGCACAAAATTTAAAACCCAGAGTTTAATACTTTCTGCGCCTTATTTTTTATTTTTTCTCTCTGTAGTCTACAAATTACGATGCTCCTAAAATTGCTTCAACAACCAAGACCAAAGTGCCTACAAATATTCACCGTGATATTCGATTGAAAGGATTCAACAATGACTGGTTTGGTGTATTCATGATATTATATACAGGCTCTGTCTCTATTGGCTGGCTAGTATTCCTACTTGTCATCTCTCTGGACTATTATGGCTACGTCGTAAGTAAATCGCCTCAAAAAAATCTTTGAAATACATGATATAAATTCTTTCATCTTCTATACAATTAGCTCGAAAATACGCCTTACATCTTGACATATAACTCATACGAATTAAGCAGCAAGGCTTTTTGCGTATTATGGTTTTTATCAACGGTGTGGTATCTCATCCTCAATCTCTTCCGCGACAAGATCGTCAATTTTTTCCGTATACAGCAACCATTGGACAAGGCGAACTATGTGCAAATAGAAACACCAAGGCAGGTCATTCAAATGCTTCAAGGAGGGGATACTAAGCAGAATAACGGGTCTCCGTTTTCCATCTTGGCAAGTCTACAATCTCTTGAAACGCAACTCCGCTCTGTGCTTGGCTTTGATGCCTTTGTGGACACACGACGAATCAACGCTTCTACTTTGGATCATCGCCGTTATTTTGAATTCCAAAGTACACGCTATGTTTATCAAAATAATACATTTGCACCTGCGACTCTTCAACTTGGCTCGGATGTGCCTCACCTTTTGGCAATGGCTACTGGGCTCTCTGAAAAGGATGCTTTGGAACGATTGGATTTGATTGGACCTAACTTTATTGCCGTACATGTACCTAGCTTTATCGAAGCGTTATGGCAAGAGTAAGTGACATATTCATTGGCTTATTATTGCTACTTTTGTTCATACCGATTTACCCACTCTCTTTTTTTTTTTTTTTTCCTCCCGCCATGCATTAGGTTGACTGGGTTTTTTTATATCTATCAACTACAAATTCTTTGGGTGTATTTCTATATGGCATATTCACCGATTGGTATCTCAGATACTGCTGTTATTATATTGGCGGCTGTCATCAAGGTGATTGTGCGATTGCGTTCGGAGTATCGTGTCAAGTCTATGGCGGAACATGTCAATCAAGTCCAAGTCCTTCGTGATGAGCGATGGCGATCTATCTCTACTGCTGATTTGGTTCCCGGAGATGTGTTTGAAATCATTCCTCAACAAGTGATGCCAGTAGATGCAGTTGTTTTACAAGGTGATATAGTGGTTGATGAAAGCTCTTTGACAGGTAAAGAAGAATGTGTTATGGAAATCATTGAAAAATACACACATTAGTTTTCTAAACTTATTTTCCTATCTTCGTTTTTTTTTAGGCGAACCTTTACCAATTCGCAAATTCCCACTGCGGGATGACGGACAGCCATACGACAGATTAGTATCGGGAAAAATCCATAGCTTATATGCTGGTACAACTATCAAACAAACAACATCAATCTCCATAGCATTGGTTTTGGAAACGCGAACAAACACCGAAAAGGGCAAACTTGTCCAAAAAATACTATTTCCGCAACCTGTCTCCTTCATTTTCCATGAGCAGCTTAAATTGGTCTTTTGCATTCTTCTCTGTTGGGCTATATTTTTATTGGGCATTGGATCATGGTGGTTAGGAGGTCGAGGAATGACAGCACTTTTTTATGGTCTTACTTGTGCCGCTCAGGTCATGAATCCATTATTACCAGGTAGGATAGGGGGATGACCTTGTATGAAGAACGACAATGCATATGAATTTATCACTGACCCCTTTCCATTGCCAATGTCACGTTTTCATTAGCCATCCTTGTTGTTGGTCAATCCATTGCTGCTGGAAGACTACGTAGTAAAGGAATCTTCTGTGTGGATCTGCCTCGGATACTTATGGCGGGAAAGGTGCAAGTATTTTGCTTTGACAAGACGGGCACACTTACGAAAGAAGGGTTAGAATATTATGGTGTTTATCCTGTGGAATTACAATCGACTACATTACAATTCGGAAGTGCAAAACAACAATTCGGGGAACTTCGAGACGATGATCATGTTGAACAGCTTTTGAAATGGGGGCTTACGTCATGTCATTCCGTAACAACTCTGGACAACAGCTACATCGGAAACCCTGTAGACATCGTCATGTTTCAAGCGACGGGGGCTGAGCTATCGACAGTGGATGGACACGATATATTTACATTAGCAAACGTCGATTACTCAAACAACAGCAACAACAACAACAGTGAAAAGACGTCATCAACAACACAATTGGAGATCATCCAACGCTTTGAATTCCAACATGCACGAGCCTCCATGTCAGTGGCCGTTCGAAATACTTTCACTGGTCACACTCACATATTCTGCAAAGGTTCGTTTGAACGGCTCCATTCCATCTCCACTCAAGTACCTAGTGATTTTGACTTTGTGACATCCAACCTGGCTCGTGAAGGCTGCTATGTTCTGGGGATTGCTCATCGCGACCTTGGTGTCATCGATCCTGATGTTGTGCGGGGCTGGTCTCGTGATGAATTGGAATCTGATCTGTCTTTTCTGGGCCTGGTGCTGTTCAAGAATCTTCTCAAAGATGATACCAAGGATGCTATATTGCAGTTGAAAGAAGGTGACACTCGTACGGTTATGATTACAGGCGATAATGCTTTGACTGGTGTCTTTATTGGCCAACAATGTGGACTGGTACCTCCTCATGTCCGTGTCTTAGTCGGCGATGTTGTCTCTGAAGAAAACAAAGTACCTGAAATCAATGAAAACGGCGCAGTTGCGGCTGATGAAAATGATGATGAGGTCAACAAAGAAAGGTCAAGCAGTGGGAATCAAGCAACAACAGTAGTATGGTATGATTCGGAAACTGGGACGCGTGAATATGACTTGGAATTGGCATTGCAGACACAGAAAATCGAACTGGCTGTGACAGGAACGGCTTTCCGACACCTTTTGGCAACGGGGCAAATGCGGTCTTACCTTTACTCTACTCGGATTTTTGCCCGTATGACTCCAGTGGACAAGATGCAGTGCGTGGAACTATTTATGGAAAAAGCTGTAACAGCAATGTGCGGCGATGGTGGGAACGATTGTGGTGCATTACGAACGGCACATGTAGGGATCGCTATGTCGGAAGCAGAAGCATCGGTGGTCAGCCCATTTAGTACCCCCAAGCGGTCTGTCCAAGCGTGTGTGGATTTAATGATACAAGGTCGTGCTGGTTTGGCTACCTCTTTTGCAAGTTACAAATACCTGATTATGTATGGTGAAACAATGGCTACTGTCAAGTTTTGTACGTTTTACTATACAATGTCTTTCTCTCAATGGAATTTTATTTTGATTGATGCCTTTATTGTAAGTGATTACTTGAAAAAAAAATAAGTGTATACAAGCTAAATCTTCCTCTTAATATATAGACTGTGTTTTGTGCATTTGCGGTGACGCAAGCAGGTGCGGCAACCAAATTATCGAAGCATCGTCCAACTGCCCGTATTCTTGGTCCTGAGGTACTTCTTTCGGTTACGGGTCAGCTCTTCATTAATGCCTGGTTTTTGATTGGTGCCTACATTTGGTTATATACACAGGACGACTTTTTCCGGTGCCGCGAATGGGATGCACGAGCAACAGATAATTCCAAATGGTGGTTATTAGGTGACTCATTCGAGGCTGACATTCTCACATTTATCACTCTATATCAATTCATCAACTCCGGTTTTGTTTTCAACTATGGTTATATCTTCAGAAAATCATGGTATCGAAACTACCTTCTTGTTGGTGTGTGGGTTCTCTTTGTCACTATTGTAAGTTACTGGGAATTGGCAGGTATGAAGCATGAAAGAAAGTAAAAAACTGCCGTTTTTATTATTTTTTGATCATTAATTTTCTGCATTTTCTTTCATATCATAGATCCAAATTCCTTCGGGTGTCTTATGCGGGTGAATTGCGGCGATCCGGATGTGTTAGTGTCAATGGGATACCCACGACCTGACTTCAATATAGAGCCTTACAACAATCCTTGGGGACACAATGTATTACCTAAATCCTTCAGATACCAATTGTGGGGTTACTCTATTGGAAACTTTGTCGTGATCAATGCTTGGGAATTGCTGGTAATTCTTGGTCCTGTGCGAAATTACTTGCGATCAAAATATCCTTTACAGCGCCTCAAGATACATCTTTAGTAGTAGTACTCCTCATTTTGGTTTTTAGTAGTAATATATATATAATACGCACATTATAGCTTTTAGATGTTATTCTTTATCACTCCATTACTATTATTATTAATATTATCAATAAATTCATCAATCGATAATCATGAAAACACATTCGATTCCCTTCGACGACTGTCTGGCACTGTGTCATAATCATTATCTTTTCGGGCAACTGAGATGACCTGATTCGGGGTCTTGGCGGACTTTTTTCCCACCTGTCTATTTTTTTTTTTTTTTTTGTCTCAAATAAAGAAGAACCACATATATAAATTATGGTTAAACATACACGGTTATTCTGGTGCTATCATATTATTGATAAAAACATGGTTCGGTTATTTCTTGGAAAAACATGAGAAATGGATATAAATCTTTGTTTCAGAAGTGGTGGGCAGTTTTTCAGGGTGATCGGGGTGTGAAACAGTGAAACCACAAATGGCATGATTTTATCGAGGCTAAAAAAAAAGTTGGAACTGGGAATAATATAAAAAAGCAACATGGGTTCCAATGATTTGCACGTCTTTTTCTTTCATTAATTTATAAAAAAAATTTTTTTTTCCCTTTTGTTGATACTTATACAAAAACAAAATCACTATCTATAAAAATGGCTCCCTCTAAAGTCGCAATTGTCGGTGCTGGCGCTGTTGGTGCTTCTATTGCCTATGCCTTGATGTTAAAGGATGTGGCCTCCGAAATCTTGATTGTGGACGTTGTTCAGGATATAGTGACCGGGCAAGTTCTTGATCTCAGCGATGTTGCTTGTGTTAGTTCCACCAAAGTAAAGGCGGCTACTAGCAAGGAAGCTGGTCAAGCTGATATTATTGTTGTTACTGCTGGTGCTAAACAAAAGGATGGTGAACCTCGTACTGACGTAAGTATAAAAAAATATATTGTAAGTGTAAAATATTCATTCTTTTTTTTTGGGGGGGGTTATAGCTAATTGGCCGCAATTACAAGATACTGGAAAGTGTGATTGGTGGCATGCAACCCATTAAGCCCGAAGCAATCATGCTATTGGTATCCAACCCTGTCGATATATTGACTCAAATTGCCCAAAAACTTAGTGGGCTTCCCCAAAAGCAAGTGTTTGGCTCTGGTACTTATTTGGACTCTACCCGACTTCGTGCTTTGATCTCCGATGTGTTGAATGTTAATGCCAACTCGGTACATGCGTACGTTCTCGGGGAACACGGTGATTCACAATTTGTTGCATGGGGTGCAGCTTCTGTTGCGGGTAAACCCTTGCTGGACTTCCCGGAAATTCAAAAATTAGATCGTAAGCAAGTACAAAACAACATTGCAGGCAAGGCTTTGGATATTATCAAATTGAAGGGAGCCACTTATTATGGTATTGGTGCTTGTGCTGCTGATTTGTGTGAATCTATTATCTTAAACAAACATCAACTCCGTCCTTTATCTGTGTTTGTACCCCGTTTGGGATGTTGTTTGTCTATGCCTGCTAAGTTTGGATACAATGGTATTGAAGAAATTTATGAAATCCCGCTCAACCAAGACGAAGAACAACAGTTGCAAGCTTCTGCCACTTCCATGAAATCCATTCTCTCCAAATTTTAAATTAGTAGTATTATCATTACTTTTACTTGTATAGCTGACTTTTTTTTTATTCTACGTTTATTCTATATTATTTTTTATTCTGCATTGACTCTTAATAAAGCTTTTTTTTTTGTGGATCATCTTCTTTCCACGCTATTTTTAAATACCGACTCCCATTTTATTTACTTTTTTTTTTTTTTTTATCATTTTCTTACACTCATATATACGTATATTATATATAGATATATATTTATATACACTCTCACATACACACACACACACACACACGCTCTCTCTCTCTCTCTCTCTATCACACACACACACACAAACACACATACACATATCTAGGTATATAGATATAGATATATATATATATATTATATACTCACATAGTTAGTCACTCACATTCACACTCATAGTTCTTACTTCATTACATTTACAATTTTCTTTTCTCATGAGCTCAGTCTCTTCTTACGATGGCAGTGAAAAGGACCTGCTTCACCAACGGACATTGGATGGTTTTATGCCTCGTCACGCCTACCTACGAAAAACGGACTTCCTAGATGCAATGGACAATACAAGGCTGTCTTCTCGTGATACGGATACTTGGAGTGTAGCAGCAACTGTGGATGATCAAGAATCAGTTGTTAGTACCAATACTCAGAAAAGCCGCTTGGTACATGATGTAGATGATGACAATCTGACGGCAGATGGCAACCCTCCTACTATATCGACTAACAACATCTCTGTGGACTTGAATGGTCAATCATTGGATATTGAAAGTTTGGACATTGATACTCTGGTTAGTCAAATGGACTCCCGATCTATGGCGTCTAGGTCGGTGGCTGCTGAATATGGAGACCGCACCACGGATGGATTTGGCAGTGAACTCAGTCTTACTCAAGATGATGATGACCATACACACAAGGACAGTGACGACCATGACATTCGGGGACATACTAACGATATGGATGAGAATGACAGTGAAATCAATCCAATTCACGATCATCACCAACACAACGAGGATGAGGACGACAACAGTATGGATAACGACAGTCGATACCACCGCCATCACCACCATCATCATCACCGCCATCATTCACCGCATAGTCCAGTGGTTGTAAATGATGCTATTCGGGCGCCTACTGAACCTCAACCAAGTATTGCGACAGTGGATAAATCATACTCACACCTTATGGAAGAAAACGAGATGTTGCAAGCTCAGCTGCGCCATTTGGAAAACACAACAAAACAGCAACAAGCCGTGATCGCTAGCATGCAAACACGCCACCATCCCCAGCCTTACGATGATTTATTACTTGGCGAACTCAACTCTTCAATTTTATCTCAGCAACTCACCACCTGGGCTGAACGAGTGACCAGTTTTGCCAGGCAATGGACGACCACAACAACACAACAGCGCCAAGTGGAAAAGGATTTATTTCATCATGTGATGGAGTATTATTTGCATGCTCTTCCCTTCGGAACGGACCATCAACTTTTGCTTAATACTGCCTATCAAGACCAATTGGCTCGGTTTCACAATACATTAGGACTCAACTTTGCGAAATGGTATCGACGGCAAACTGTACAATCTCTCGCCATGAACCCAGCCACCCATGACTATCTTCATGTTGTCCGTATGCTTATCACTCAACACATTTGCCGTGTCTTGGAAGCGGATCCTACTTTGGTGACGGAATCTTCTGAATGGCAAGACTTGTTGGATCATTGCGCAAGACTTTCGTTGGAACTCCACAGCAGCGATCAAGATGTGCTAATTCGACCTTTGGCCCCTGGAGCTCCTTACGATCAGAATATCATGGTGGTAGTGGATGATGATAAGGACTCACCATTAGTGACAGCGGAGGATGGTGACAAGACTGAAGTGACGCTTCCCAAAGAGCAAGACCCAACCCCAACTGTCAAATCCGTCGTTTGCCCTTTATTCATTGATGAACAGGATCAGGTGTTATTACCAGCTCGAGTGATACTGAACTAGGACTATCTCTACCTTCCTTTGCACCATTTTTTTTTTATTTTACAAAATTCATTTATTCTTTATACATATATGCTAGTTTATCATTCCCTCACCCCCCATAGTTGTTAGTATCTTCCCTCCTCCTTTATCACTTATATACTTTGCTGTAGTTCTATTCATTCTTTTAGTATTTCTTTATCTTATTTTTTATTTATCTTTTATATTCTCGTCTTTTATATACAAATGCGAATAAAAACCGTTTTACTCTTTTTTTTATGCGATTGAATTAATAGAAATATATGTCTTGTTTTTTTTTGGGGGGGGATAGGATATCATGAATTGATTCCTGCTTGAGGCAATAATTTTTTTTTATTGAACTGTGTTTTATGCCTGTCAATTATCAGCTTTGTACATATTGTGTTTTTGTTTTAGAGGAATCATTTGGGACCAGACACACCCCAAACATAATGATATATTATTACATAGTAGTAGCATCATCTGGGCTTTAGAACACTTATCACCATCCAATAAAAGCTTATTCAAATGTTTATATTATATACTTATTTTTATTTATGGTTTTCAAATGAGGGACTATATTGGGGACATACGCATAAAGTAAGAATTCACAATAATGATATCAACAGGAAAAACGAAGTTGTATCGTTAGCGTAGGTAATATTATTATTTCGAAGCGTGTTCTCATGCAATGCCCAAGACAGCAGCGTTCTGGAACCTTCAAATCCCACCACCGGATTATTATTTTCGTCTCTCTTTCTTTTTCCTTATGACTTTACAGTCTCAGTGTAAAATAATAAAAAAAAATCCCAAATTCGTCTTCTTTTTTCTTTCTTTCTTTTCTACTTCGCCATTTAACTTCTTTGAGGTTATGGTGCTTTTAGATTAGTGTCAGGACTAGTTTAGAAGGGGGTTTCAGATCAGGGACTGCAACATGCGAGGGAAACCCTTTCATTTTGGATCTACGATCTGGAACTACAATTAAATATCTTTATAGAACCATCATTAGCTTAGTTTAGTATCAGTTTGTCCATTGTTTGCATCAACATCTGAATAAAAATACCCCTTCCTTTACAATATTCAATAAAAAAATGTCTCATTAGTTTCTTTTATGCTCAATACGAAACTCCCATTGTACATTATGCAATAATGGTCACTCACATGTGTTGACACCAATCGCTTGTTTACCACGATCCCTTCAACCTTTCCCCACCTTTTTGTACAATTGTTCTCTTGTTAGCATTGCCTTTTTTGTTTAGTGTATCAATAAAATACTAGATATTTCTTTTTATTGTGGAGAAAGCGTGATATAAGATCAAGTTATTCTAAATTCAAAGAAGATAACCTATTTCTACAGTTGGGAGGGTATGTTATTGTAAAGTAAATGGGTAACCTATATTACGGCATGTGACAAACTATTCTACAGAAGAGGGGAGGTGTAAAGTATAATGAGAAGGGAACTTCACGATGGGGAATGTTGGCGGTTGCTATGAACACACATAGTCAAAATATAATCTATAGTAACGCAATCACATTTGTTTATTCAATTGAGATGGTATATAAAAAATTATTACAATATGAATATGATTGGAATATAGTACAAAATAATAATAATGAAAACAAGTAAAAGTAAAAAGAATATAGTACAAAATAATAATAATGAAAACAGGTAAAAGTAAAAGGAATATAGTGCAAAATAATAATAATGAAAACAAGTAAAAGTAAAAGGAACACTATAAAACTACTACTATTTCGGAACAAAGAATATTCTATGGCTACACTATGTGTAATGGTAGGTGGAAAGATGAACTAGTTGATTGGATGTCAAATATAAGCCTGGAATTTTCAAACGAGTTCAGGACGACCAAAACAGAAGAGTTGGTAGAGTCAATAGTCAACAAAGGTCAACGGCCTACACAGAGAGGGGTAAAGGGGGGGGTGAACAGGTTTAGTCAAAGAAAAAAAGTTGGCTCAATCGTGGCTGTTACATTTGGATCAGTTATGGATTTCATAGCTAGGCTGTTTTCTGTTGGCACCAGTTCTACCTTATCCTCCAGTGAAATAAGGAGTCATCAAAAGTCAATAACCTAGTCATAAAAGGAGAGTGAGAGAGAAAGAAGAGTGAGCACTGTAGGCCTAGTCAAAAAAAAGTTGGCCCAATTGTGGCTGCTTACAATCAATAGTGCATTTCATAGCTAGGCTGTTTTCTGTTGATATCAGTTTTCCATATCATCCACTGAAATAAAGAGTCATCAAAGATCAATAGCCTAGTGAAAAAAAAAGTTGTGAGTGAATAGATTAATTCTCAGTTACTCTACCTTTCAAATCAATTGAGCGCTTCGCGGCTAGACTGTTTTTCATTTGTTGATATTGGACTTTTCTGTTCTACTATATTGTTGTAGTTTGGATGATAAGTGGTTAGAAGTGCATGGGAATTGTATGAAAGGGTAGGGCGGGAAGTTCATTGGAAGAGTATATTACAGCAGTAAGAGAGCGAGAAAATGGTCAGAGCCAAAACGATAATTCAGCCTGTGCGAGGTTTTATGTCAAATCCCCCCAAAAGGAAAATGTAGAGGTCAGAAATAGCTGACGGAGTTTATAGCCAGCAAACTCGAATTACAGTTTATTCACTTTCTATTGAAATGAAGTATAAATAAATTGAGACGGTGACAAAATAAAGTTGGGATTGGGAAAATAAAGAATTTGGGACACTGGGAAAATATTTTAGAATGAGGAGCAAATATTTTGGAATGGGGAAGAAATGACATTGACATGCGCCAAATAAAAATTGACATAGAATATTGATTAGGAAGCCAAGGAAAAAAAAAGTGAGTAGAGTGAGTCTACACGAACTACCGGGGAAGGTGGGTTTTTTTTTTTTTTTTTTTTTTTTGTGCCCCTTCCCCTTTTTTTTTTTTTCTCGATCAACAATCCATGCTGCCGGCGGCGGCGGTTGAATTCACACCCATCTGGCTCTACAGCCTGCAAAATCGAGTTAACGTGCAATATTTTCTTCTTCGCTTTCTATAAAACGAACTACGAAACCGTTTGACTTCAAATTTTCCATGCATCTTTAGAAATATTATATAATCATTTTTTGTCACCAAACAAACCATCCATCTCTCATACAATTAATTGTACAATGCTCTAAAGTTTACGCCCACAGCTAAGGCCTACAGCCATAATAACCGCCTCTACGCTATAGCCATGGCCCGCCATTCAAACACATATTTTTACTTGGACATCCAAATTCTCTTGGCCTCCTCACCATTTTACCTTTGTTTCTTCCAATATCCCCCTTAAACTGCCTGCCACTTCCCTAAAAATTCAATAAGGCGGGAATAGCTCGACCGCGGAGCCTGCCAAAAGTAGTAATTTCGCTATAGCCTTTCCAAACCAACAAAAGAATAATATGTAGAATAGTCTACCGCAATAGAATAGTATGTACAATAGCCTGTCACAGTAGAATAGCTTTGCCAATACATTGTTCATTGCAAAATAAAAAAGCTTTTATTGAATAATGATACGTAGTCAATACTATACTAAAAGGAAAGAAGATGTAAAAATAGGGGCCGCTAATAGTAGCTGAGAAAGGTGCTAATCTAGATGAATGGTGTAAAAGAAGGAACGATGTACAATAAAAAAGGGATTTCTAAAAGGGATCTCTATAAAACGGATCTCCAAACTTCTAATGAAGCTTAAACACACATTTTTTTTTTCAAACAAAGACAAGGTTTATTGAAGCAGAGATATACTTCATTGAAGACAAGTGACATACATGTACTAAGCTAATCAAGACTTTTCCCCAAGATTCTAGAACCAAAATGAAAGGAGTTCCCCATGTTTCTTGCAATCCCTTTTCTAAAACCCTTCTAAACTAGTTCTAACAGAAAGCCAAGGCCACCAGGTCCTATTCCCGTTCAAAAAAATAATGCAGGCTGGAGTTGCGGATTGCTTTCAAACCCCGTCAAAAAGTATGGCGGTCCGTCAACCATTTGGAGCGTCTCAGATAGCTGGTGGAGTTTACAGCCTGCAAAATCGAATTAGTTTGTAATATTTTCTTCTTCTTCGCTTGATAAAGAACGAATTACTGAACCGTTCGGCTTCAAATTTTCCATGAATTCTCAGAGCAATTATACAATCTTTTTTTTTTTTTTTTTTGACTCCAAACCAATCATTGGTACTTTAGAAAGTTTCCAGTAGAATAGCCTTGATGCTGTGGCCCATCATTCAGCTACACACAATTTGAACTCCCAAGTACACTAAATGCATAAAAAATAGTAATCCCCAATCGAAACGTAAGAACCGCTTGTGGGAGATCTCCATATTGATGAGAATAATAAAACTGCCATATATCGTGAGCACTGTACAAGATAGTCCGAAGTAGTAATAAAGGATATCATCACCGTTTATAAGACCTCAACGACTTCGCAAACCAATAAAATAATACAAATACATCAGGCACACTCACATACTCTAGTTTATAAAAGATAAAAGATATTTACATTTATTTAGACAATATGGTACAGTAATGGTAAAAATGTAATAAAAACGTCCTACATCTAATTTAGTGCGAAGTTAAAGTTGGCAGCAATTTCATATGTAGCGGATGAACGAGGAAAGCAGCTGATGATAACATAGTACCTCTCACTCCAAAAAAAAAAAAAGGGTAATTGAAGAGTGCAATACGTTCGGTTATCCTTGAATCACCTTTTTATTAGCTTATCATAAATTAATGTAGTTTACCACATTTAGGTCGTTGTCATAAGAAAAGAATAGAATTTAAAATCAAAAAAATGTAAACGCCGCAACATCCCTTTTTCACTGCAAATGCATGATTCGAGCCAGAATATAGTGGCTTGGTTTAAAATAATGCAAAAAACAAACTGGGGAGGGGCAAAGATTTTTTTGTTCTTTTCCCTTCCTTGATCCTTACATGTCAGGACTCAAACGGAAAACACAAGACACTGATGATTGGGGTTTAGTGTATTCGTCTTCTTCTGGTACTGACACCGATTCTAGCGAAGATGATGACGATATTGACCCTACGTCTCGCAGCAACAAACGATACAAAGCAAATAAACAACAACCCTTTCTGATACAGCTACCTCATGAACTACTATGCGAAATATTTATCCTGTCGTCTAATCCCTCTTTACCAGTTGTATGCCGTAGCCTGAAATATCATCTCTACCATTGTCCAGATTCTGTCAAATTGCGGTGGCTACTCTATCGACATGATAACAATATCCAGGCGGCCTTTTATGGAGGAGTCTTGTTTCCTTTTTTTACTACTCGACTGCTGCATCGAATGGACTATGTATATCACAACGAGCAACTGACAGCAGACAGCTTGATGAGGGTCACCACAGAAACCAGCCACAGTGATGACAATGATAGTGATACAGTATCCAACAACAACAGCGACGCTCCAGTAACATTGACTGCGACAATGGCCACAACGACGATACCCTATACCAAAAAGAAGATGCCTCCTCATCTATTTAACAACGCAGCGTCGACAGAAACAGCTGATAATGACAACGACAACGACAACGACAAAATGATCACTTTACTATTGGAGCGTGGTGGATCTGCAGATAAGCCCAAAGGATACCCTCTCATCAAATGTGCTCAGCTAGGACGGTTAGACAGGGTACAGCAGTTGGTGAAATATGGTGCCAATCCCACACTACGCAACAATATGGCTCTAAGGGTATGTGCTGCCCGCAACAATATGGAAATGGTACTTTATTTCTTGGATCAATTGAAGGTCACGCCGGATTCAGAAACACTACGAGCATGTGCACAAAAAAAACTATGGAATATGGTCCAAGTATTGGTTGATCACGGTGCTGTCCCGGATATGAATACTGTCAACTTTGTATAGTCTTTTCTTCTTTTTTTCTTTCTTTTTTTTTTTTTTTGGTTTGTTTTTGTTTTTTTGTTACCCATTACTTTTTTTATTGTATATTTTATGTCCTTTCCTACCCCATACTACACACACAACATTCATACACAAATATTCACACACACATTCACATATCTATATATACACATATTCACATATTCAATTTTCACTTTAGACACATTCTGCATACTGTATATCAAATTATTTATCAATAAACGTCACCACAATTTTTATTATCATTCAAAATTCAACAAAATAAAATAAATAGCTGACCTACTATATACGACGTTTTTTTTTTCTTTCTTTTTGTAAGGGGATCAATTGCTAACACTAGATGCAGATGGGGAACGGTGGCCGCGGCCACGTCGGGGAGAAGGGGATCTACTATAACTACGGCTGTGATTTGAAATAGAGGAGCGGCGGGGCGATGGGGATCTACTATAGGTAGCACTTCGGCTTCGGCTTCGGCTTTGGCTTCGGTATGACACAGAAGAGCGGCGATGACCACTACGGCGAGGAGATGAAGAGGGGGAACGACGACGACGTTGGCGAGGAGGAGGGCTTGCGCTTATGGAACGTGATCGTTGACGTCGGCGAGAAGAGGAGTGTGGGCTTGGGCTTGGGCTTCGTCGTCGGGTAGGACTTTGTGGAGAAGAAGACCGATGTCGTCGTGGTGGAGAGGCGTGATGGTGACTGTGACGATCGATAGATGAGGATGAGCGGCGACGACGGCGACGGCGACTACGGTCACTAGATATACTGCTGTTACTGTCAGAATCACTGTCACTACTGTTGCTGCCACTGCCACTAGTACTGCTTCCACTATAGCTATTGCTATCACTGCTGTAGGATGATCGAGATGACGCGGAATCAGAGTCAGAATCAGAATCAGAGCCAGATGAGGATGAGCCGCTGGATGAGGATGAAGATGAGCTAGATCGATGTCGTCTTCTATCAAAAAAGAAGTCTGAATTCGTAAAAATGTTTCGTGTTGTAATCATACTTCTTGCGTATTACCTTTGTCGTTTATGCTTTTGTTCCTTTTTCTTCTTGGCCAATATCATATCTGCAAGTCCTTTTCCACTTTGTAGTTCATCAGGGATTTCCGGCTTCATCAACTTGATCGGTTTGGAGAGTTGTTGCGTTCTAGTAGGTCGGGTATGATAGGTACGGCTACCTTTACATTCGTAGGTCTACATATATAATTTATAGAGAAGATAAAAGTGTAAATAATCAATGTGATCATGATTAGATATATCATAGAGCGTTTCTGTGTATTACCCAATGTCCATACTCCAAACACTTTTGGCATCTAGTTTGTGGTGTGGCCTTGTTCGATTTGTTTGCCGATGAGGTTCTGCAATTGTGATAAAAAGAACGCAAACGGTGAGTGAAGATATTGTCTACGATGCATTTGAAAAGTAGTATATTTTTATTTTTACCCTGCAAAGCCTCTGAACATCTGTGTTGCTAAAAGAAAAGGAAGTGAGCGGTAGAAGAAAGGGAAAAAAAAGTCGACTTTTTCAATCAAAAAGATTGTAGGGCTTTCAAAGTCACAGGTATTTTTTCCAAAAAGCACAACTTTCAATCCCCGTCGCAAAAATCTGGTGTAGAGTGCCTTCGTCTGAAAAGGCGGCAGTAGAGGAATGAATAAAAAAATAGATATTTTAACATTGAGACTTTATTTTATTTGTGGCATGACAAAAAAAAAAAAAGGAAAAGAGTGAATAGAGAGAGATAGAAATAGGGGAAAGAGGTAAATACAATAAAAAACAAAATAAAAAGAGGGTCAATTCAAAAATATGGCTAAAAGGGAATGGAAGAGTAGAATTGGGAAAGGGGGGGGAGGAGGAGGGAGGGAATCAAGTGGAAGAAATTAATGGAAGGGCATCCTTTTTCGATTGGTCCAGAGGATGACATTCTTCTATAGATTGAGTAGTTGATGGAAGCAAATCCTGTAATTCAGTGAAATCTTGAGAAATTTCTTGCTCATCTAAACCTAAAGTCAAAGAACGTAAATTGCAAACAAAAAAGCTTCAGGTTAAGGAAATATACAGAGATATATCAATCAATCAATCAATCAATCATCATCATCGTCGTCATCGTCATCATTATTGTATAAATAAAAAAGGATATTGATCATAGAAGGCCTGTCAGGTGGTGCCCAGTCAATCAAGTTTTGTTCATCCAATGAGCTTTTCGTGCTTTGTTGCGAAGAGAAGTATTCTTGTTCAATTCTGTTGATTTGTTGCTGGACTTGATTCATCATTTTTCGTCGTAAAGCCAGTTTATCCAACTAATTAGAAAATATGAGAGTGTGGTTTGTTTATTTGTTTTCATTTCATTCTGTGCACAAACGTCATGTGTCATGTCTTTTTTGTTCAACTTACATGAAATTTGTCGAAGGCTGATTTCTTTTGAGCGAGGAATCCATTCTTGAAGTTGGCTTCCATTAAAGTATGCCTTCCCTTAGCCACATTTAATTTCTTGGTTCGTTTTGATTGTATTTCTTCCAACAGTTTTTGATATTCCTCATGGGATTGATCTTTCACCTTTTGTTCCAAGATTTCTAATTCACCTAGTCTATAAGATATTCATATGTATACGATCAGAAAAAAAAAAAGTTAAAAACAGGATGATTTAAATAAGAAGACTGCCATAGATCGGCCATGTAGATCCTTTTCCATAACATAAAAATACTACTTACTTTTTCTTCACGATAATTTCCCTTTCGGCTTTTCTCGCATCCTTGGCTTCTTTTGATAACCGTTGAGTTGTATTTCGAGTTTCACGTTCATAATCATCAGCACCGGCGGCACCACGTGGTGGAGGACTTTTGACACCAGATGTTGTTGAAGAAGGAGATACAGATGTGTTGGTAGTGGATGGAGAAGTGGTAGTTGTAGTAGCTGTTGTCCCCGATTTCTTTTTATTGGATGATTTAGAATTGTTCGTATGACGACGTCTTTTTCCATTTTGATTGAGAGTATTGGTATTGGCCGAGGTGGTAGAAGTACTAGTGGTGACGTTGGTGGGAGTAGTGCTTGAATTGGGGGAGTCTTCATTACTATTGGAATCAGCAGAAAGTGATCGTGTAACACGTGAATGATGATTGGCTGTAAGGTTCGCTGGTGCTGCTGTTGTTGCTGCTGGGGTACCAGTGCCGTTTAAAGGAGTATCATTTGTGATGCTGGCCGATGAGGGTGAAGTAGGAGATGTGGTTGATTCAGGTAAACTTCCGTTCCGGTCTTCCTTGGCGGTAGTGGGGGATGCTGATATTGTTGATCGACTACTTCGCCGAGGCTGGATGCGGCCTCCGTGATGAGTGCTGGTTTCAGTTTTAGTTTCGTCCATCGTGTTGTTGTAGCTGACCCCAAAAAGATTTTAACAGAAAAGGGAGAGAGAGGGGATTTATTTTATGTGTGTTAAAGTAAAAAGGAATAAAATATAAAGGGGTTTAGATAAAAGTTGTGTATATGTCAAGATAATGTCAAACAACCGTATGGAAATGAAAAAAGAAGAATGCGTCAGAGGAGGAAAAAAAAGAGAAGAAAAGGAAAGAAGCAAAAATAAAAAAAAAAGAATAAAAAAGAATGGATTGGCGGAAGGTAAAAAAAAATCCCAGCACAATCCACAGTGAAGAAAATTCACGTTACGGGGTAAAATCAACGAAAAGGCAAAATTGTTCTATTACAGTGAAGAGTTTTTTCTTATTTTACTGTAGGTACCAACTGATTAAGTCGGCACCATCAATACTGTAGTTGACAAAATAAGATAAAAAAAAAAAGAGTTTTGTGGGTTTGGTTGGCTTGGTTTAATTCCAGTCCTCAATCGGCGTTATAAAACAAAGTATTACATTTTATCATATCACCTTTAACAAAAAAACAAAACAAAACAAAAGCACCTGTTATCATACATATTGTATGCGCATCATGCCATTTTATATAATACCAAGTATATGTACTGTACTATGCAATCCAGTATAAAAAGACAAAATATGAAGAAGCAGTGAGTGGTACAAGGTATTGTTAGCTTACCCCGTAAACATGCCAATTTTGGTACAGTACAGGGTCAGCTTTTATAATTAAAGCACTCCCTTCATAGTTCAAAAAAAAAAAAAAAAGTAGGGCATAAATAAAGTTTTAATTTTGATCATCACCATTAGTGGGCTGTATGTACATCCATGATGTATAGCGTATACTATATAACTTTAAAAAGGCACCATTTTGACTATTTTTTATTATTCTATCTCCTCCTTGGCTGGAGAGATGATCAAAGTCCCAAAAATGAGTAAAGGAATTACTGGATTTGGCAGAACATTCCCATCTTGGCATAACAACCAAATTTTGTCGGTGTTTTAATGTTATGTATCGGCGTATATATTTCCCAGCCGCTTTTTGTTTTCTTTCTTGGTCTTCTTCCTATACTATTTTTCTTTATAATATTCTGATATATAATCATGGCTACTCTTACTGACAATCGACTAGCTGCTCTACGCGAACTTATGAAATCCGAAAAGTACAAGGTGGATGCTTTGTAAGTGATAAAATAAAAAATAAAACATAAACGAGGCGCACACTGACTCATATTATTTACTGTCTGTATAGCCTTGTACCAACGGAAGACGCACATCAAGTAAGTAAATTCTTTATATATCAAATCAATAATGTTACTTATCCATTCCTTTAATATTTCATAGAGTGAATATATTGGTGATTGTGACAAGCGTCGTGAATGGATCTCAGGTTTCAGTGGTTCTGCTGGTAAGATAGAAAAAAAAAATGACACCATGCACGCCCCCACTTTTTTTTCTCACGTTGGTGGTACCTTATTTTTCTATAGGTTTTGCCATAGTGTCACTCGACAAAGCAGCATTGTTCACTGATGGTCGCTATTTCCTTCAAGCATCCAAGCAACTAGATGGCAATTGGACTTTGATGAAGCAAGGATTACCTGGTGTACCCACCTGGCAAGAATATCTCGTCAAAGTAAGACATTGTAAATGTGTACATAAAATGGGGTTCGTGCGCGTGGTCATTTAACTGTGACTTTATTGTTTCCGCTATTCATTTAGGATCTTCCTTCAGGCTCTCGTATTGGTTTAGATCCTACTTTGATTACTGCCGGTAAGAAAATTCTTCAAAGGTTATAAAAACAAATGTATTCACTATTCTCCCTTTTTCTTTCAAAGCCGATGCGCGTCAATTGTCTAAGGATTTGGCTTCCCATAACTCTTCCCTGGTGCCTATTCATGAAAACTTGGTTGATCTTGCTTGGGCTGATGCTCGACCCGCTGCTCCTCAATTCAAGGTGATGACACATCCTATTGAATATTCTGGCAAACCCCATCATGAAAAACTCCAAGATTTACAAGCTCATATCAAGGAAAAGGGCGCTTATGGGATCGTAGTCTCAGCTTTGGACGAAGTTGCTTGGCTATTCAACTTACGTGGCTCCGATATTGAATGCAATCCTGTCTTCATCTCTTACGCCATTGTTACTCAACAAGAAGCTATCCTATATGTGAATCCTGACAAAGTAACACAATTGGTCCAAGATCATTTGGGTGGACATGTTATTTTGAAATCGTACTCTGATTTCTTTCCTGATTTGAACAAGTTGGCTCCTACTTTACGTGAATCCCAAAAGAAATTGATCACTGATTCCAAGACAAGTTTGGCTGTACAAGTGGCTGTGGGTGAAGTAAGTTAATTCATATATATATATATATATATATACGTGTTTGTGTGCGTGGAAAAAGGCTAACGATTTGTTCTTTGGGGGTGCCTAGGACAACATTGTGGATGAACGGTCATTTATCACTGATGCAAAAGCTATCAAAAATGAAGCGGAATTGAAGGGTATGCGTGAATGCCATCTTCGTGACGGTGCTGCTTTGGTTCAATACTTTGCATGGTTGGAGAATCAATTGAAGGCGGGTGTCAAGCTGGATGAAGTGGATGGTGCTGATCGATTGGAACAATTCCGTGCTGCGCAACAGGATTTTGTGGGTTTGTCTTTTGAAACCATCTCCTCAACTGGGGCAAATGGTGCCATCATTCATTACAAGCCCGAAAAAGGTGAATGCAAGGTCATTGACCCTACATTGATTTACCTGTGCGACTCCGGTGGTCAATACAAGGATGGAACAACTGATGTGACCAGAACCCTCCACTTTGGTGAACCTACTGCTTATGAAAAACGTTGTTTCACTCGTGTTTTGCAAGGTCACATTGGTATTGATACTGCGATCTTCCCCAAAGGAACTTCAGGTAAATTAATCTATGAATGGGATGTTATCATGATCTCACCTTTATATTTTTTTTTAATTTAAGGCTATTTATTGGATCCTTTTGCAAGACAAGCATTGTGGAAAGATGGCCTCGATTTTAGACATGGAACTGGTCACGGTAAGTTTGTATATATAAAAAGACATAATAGATATATATATTATTAACTCATTACTATCCCATTTCTTTGGGGCTGCCTACTTGCTTTAAAAAAAAGGCGTAGGCTCATTCTTGAATGTGCATGAAGGTCCTCACGGTATCGGTATTCGTATTGCCTATAATGATACTCCATTGGCTGCTGGCATGACTGTGACAGATGGTAAAGACAAGGAATGCAATGGATAGTGACATCACCATTGGGATCGACTCACTTTATTTTACAATGTAGAACCTGGTTATTATGAAGATGGCAAGTTTGGTATTCGTATCGAAAATGTATTAGTGGTCCGTGATGCCAACACACCCAACAATTTTGGTGATCGAGGATACCTTGGATTTGAACATGTGACCATGGTGCCCCTGGGAAGAAAACTGATTGACGTTGAATTGTTGTCTCCTGCTGAGAAGAAATGGGTGAACGATTACCATGCCGAAACTTTGGAAAAATTGACTCCTTTACTGGCTCATGATTCCGATGCTTTTGAATGGCTGAAGAAGGAAACTTTGCCCGTTTGAACCACGATGATATCTGGTTCCTCTTTTTTATACTTTCTTAGTCCATTGTACATTTATTGTGTTTTATTTATGTGTATTCATCTCCTCCTCTCCCCGCTTTAGAATAGTGGTATTTTATCTGTGGTTATCATTTTATTCAATAAAACAAAAATTATGATACAATATTATATTATCTTCAAAGGTTTCAACCCATTACGACCCTTTTTCTCTGACAGAGTAATTAGGATTGCGTGTGCAAAAAGTAACTCAAAGGGCTGGTGGTACACATCAGGGCGCACTTGATTCCCAATAGCCATTTAGTTTGCTGAAATTGAATGCGTCGGATGTTGAAAATGTTTTTTTTATGCTAACTTTTGTGCTTAGTTAGGATAAGGGGGGGGGATAATTGGATATGATGGTTTCTACTCCTTAATCGACTTGAATGACAGCAATGTCAACGCATGCTTGTTTTTATTATATTTGACACTATCGTTTTTGAAAACAAAATGTGTCATGCATGGAAATAACTATGTAACAAGGAGATAATGAATCATACGTAGCCCTATTACATCGTGTTGATCATCTCGAGTGTATTAGTGTGCAGTTCAGCGAAAACGTGAAGTAGATCTTATTTGTTGCCATTTATTGTATTCGATTTCAAAACACTCTCACAGGAACGACCTAGATTTATTTATATATATCTCATAATAGGTTACCAAAGAATGTCTCCTAGTTCCTGAGGTATTGGGGAAGTAACTGCAGTAGGTGATTTATAGAGTAAGTGTATGTTTGGACTCTCACAAAGCAATTATAATAACAACATTGCTTATTATTAGATATTAAAGAGAAAAGTAGAAAAAAAAAGGCCGATTTTATTTGAACCAGTCTAAACGCTCTAATGCTCTGCTAAAGCGTTTGTAAATTCATGGATTTATTGGGCGTCAGTGTTTTTTAGTGAAGTGTGGGCTTTTGATAGGACGGGATAAGAAACGCCACCATTTCGCACTATGGTAGGATGCCCCTTGGGGTCCCACCGCGGTTCTCAGCGCTCGTAGATCCTATATCCTTTTCTTTGTGTATTGAAAAAACGATAGTGTTCTGTATTGGACGAGTTGGCAGTGTGGTGAGCATCATGGAACGTCTATTCAGGCTCCGCACATGTGAGTTTTTTTTTTTTTTTTTTTTTTTTGTCTTTATTTTCCTTTCTTTCATTTCATGGAAGTCTGAATGATATGATGGCAAGGCTCATTGGGGTACTAATGATCTAGAATTAGTGTTAGAAATTGAATTAGGGGCGTTTGGAAAAATGCAATACAAAAATGCATAACCCTTACTTTTTAGATTCAGGATTTGAGACCTATCATTAGATTAGCAGTTGAGTGTCATGATACTATCCTTAGTTTAGTATATTGTTAGTTGTCATATATTATATCTCGTTTGAACAATTCATATCTGTTATTTTATCATTAGTTTGTCTCTCTCATTCATTTAGTCCCTCTTTCAACAGTATATCCGTTTTTGCATTAGTCATCTTGCTCAGCTAGACTAGCTTTGTTTATAATTTAATAAAATATATCTCATTTTTAGCAACCACTGACTCAAATTCATGTTGACACTATATCGAACTTCGTTATTTTGAGATTATGTATAGCATGTCATACTCTTTCCCTACGTTTTCATAAGCATTTCATGCCTTCACTTTGAGAGAAAAGTCATATTGCCGTTCAATTGTTTTTGTCTTTTATTGATTATAATAGAAACTAATGATCAATATTATGCGGTACTATGCTGTACTATACTACACTATGCTATACTATGCTACTAAGGCTGTAAGGTGATTGTGTAATGAATTTCCAAAGGTCGCCCTACTTTTGGTCTGGGCGACACCGGAGTGTGAATGTCACCGCTGGGGGCTGGGGTGGCTGGTTGAAACATATTAGGGAATACTAGAAGGTTATTGTGGGAAGAGCTATTGGGAGGAATCATGCGCGAGACTGAAATAAGAACTGAATAATAATCAGCACTCAATTGTAAATAAGAGCTAACATGATGTACAGTACAGAGAATGAAAAATATAAGGAATATTTGTTATTGAAACACAACAACGATCAACAGTAATCAAAAAGGATGATGGTAGTAAAAAGCGGATCCATTGTACTGCACAGTACAAACAATGAGAGAGATTAATGGGGCATTTTTCGTTAAAATGGATAAAAACAGACATATTTTATTCAGTTGCGGATATAAACTGTCAACAAACTATCACTAAACTAAGCTATGAAGGTCCTAAAAAGTCAACTAACGGTGGCCCCAAATCCTGAATCCAAAGTGAAAGGGTTTCCCTATGCATCTTGTAATTCCTGTTTTTAAATCCCTTCTAAACTAGTCCTGATGCTATTCCTAGTACATCATAACCTCAAAGAAGTCGAATGGTGAAGAATAAAACAAAGAAAAAAATGGAAAGGAAGAGAGCGAAAAGAATAAATAATGGGGGGGGAATAAAAATCGCATGGACGGGATCTGAAATCTTTTCTACCACCTTTCATCCAAGGTCAAAAGCTATTATATCATAATTGTACAGATTTTTTATTTTATTTTGGAATATAGGAAACAGTTTTTTTTTTCAAAAATGGAAAATAATGAAGGAACAATATCAACAAAAGAATACAGATAATAAACAAAATAAAGTAGGATATACTACAGGATAAAGGGAAGAGGGTGACAGTAATGATAATAAAGAGATAATAAAACTATCCACCATCAGCATCGGCGGCAGTCGATTGAGTATAACCATACATGCGTACATTATGAGGACGAGCACCCGAAGAAGGATCGACGCCACCAGGAGACGAAAACGACTGGGTAGTTTCCGTGGCAATACTATTTGTGTTTCCAAAAAAGTCCGAGTTGGAGGAGGAGGTAAAGCGCTGAGCCGGTAGTTCATAGTGAATTTTCAGTTCATCCAACGTATCCTTGAGCATAAACATGAACCGATTGCGTCGCTGGAGTCTTTTTGCGATATTCTGCCAGTTTCCTTTGTGCGGAAGCCAGATAGTGAGCACAAGTTTGTTGACATCTACAATATCTTGAAGTCGCACATCAAAGCCATCTGCATATTCGCGAGGTTGATCATTGACCCATGTCGTCAATTTTTCCCGTAGTGTAAACACCAAATCTGTCGAAGTCCGGAAATCCACATTCAATGTGATCGATTCGCCCATATCACCCGATCGTCGAACATTGGTAATCAGTTTCGTCATCAGCACGGTTGTGGGAGCATACACCATTTGGCCATCACCGCGAATAAACACCGTACCTGTGATCCCCATATTGTGCACCGTCAATGTCACGTCATCAATCAATACGTTGTCGCCAGCGTCATACGGGTGCGTCACAAATAAAAACATGATGGATTCAAACGCCACTTTCACGGTGTTGGAGAACATGAAGGAGAGACCCATGATAAACGTGCCCATAGGGACTAATGCTTGATACAGGTTCACATTGAATATCGCCGTCAGACATAAAAATACACTGATTACCATGGCCAAAATAAAGAAGATGATATCGATTTTCCCCAATGCTTGGCTTGTATCCCGAATACATTGTGCGAGTCGTTTGCGCTCCCGGTAAATTTGTACCACAGTGTCCCTGAATTCGCGCCGTGTCACATCACCATTGCCATCGCGATCGAAGACTTCAAAAGCCGCCGTGCATTGTTCTTCAGTCTTGAAATATGGTCGGAAGTGCGGTTTTTCTAACGTCTTGACGCCTTCAGCCAAACCAGTCATATGAGAGGGAGGAGGAGGGGGCATGCCAAATGGATGAGCCAAAGAATAAAAGAGTTTCTTGGCAACTTTTTTTGCAAAATCGTCCGAGTTAATGTCCACTTTGCGAGTTTCCATTCGACTAAGACCTTGGGGTTTGTCTGTCAAAATCATTCCTTGAATCCGTTTATTGAAGTTGTTGAAGCGTTCAGCGGTATTTCCTTTGGAATTTTGTTGGTGTGGCTGTGATGAGTAGCTGCTGGTGTAGGATATAGGTTCATTGCTTTGGTGTTTGCTATCATTCATTACCCCAGGAAAAGAAGACCCGCCAACAAAATCTTGTGATGAATCATTGGAGGTGTATCTTTGTCGCACATTGAGATTGTTGCTGCTACTTCGTGACCTTCTTCCTTCAGATTTACTGAGAGAATCCAGAACTATATATAGAAAAAATAAGCGAAAATAAATAACGGTTTCGGTCATCTTTTTCTAATTTTCTTTTTCGGTTTACCTTTGAGCGAGTGTTTGTTTTCGGCAATACGTTCAGAGTAAGCAGAGCGATGGAATCTTGTGGCTAATGGAATGGGTAAGAAATAATATTAGGATCATGAGTTATTGCCTTTGTGCAATCATTTCGTCCCTGATGTTGGTGAATTTATACCTACCGATAACTTGAATGATCAACTTCTGGAAAAACAACAATCCAGTGGCAATAAATATACAAGCAAACACCTTCCAGATGATCCAAGAGTAATCTTGTTTTTGTACAGACTATAATTATCAAGAAAAGTAAGGGCAAAGTCAGTAAGATAAATTAAAATAAATATAGACAAAATTTTCAACCTACAGAGAATGGAACTTTGATCAAAAAGGTCCAAGATCCCCAGTTCCAAGCACCCAGTAAAAAAATGGTGATGTATTTTTTCATTGACATATAGTACTAAAAAAAAAAATGAATGAACTGTTATAAACGTGGAGCTGCAAGTTATTTTTTGCCTTTTCTGTATTTTACCTCCATGCTCGATTTGACTTTTTCAGACCGTCGTCCCACAAAAATCTTGGTCCACAGTGAAACAAAAGAAGGCACAATTTCAACAAAAACGGTAGTGATCCAGCCAATATGCCACATGAAAGCTGCCCAGTACATCCAACATTGCACATTACTCCGCACATTAGCAAAGTCAGGATTGCTTTCTTCGGAAGTGGTTGGTTTTGGCAAAAGGAGATAAGTAGATACGGCAATAGCGATAAAAATAAGAGATCCGGTGGCAGCAATGATCAGGCGCTTCATGAAAGGCGATAAAAAGTGCCAACAACAGGGTTTCTTCATAGCAGCTTGAAAACGTTCGCGTGCGGTTTTTCTTCGTTTTGGTTTTGCAGGAGCATCAGGGTCATCATTCCAATCAAATTCATCATCATCATCATCACCACCGCCGCTGCCATTGTTCTTGCGAGATCGTTCATCTGTTTGAGGATAGTCGCTGTTTGTTGATTTCTTATCATTTGGGTCTTTCGAAGTTAGATCTAGTGAGTTGTTGTAAGTATCGTCATCGTCATCGTCATCAGCGGGGTTGGCACCAAATGGATCACCGTATACGTCGTACATACTAGGATCATCAGCATAAATCCAGTTGGAATCATCTTTGAGTTTGACAGGTGAAAACCGTGGAGTGGAAGTATCGTCTTGTTGAAGCTTTGTTTCTTCTGAGGAGTTGGAGCTGTTACTATCGTGTTCTTGCATTTCAATGGTATAAAAAGGTTCCTTTTCATCCACCTGTGGCATCGGTGCAGCATCTACAAGAAAACAAAGTGTCAATAGACCTTAATTGCTGAAGAAGAATAGTGTCACAAAAACAGGGTCTACAAACTTTACTTACCATCAATCAAACAATTTTGATCTTCACCAGCAATCCTGACAGATTTTGTATGTTTCCCCATTTAAATATAAATAAAAAACAAAGAGAAATAGGTATTATAATAAATATGGTATTTAGAGAGAAAGAAAGAGAAGAAGAAAAAAAAACGAAAAACAGAATTGTGAATTATATTATTTTTACCAATTAAGACATGTGCGGCGATTGAAATCATGATTGCTCCAGACCTTTCAAAAATTGTCGGACAGTAAGTCTCGAATCAAAAATACGTTTTGGATCCACCCAAAGGTGATAATGATATTGAACTTGTCTTGCTAGTCACTGATAAAAAGCGATTACCCATGACAGGGGTGGGCGATTTGCCCCTTCCCTTTTTTGATCAATACCATGTATGCAACGTAGTCCCCACTGTACGCCGCCCCTTACTCCCTTTTTGTGAGGTCACTATCTAAAAAAATATACCACACCGACAGAATCATCTGTTGAACAGAAATTTGACGATCCTTTTTCCTTTTCGAAAAAATAATAGTAGTTAAAAATAGGTTTACTTGGAAGTAAAAAAAAAAAAAAATTCAACAAGCGCGCATCCAACGATTTTAGTCGATAAAGACCAGGTCAGCTGTGTGTATGTGTTTGAATGTTAAAATATGATGATGGGTGATAATTATTTGGTTAGGCTTGGCAGCAAAAAGACAAAAAAGTAGAACAGTACTTTTTTTTTTTCATTGTCAGGCCGGTTTGGTGTAACGACACAATGTTTTAGCTTGTTGTTTCCCATCAAACAGGAATCTGCCTGTAGGAGCTCCTCATTATTTTTCCAGCTCCGGCTTTGCCTCCTTTTCCAAAATTTATAAAAACGGATTTTTTTTTCTTTCTCTTCGCTTTTCCTTTCTTTTCTCTCATTACCCTTTCTCTATTTATTCGTAGTGCTGGTTCACTCTTTTAAAGTACAACCCTTTCAATCTGTATATTCCCCGCCCATTCATTACCCAATTAACCCACACCCCTCTTTGTCCAACATGATTACCAAACCCAACGAACAACAACAACAACAACAACAACTCACTTCTCATCACAAGTCCAATAACAGCACTGGCATCAGTCGCCCAAGGAAACGAACTCATCTCACTACTGGTCAAATAGCATCACTTCAAGCTTCATTTGCTAGCAATCCACTACCTGATGCTGCTATACGTCATGGTCTTTCTTTATCACTTGGCATTACGGAACGCACGGTACAAATTTGGTTCCAAAACCGACGGGCCAAAGCTCGAAAAATGGAAGAAGGTGGAGCGAGTGGTATCCATGTTAATGGTGGCAAGTTAAATACTCCTGGTGGGTCTTCAACTGCTCCATTGTCAGCATCAACACAAGCACCTCGATATCAAGCAACCTTCCGCTCTATGATGACTCCTCAATTATTTGAAGAAATGAAAGCTTCCAATTCGTCTTCGATTACCTCCTCTTCGTCTTTGAACTCTACTGCTCTTGGTATTCGTCGTCGCCCTCGATCTGCATCTAAACCTGAAAAACCAAAACCAACTCCTATTGCTTTGGCTCCAAGAGCAATGTCTGAAGAAAAGGATTGTTTACGTCAACAAGGTAAAAAAAAAAAAATTGTCATGATATTTTTTTTGTTGTTTGTTTTCTAATCTCCTCATCTCCTCCCCCTTAATTTAGAATCTTCGTCGTCCTCCTTCTCCTGTTTGGAATCCGCACAAACTCCGGCCAGGTCCATGACCTTCATCAATGACCAATCAAATATTGTATCACTTCCTGTGCATTTGCTTCGCATCGGTGCCTGGACTCGATTTGCCAATGCCACCAACGCTCCTGAATGTGGTTTAGTATGTTACTGCACCAAAGATCAATTCATTTGGCAAATTCAAGCCGAAGGCCAACAATTCCGTATTCATATTCCACTGACTGCTATCCATCAACTGTCATTTGGTCCCACTGCCACCGATGATGCTACTGCTGCTCAATTGGATCTTCAATTAGACCCTCAACAATTGATGTTTACCATGTGTCTTACCACCAACAATCAACAACAAGAATGGGTTCGCTGTGGCGACTTCTCTGAAGATAAACAAGCAAGTCGTCTATTTGTCCATGAAATTCAAGGTCATCATGATGTGTTACAACAAGCCTTATTGACATTGCTCACTGCTGTACCTGAATTAGCTCCCAAATTGGTGTTGATGACCTCCCCTTTGCTGGAAGATCTGTGCCGAGATTTTACAATGTCTCCTTCTGCTACTCCTGAACCCTCTTCTTTTATGATGATGAACAATATTGGTAGTAGTCTCATGTACCCAAATCACCCACCCACTACAGCCAATTTGGACAAGTCGATGATCTTACAACCTTTTTACTACTCTCCCTCTCCTTTGGATGACCAGCACCTTTATGATCAAATGATGATGCTGTGATTTCTTCTCTCTGCCCCTTTTTTTTTCCTCTTTTTTTTAGAAAAAAAAAATTGGTTTTTTTTATTTGTTTTTGTGTATTTAGCATGTATAGTGTCCTCCGTCCCTTTTTTATTATTTATTTTTTTCTCTTTGTGTATACGACAACTTTTTTTTTTTTTACATATCTCCCCCCCCCCTTTTTTTTTATCATTGTCACTCCCACCCCTCACAATCTATACTCCGAACTAAATTAGTCCCCTCATTCCCTTCCTCCTCATTCTTTTTGTTGCTATCTATCACTGAATAGGAATCGTTGGAAATAAAAAACAAAGTCTTTTTTTTTTGTGTTATATACTTATTGTCTTCCTTTTTTATGTGTTGTTGTTGTTGTTGTCAATTATATTTCATATTGGTGCTGAAAAAAGAAAAAAGGTTAAAGTTTTAGCTTTCACCATCATTGAAAATATTGCCACGTTTTAGGTGTGGGTTCATTTTGTAAGCGGCGCTCCAAGTGAAGGGGTGCCTACAATGTTGATTTTCTCATCACAGAATTGTATGTACAGAGTCAGGTGGTCCAGCTTGATTAGATTGTTTTTTTGATTGGATGCATCATATTTACTGCTTTTCATCATGTCTTCCACGGTCCGAATGAAGCGACCCACCAATGATATGATATGCTGTAGAAATTACAATAATTATCAAGAGGATTCGGCCGAGGATTGTTTGATGTAAAAGTCGGACCAATCGTATCTTTCTTGAAACACTTACTGCATATTTTTAAAAATAGTACCACATAATAATCCATGTCCCACAAACCAATTATTTTCCACTATATATTTCATTATATTACTATCATCAACTCTGCTTTTGTTACATTACAAAAATAAGCGAATCATGTCCGCATTTTTCTTATTTATTTATTTATTTATTATTTATTTTCAAATTATTATTTTGACAGCTGGCATCCAAAACGCAATCCGGCAATAGCCAGACAGGACACCTTTACGAAATCAAGACCGACAAAGATCTTGCGTCGTTGAACAAATGAAGCATCATTTAAAAGATCGGCGGAAGTAGACTTGCCTTCGTGCACACGGGCCACTTGACGATGAGATTGAGGCATCAAACAGATACCTTGCAACACCGAGATAGCAACGGGTGCAACCATCACAGTGGTGACACAGGGCGGTACATTGACCATTGGCCGTTGACTGTAAATATAAAAAATATCCATCACTGCCAAACCACTCAATAAATCCATCTTGCTGATCAGGCTCATACGATAATCATTCAGCATAATTTTTTGATCATCCGTCAAACATGGTAATCGATTTAATATTGGTGTTTCAATCCAGCCTAGATGGACATTGAGGGCAAATCGGCCAACGGTGGTGGCTAGTAAAGCGATCGCGAGGTGTCTTGTGCTTTTGTCGCTCCATACTTTACAGTGCATCACTGTTTGAATGGCTGCTGTCGGTAAAAGTATTTTGACAGTGGAGTAAGGATCTCGCAAAAATTTAGCTACTTCGAAATTGCAGCAACTCATGATACAGCAGTGTACGTTTTGGGTTAGGGGGAGAAAAGAAGGTGAAATAAGCTAAAAGTAAAAAAAAAATTAATTAAAATATAAAGATTATTTATCTATTTGTTCTCTATGATTGATACAAACGGAGGGGAAACAACAATTCTCACCTCGTTGGTTTTTTTTTTTTTTTTTTTTTTTTTTGGCCTCTTTCCACCAGATTTGCATGATTTTTGTTTTTTGTACTGTTTGACCCCGCCACAATTAAATCCCCGCCTTTTTCTTAACGTTTTGGGAAATGAGAAAATGAAAGTCATCCTTTCCTCCCTTTTACTTTTTATTTTTTTAATTTTATTATCCTGCCCTTATCCTCACTTTATCGCTTATAGTCATTTTATGGTTTGAAAATGTCAAAACGGGCTTCTTTTTTACCGTCTGCTGCTTCACAACAACCTGTTGAAGATACTGGTAATTTTTTTTTTCTCTCTTGGGAAAGCATGACGGTTGGATCTGTTTACTAATCATCCTTTCTTTTATTTGATTAGCAAGGATCATGGACAAGACATGGGAAGCCATTCAGCAAAAAAGTAAGCATTTCACCTCGAAAATGAATAAATTGCAAAATTTTCGCTGATCCTTTTCGTTTTTTTTTTTTCCTTTTGATTGATTTAGCTTTTACAAAATGGTAAGATCTATCTTCACGATTCCGGAACTTTTCCCTTTTGGCACGGTTGATATGCGAATATGCTTATACGATCCGTATCCTTTACTTTTTTTCTTTTTATAGGCTTAACAACAAACTTGATATTAAAGGTGTGGAACATATTCAAAACTTGGCAGACGATTTGGGGAGTGGAGTCACTTTGATTCAATTATTGGTAAGCAGTGTTTAGTGACGGGAATAAGTGTGGGTATAAGCGTGGACACGAATGACGATTGGATTGAGTATCAAGGAATCTAATCATGAGTTATATTATTATGGCAACAAAAAAGGAAATTATTGGTGATACGTCCTTAGGCCGGTACAATCGAAATCCTCGTATGCGAATTCAATTTGTGGAAAATGTCAACATGGCTTTGGAGTTCATCAAACAACGTGGCGTTGCTTTGACAAATATTGGTGCTGAAGGTAAAAGAACAGTAGTATTAGAGGTGGGTATATTTACTTATTCTCCTTGGTATTATTTTTTAGATATTGTTGACAAAAATTTGAAGTTGATTCTTGGCATGCTATGGACCATTATTCTCAGGTTTACTATTGCAGACATCAGGTAAGATATATGTGGAATCAAAAGTATATATGTTGTATTAGATGGCTCAATAACAATTTATGTTATAATAGCCAGGAAGGAAAGAATGCCAAAGAAGGGCTGTTATTATGGTGCCAACGAAAAACTTCCCCTTATCGTGAAGTAGATGTCCGCGATTTCACTTACAGCTGGGCTGATGGGCTTGCATTGTAAGCAGAATATATAATATTTAGAGAAATATGGATGAAAGAAGAGGGTCCACTAATTACACATATATTTTTATCATGCAGTTGTGCTCTAATTCATCGACATCGACCTGATTTACTGGACTTCGACTCATTGGATAAAACCGATCGTCACGGAAATACCAAACTGGCCTTCAACATTGCAGAACAGCATCTGAGCATTCCCCAGTTACTTGACGTTGAGGATGTGTGTGATATTTCCAAGCCAGATGAAAGATCGGTGATGACCTATGTCGCTGAATATTTCCATGCATTCTCAGCTTTGGATAAGGTGGAAACGGCAGGACGACGGGTAGCCAAATTTGCGGAAGTGATTGTGTCGGTATGGCAAATGCGACATGATTATGAACGAAGGGTGCTGGAGTTGATGGATGCGGTGCACTTGGCACAACGTGAATGGCAAGCAACACAATTGACAAGTCACTACGCCGAAACGAAACAAAAGGGGCTAGAATTCAATCACTACAAGAACACACAAAAGCGGGAATGGGTGGCTGAAAAACGAGAAATCGACTCATTACTGGGAAATATTCAAACAAAACTCAAGACATACAATCTCAAGCCATATACTCCTCCAGAAAAATTGACTCCCCAGGTAAGAAAAAAAAAATAGACAGGAAATTCACGACATTAGACTGACAAAATTTTTATTTATTTTTATTATGAACAGGACCTGGACAATGTTTGGCGCACCCTTTTACAAAACGAAGCCAATTATCATCGTAACATCAACAGCAAAATTAGAGAGTAGGTTGTGAAATGGTGGAAGAAACCAAGAATGATAATATTGTACTGACATACCTCTTTATTTCGTCTCTCATTTTCCTTAGAATCAAAGAAAATCTACGAAAGGCCTATGCACAAGCAGCCAATGACTTTCAACGTCAACTAGATAGTATATCATCCGAACAAGCATTGTTGGATGGGGATCTTGATGTAAGTAAAAAAAATCAAACCCGAAAAGAAAAGACATCCAGTGCTTACTTAACCATTTTAACCATAGAACCAACTACGGCGTGTACAAGACCTTAAAATCAAAACGCAACCATTGGTGGCGGAACTTCAAAAAGTGAAATTATTAGACCAAGATTGCATTGACGCCAATACCGAAGAAAACGATTATACTGTGTATTCTGTGGAAGACCTGACATTTGGATTAGACCTTTTACAGCAAGCCCTACAAAAGAAGAATGCTTTTATTGAAAACCAGGTAGTATTTTTTGATGTGATAGAAATGCTCCCCCCCAAAAAAAAAGTATGGGTTCAAGTTAACTCATATCTTAACTTTATTTAGATCGTGTCTCGTAATATGACCAATTTGACTCCAGCGCAGCTAGAAGAATTCGAACAGGCCTTTAGGCATTTTGACAAGGACAATAGCAACACATTATCAGCCACGGAATTTAATGCAGCGCTTGCCAGCTTGGGTATCTTTTACGATGATGACGACTTTGATCAGATTTTCAGTCAGGCCACTGGACGCCAAGAACATGCCACTTTTGAACAATTTATTCGATTTATGGTATCTGTGACCGAAGACAAATCCACGCCTGAACAAATCCGTGATGCCTTCAGGACGATTGCTGGTGACAAGCCATATGTGACGGAATTGGATTTGAAAATGTGTTTGGTGCCCGAAGACATTGCTGCACAATTGACCCAAATGATGCCCCACTCAAGCGACACAACACACCAACATGCTTTGGAATACAATCAATACGTCGACACTTTGTTTAGATAGACTTATTATTTTAGCAGTAGTAGTAGTAGTAGTAGTAGTAGTAGTAGTAGTAGTAGTAGTAGTAGTAGTAGTAGTAGTAGTAGTAGTAGTAGTAGTAGTAGTAGTAGTAGTGTCATATTTGTTCATATCTTCTTTAAATTAAAACCCTATTTTTATTCCCCTCCTTTATATATTAGCAATTTTTCTACATACTTTTTAAAATAAAAATTCGTCTATATTTTCTTAATTGTCTTTTTTAGTAACTGTTGCAGTAAATGCTGTTATATGAATATTATATTGTGTATATGTATGACACGAACAATCGTCTCGTACATAAGTACGAACTAATATATATGATAGGATCATGCTGCCTTTTTTTTTATTTTTTTTTTTCGAAGAAATTACTTGTCTATCTATCTTCATTTATCTCCATATCTTTACCCTTGACATCAATATTTACGTTTCATGGAGGAGTTAAACATTCTCACACTTTCTAATGATTGACCTACCATGCGTTAGAGTGGTGGTGTTAAAGTGTAGATTTTCGATATTGTATCTTCCCAATTTTGAACCTTAGTAGAGGCTTTTTGGTGATTAATTGGAGTCAGTTGGGAATTCTTTTATTTTATTATTGCTTTTATTGTTATTATACGTCATACAAAACTACAAAACACTAACGAGCAGGATCTACACAGTATGTCCACTCTGGTGTAGCCCACGTTAGCAGCATCATCTTAGTTAATACCGTAGATATAAATGCTATAGCAGGAAGATCACTATCGTCCATACCAAGGGACATAAAACTGCCAACCAGTTAATCTGGAGGTGGGAAATTATCGCTTATAGCTTTGAAGAGACGATTTGATGCATTCGTATGCATGGTGGAGTGGCATTAAAAGCATATACATTTTTATGTTTTACTTATTATGGCAATGTGCTGGCGAGAAAGCAGGACCATGATTACTAACATAATTGATCAATAAAGAATAATGGTGTGCTTGAAATCAAGTGACCTAAAATTGACTATCTGTCGCAAATAGCTATAATGAGGAGGAGGGTGAAACAAATGTATGACTGGACATATAACAGTTACAATAGTGACATTGTTTACTATCAGTTAAATCAGAGAATGATTGATAGAAAGGCATATTTCATTGAAGCATATTGGCAGATACTAGAACTACAGCTAAGGGAGTCATTGTAACAAAAGAACTAATGGAAAAATATTTTGGAGGAGGCATGAGAAGACTAAAATGAGAATTGAGGAATGGTCATCAATTGAGCCGCTATAAAATAAAGAATAATATACAATGCCCGGCATGAGTAAATACTACCGGGAGATATTTTATTGAAGCACAACAACGCTCAACACAAAACAAAACGGGCGATCGTAGTGAAAAAGGGATCTATTGCACAAAACATGACAAAGACTAATGGGGCGCTTTTTATTTGAGCGTGTAAAAAGAGACATATTTTATTCAAGCGTATATTCAAGCTACAGACAAATGAACACTAAACTAACCCAATGGAAGCTCCAAAAAGCCAACTAATGGTGGTCCTAAATCCTGAATACAAAATGAAAGGGTTTCCCCACGCATATTGTAATCCCTGAGCTGAAACCCTTTCTAAATTAGTCCTGACACTAACCTAAGATCTCCATAATGCATAAGGGTTCCAATTGTGAAGAGAAAAAGAAGGAGAGCGAAAAAAATAAAATATATACAAAAATCAGATTAACGGGATTTGAAATGTAGTTTGTTTTAGGGTATTCCTGAGGATCCTGAGTATTTGCGATTATTTTTTTTTTGGTGAACACCGAAAAGGGAAACCTGTCTTTTTACTTTTTTTCTTGGTTTTTTCAAACAATCAATCCCATACAACATCATAGCATAGCACTTCCCATCTCATGAAAATTACCACTACCATTCAACATCAGCGATATGATTGTTTTATTTTCTTGGTACCACTGCGAGAAGACGGCGAAGTTAGGCCAAGTTTGGATTATGCACAGCCTTAATTGTATAGTGATTTGTCACTCACCATAAAATAGCTTACACTATTTAGATGAAATAGTTTCTCTTCCATAATGTTTATGAAAAAAAGATAAGAATATTCCTCCCACATGTTCCACACCCACAACAACATATACTTAATCCCCCCCCAAATTTAGATATGTATCAAAGTATTACCATTATACATACCAGTTTAGTTTATTTGCCACAGTTTATATCTGCATCTGAATAAAGTATGTTTTGTCTTTCTACTTTGACATTATCAAATATACCTGCTTAATTTGTCTAAAGGAATGGGTTGGAAGTTCCTTAATTTCTGGAATATTTTAACAGCCATTTTTCCATTTAGGGTCACATTCAAGGTTACCTTGATATGACCTGTGGCCACATCTTTCATGTAACCAGCTGGAAACTTTCTCATTGATACTGAGGGCACTGAATACTCTAGGTATCGTACACTCAACATTAGCACAATATACATATATTCAAAAAAATTTATGCATTTTATTGATAAACAAAAATTTGGCAAAATATAAACAACTATAAACTAAACGTAATCATAATACTAATCTTGATGCTAACATTAAGAACAATACATGGAAGGGGGGATATACTAATCTACTATGGCTATGCTAAAACTATACGATTTGTAATGTATGAAAATGATCAGGCACCTTTTCAAATTCAAGACCTGTCACACTTTTAAACGTTTCCAAATCCAGAGGTTTCTTTTTGCGTAGCATGTATTCTGTCACTTTTTCAGGGTGCTTGTTTTGTTCCTTGTTGTATTTTAATCGGATTTGAGTTCTTGATCTGTTTGGTATCATTTGGGCCATCATTTCAAAATCTGTTCCAAATTGTGACAATAACTATCAATAACGATAATGATAAAAAAAAAAAAAAAAAACGTGTGTAAGTCATTTTCTTTTCCTACTTTACCAACTCCATAATGCCATTGTTTTTTTTTTCCCTTACATCGTAAAATACGTCGGTTTCTTCCGTCGTCCATCTTTTGTTACCGGTTTTCTTCCCATATGTTTGAAAATTGATCTTGCGAGATTGTGCATTTTCTTCCACCACTTCCATATGCTCATGTGAGATTTGTTCCAAATCCTTGTTCCGATCAATCATCATTGAATCCGTATCCAGTACAATATTTCCATCAACCATTCGCACTTGAAGAGCATGAGAACTAAATGAGTTTTTATTTTTTTTTAAAAGAAAAAGATGAGTTTTCAAAATTAGTATCCATCCTCTTTCATCCCTTCGCCTCACCCAAAAAAAAATGTACTTACGATTCCGCCAAAGTATTGCTGTTTTGTTGCTGTTGTTGCTTCTTAAGCTGTTCTTCCTCCTTGGTTTTTTTGGCTCGTGCGATTTCTTCTTCCTTTTCCTTTTGCATTTCCAATTCCAATTTCTGTTGAGCGAGTCGATCCAGAGCATCGCGATCATTCTTCAACGCTGCCGCTTCTTCATCCCGTTGCAGTTGTTCTTGTTCACGTTCGATTTGCTCATCACGGAATTGTTTTGTGACCACACCTTTAGGAAGGTCCTTGAGGAAATAACGGATATCCCTATTCATATCTTCTTGTTGTAAAGGATCCGTCGTCAGATCGTCCAATGTCTTCATGTCTTTGGCAAGCAGCACTTCTTTCTTCTTCCTCTTTTTCCTTGATTCGTCGTCCTTTCTTTTCTTCTTGATATGTAGTCGTTCTGCTGCATTCACCATGATATCTGTGTATTCGTTGTCGCTATCCGCTAATTCATACTGACTATTCACTACATTGTTTGCATCGCCTTCGTCATCATCATCAATGGCTCGATCCTGATTCACCATTTTCACTCTTCTTTTCCTTGGTGTTGTTGCTGTTGTTGTTCCGGTGGTGGAAGAAGAGACTGTAATAATGTTCGACGGTGCCGCAAAGGAGTTGCCGCTTGTTGATTTCGACGATTTTGTTGGTATTGCTGTTGGTGTTGAGATTGATGAGGGTGTCTTGTCGCTTTTTTTCATAGCATCCTTGATATTTCTCATCATTTTTTGTCTCTTGGTGAGGCTGGCGGTAGCTGGCTCTTCTCCAACAGATGAGGAAATTGTTCGACTGTCCATACCACTGTTCTTGTCACTAGAACCACTCGGGATAGGGGTACTAGGCGTATTAGGTGTTTCAATTTTGGAGGTAGTGGTCGATCGTTTGGTTCTATTGGTTGGTTCTTTGATGGTAGTGGCGGTGGTAGTAGAAGATATACCGGGGACAATAGGCGTACCTGAATCAATCGGTGACTTGGAAGAACGCCGTACCGTTGCTGTTGCTGCTGATGCTGATTTTGTTGTTGAGCTAGCTGCATGAGGCGTTTTAACAGTGTTGCTACTGGTAGTGAGGAGTTCAATTGCATTAGCAACGCTAGGGATCGTGCTCGATGAAAGTCGACGTATGGTTTCCTCTATGTTGTCAGGTTGTATAGATGTGTCAGTCAATGCCGTCGCTGCCGTTGCGATGGCGGTGGTACCGGATGTATCAGCTAAGGGTAATGATGATGATTTGGTAGTTGAAGAAGATGAGGAAGTTGGTGCATCGCTAGCTTGATGTCGTTTGTTTGGGCGAGATTTGACTTTTGGGGCGAAACGGGATTTGTTTTTGTCTGGAAGGCAGAAATAGCACATATTAGTAACCAGTCGTAGCCAGTTCCTACTAGTTTTTCATTTTTACTTACTAATACTAACAGAGGTAAGATTGGACGACATGATATGAGTAGATCAAATACTTGAACGCACAAATATTTTGATAAGAAGGAAGAAGGATAAAGAAGAGTTCTTTTTTTCTTTTTTCTTTTTGTAGATAAAATAAAATAAAATAAAAAAAGTAGCCCCTTGGCCTGACAGACAAATACTCGATAAAATATCCAGTCACCCTTTGCCAAATTCAAAATCACAAACCTATAATCGCTCGGCTGTGCAGCAATAGAAAAATTATTGGATCGAGATTACTATCACTACTGTTATTATTATTTGCAAAAACAGACCTGAAAAATGTTAATCTTTTGCTCTTGTTACGGGTTTTAACTGTGGATAATTTTTTACGTTTGTTTCGTGCGTGCGTAATATAGAGAATTATGATATACAGTAACCTTCCACGGAAAACGCACGCTTTTGAAATTCCGATGATTTTGTGTAGTTTTTTTTTATTGATTTATATATGTTTAATCATTGATTACTGGAGATATAAAAAAAGTATAATAAAAACTATTTTTAATGTACAAAAATGCATGCTCATGAGCTTTTTATTGATGTAAAAAAATATATTGAGATAAAAAAAAAAGGAATGCTATGTGGATAATGTACGTAAAGTAAATACTCTCCAGCGACATTCTCTCATCATATTTCTTTGAGTGCATCACAATTTATTTTTTTGTGACCTTCAGTCTTTTTTTTTCATACGTCCATCTCCGGCAATTTTTAAAATTATTCAAGAAACCTTTCTCATCCTTATATATGGACACCCAGTACAATAGATAAAGTGTTGAAAGCTAAAGTTGATTGATGTTGCCTTGTGTATAATTGTCTTTTCTTGCACACATACACACACACACACACACACACACACCAGTTTGTTTTTTGACTTGCATGAAGGTATGTGATATTCTACATATGTACGACGAGTGGCAAGCTATTCTATAATAAAAGGGATAAACTAAACTATTATCATATACAGTCTCATATTTCAAACTATTCAATACTTTAATGAGCCCAAAACCATCGTTGGAAGAGAAACGCCATACTATCAGTGCTGAACGGCGGTGGCCGTTGCTTTAAAAGGAAGACATGGCCGCGGCACTGACGACGTTTATTGCTGAAAAAGGAAAAGTGAACCATTGTGTCCTTGCTGCTAAATAGCGGCAGTTGCTGTTATGAGAAGAGAACTAACATTTTGATGATGCTTTATGGTCTCGATTGTCGTAAAAAAAAAAAAAAAAAAAAAAAAAAAAAAAAAAAAAAAAGGAATCAAAATGATGTTTGCGCTCCCTTTTTGTATCCATTAGGGTATGTATTCATTAGAGTAAAACCAACCCCGACACTAACAAGGTTGTAAGTTTCAATTGAGACGAAGTGCAATTCTTTATGACGATGGAAACTAAAAATTAAGACGACATCATTTTTGAGATGTCTGCAATGATTTATTTCTTGCTCATCCCAATTTTTTTTTTTTCCCCATCCCAATTTTATTATAGCACCGTCTTGGTTTATTTTACCTTCTTAAGTTGATAAACTGCAACAAGGTTTCAAATCCCGCCCACGTGAAGTTTTTTATTTACTCCTTTTTTTTTTCCGCCTTACCCTCTCTCTTTCTTTCAATTTCTTCCTTTTTTTTTCACCATTCAACTTCTATGGGGTGATGTAGGACTTAGAATTGTGTCAGGACTGGTTTAGAAGGGGTTTCAGAACAGAGATTACAAGATGCATGGGGAACCCCTTTCATTTTGTGAACCCCTTTCATTTTGTATTCAGGATTGTGGAGCCAAATGGGCTTTTTGCCACCATCATTAGTTTAGCTTAATGTTAGTCTGTCCATAGTTTGTATACCTGAATAAAATATGTCACTTTTTACTTGATTTATTGAAAACTGTCCCATTAGTCTTTCTCATGTATTGTGCAAAAGATCCTTTTTTTTTAACCCCCATCTCGCTCTTTTTGATTAGTGTTAAACAGTTGTAGTGCTTCACTAACATACATGTCTCTTTAGTCTTATTCATATATTGCAGAGTATGTTAGCTTCCATTTGGCAATTATACTTTTAGATTAGTGTTGATCTTTCGTCAGATCACCCTTTAGTATCCCCATGCTGTATCCATTGGGCTCTTTATTATAATGAGCTCATCACTTTTAGTTTATTGCCTGCCATATTACTTTCAATAAAATATGCCCATTTTATTAACCATCCTCTGACCCATTACATAGTAAGCAAAGTTGTTATTGTAGTTGTTATGTGAGAGTGGTACCATGCACCTGTCTTATAGCCTCCTCCGCCTCACTATGACAAATGTTCCTGGACAGTTTCAAGCAGCTTGATATTAAACGAGGTATCATTCCCATTTGACCAATTATGTTAATAAAACTAGAACGTTTTGTGAGCGCAGCTGCAGCTATACAGCACTGCACATTACTGTAGGGTATTTCCCCCTGCTTTATGGCTATCACACTGCCATAATAAAAAAGAGAACCTCATGTTTTTTAATGGTCGCTCACCATGCACCAAACAAGGCTTTCTGCCACTACACAAGCCCTTCTCTCCGAGTGACCGACTAGTAGTGCTGGGCCACTTGATATAAAAGGTGGTTCTATTCTTTCTCTACGAGTCATATCAATTAGCCATGGTCGTGTACTCAGCATAACCTCCATCAGACTAGACATCCTATATAGATCCTGCTCGTTATAGTTTTATTCATATTTGTTTTCGTTTCTTCTTGCATGTGGTATAAATACTAATAATACTAATACTAATAATAACAATAATAAAATGAACCCCTTCCAGTCTAAAATCGGTCGAGTCCCGAGGGGTTTTTTATTAAAATAAAGAGAAAATTGGAGGGTGCCTGATTCTAACAAAAAACTACATTTCAACAACATTGCCTCCTAACACCCAATACTGTAAATCATTTTGTTTTTCTTTCTTGAACTTGGAAATGCAAAGTGAGCATGTCCTGGGTTATGCCTCCTCCGTAACATACAAAAGGCTGCAACCACTTTTTCTACCACAAAAAAATAAGACACACACTAACAAGAAAAAAACACATAATAAGGCATAAAATCATCAATATATTTTATTGGAAGTAAAACTAAATTAGTATAATGAAACAATAGGGATATAATAATGCACATAATTGATATTTCAATGGAGAATAAGGGGAGAATAATGGAGGGGATATATAAAAAATTCATGTAAAAGTTATGGGAGGAATATATATATAAAAAAATAATAATCTATCAATGATGGTGTAAAGGGGAAAAGATGAAAGGTAAATCATGCTTGGTTGGATTTCTTTCTTTTGATAAAAAGCGGGTTAGCACTATCAGACTTGCGGCGGTAGCTGGTGGAAGAATCGGCTTGCTGATCACTGTTGGTGTTAGTATTATTGGTGTTGCTGTTACTAAAGTTTGAGATACGACGTCGAAGAGCAGGCATAGAGATCCGATGGATTAAGGTTTTTTGTCGAGTACCATTATTGTGTGATGAAACCGGCGAGTCTGTAGATGAGTCTGTGGGTGTCACAGGCGAGTATTGTAAGGGTTTTGGTGGATACTGGGAAATGACAGGCGGCTGAAGTGGTGGAAACGATGACTGTGATGCTTTTTTGGTGATAGGTAAAGTGATGGTTGTATTGATTGCGACGGTGGCTGGTAATGAAGGAGTCGTTTCGGCGTTTTCCTGTGATTCCTGTTGCTGGAGATTTTCTTTGTCGCGTAGATTGTCGTTAGACCGTGAGATATTTTTCCAAGTATGATCTAGTGTCGCTTTGAAAAACGCAGACGATCGTCGTAAAAGATCACCCGCAGAGGTTCGGCGTGGGTTCCTGTTCATGTCTAAAGGAGGCGAAGTTGTGTCGCCGATCACGGACGAGGCTCTTGATGAAGTTCTTGTTGTAACGCGATTCAGTCGTGCTTGATTGATAGATGTTGGGCTAGTGGCGTTGGAAGACGCCTTAGTTGGCACGACGGTTGGTAGCGGAGATGATGATTTTTGACTCTAACAAATATGGCCATAAAAAAATTAAATAAAAAGAAATGAGGAGTTGAACGAAGTATTTTTTACTAATACAATAGAGGTATACTACCTGTTGATCATATTGAATGTCTTTGTGTAAACCAGTCCGCTTGTTGTCAAACTGTCGAATGAGGTCATCAGCAAATGAATCATCTATTGCAAGATCGCGCGGTAAAGATAGCCATTCTTTGGTGAGAGGGGAGGGCGAAGAAGAGGTATATGTAGTTGTGGCCATCAAACTAAATGATGATAAAAAAAATAGAAGCAAAATGAAAAAAGAGAGAGAAAGAAAGAGATATAAAAATTTTTTGTGCCCACTTTTCCGATTTTTTATCTCGTGCCAAAAATATTGAAAACATTCACTTTTGTACAACAATCAAAATAACCATGATCTTGTCAAAAAATTCACCGCCCTCAACCTCCCCCCCCTATTTTTCCACCAGAGAAAGTCAAATAAGTATTTCGAAGGGGTTTTTTTTATTACTATGATAAATACTAGTGTTCAAATTTCAGATATGGGTGATATAATGAAGGATAGATGAGGATAGAGAGGTGCGCAATATCGAAGGCACTATTGAATTAAGAATAAAAGATGGGTAAATGGGGTGGGGAAGTGTAAGCAAAAAGGCTAGAAGGTCATATAATATAAATATATACTAAAAGGGAATGATAAAATGTATATGAAATAAAATCATTGGGTCAATCAAAATGCTATAGTTAACTATTCTACTTCAGATGTGCCCAATCCTAGTGACTGCAGATCGTGCCGAATATCCTGTGATGATAGTCCTGCTACTTGTGGCGCCCTTGGGAACCCGATTACATCCTTCATATCTTGTAAATCCAATGTCTCTTCCCGTTTGCTTTGTTTCTGAATCATCAATGCATTTGTATCAGATATCAAATTTCCACGTTCTATAATGAACAAAAAAGATGAGTTTGGTATTACGAAAATTTATCTATTCATTGATGGGATACTTACTTTGTGATGGGTCATTCAGCTTTCCTTGCTCGTCTTCTAAACGCCAGCGTTTTCCATTCGTTTCTGCCAGTATTTCCCGTCGCATAGATGATTTTCTTGACTATTCATAATAATAATAATAAGGATGAACTGTTTACGATTCAATTGTTAATTCGTTGCCCTGACTTACAATAAAGTGTACATTCGCCTGATATTCAAAACCTTCAAACTGGCGTTTAAAGTTAGTATGTTGATATTTCCGCCAAGCTTGCGCTGTGCTGATCCGCCTGGTCCTCTTTTCTTCTATTTCCGCCATGAGCGTCACAAGATCGGGATGGGTCCCATTCGCAATCATGATAGCTTCGTCATTGAGTTCAGCCATTTTTTCCTGATATAACCTAAAAAAAAATAATAATCAAGATCGTGGTCCTTACTTGCACATCTTTTTAATAAACTTACTTGTTCCGCAGGCTAGCAAATTCCACTTCAATGTGAGTGAGAGCATCGAAAGCTTCTTTATGTTGCTGTTGATCATCACGCTCATCTTCGTCTATGAATATATAAAAACACGGATGATTAGTTAGCACATGAGGGGTTTTTTTTTTTTTTTTTTTTTTTTTTTTTTTTTTTTTTTAACTTACTTGTAGGTAGCTTTTCAGAGCCTTCAAAGGGATTTACTCGAATAGTACTGCTAGCACCAGAAGAATCGTCCATATGCGAGGTGTCATTAGTGTCCCGGTTCAATGTCACTGGAGTGTTTTCCTTTTCTTCAGTGTTACCGTCTGTGTTCTGCGGTAAACTTTCGTTGTCTTTGGTATCTGGCGGTTGCTGATCGTATTGCGCCACCTTGGTTTTTGATAAAGAAGCTGACAAGTTGGTGCTATTATGGTGTTTCGTAGAGGTTAGTGGTGCTTGTTTGTCGCTAATTGTTACCGCTTGATCCACTTTGTTGTCGTCATCATCATCATCATCATCATCATCGTTGTCGTCTTCATCTATCGTTTCCACATTAGTGCCAATATCATCCACAGGTTTCGTACTTGCTGATTTGTTGTGCATGTTCCGTCCGATGATTGATACCCGCCTGGATTTGCTTATATACGAGACACCACTATTGTTGTTGTTGTTGTTGTTGTTGTTCTCGTCACCAAGTACTGTGTCACTACTGCAAGATTTATTGTCCCGATCCAAATTTTGAATTCTTGATCGTCGTCTTCTAGTTTTGTTGCTGAAAGTGTCACCCTGAAAGCTTTTCCGTTTTCTTAGATATCCCGTATCCTGTGACAGTGACGAAGATTCAGGTGAAGTTGTTGCTGCCTGCAGTTGTTGCTTTTGTTGTCGTGTCATTGGAGAAGGAGATAGAAATGATGCAGTGGACTCTGGTATATTGTGAGTTGGTGATAGCGGTGTGTCATCTTGTATTTCCGGGGATAATGGAAAGTCATCAGGTACAGATGATAAAGGTGAGGCAGAGTCATGATCCATATTGATATCGTCAAGGTCACTAGTAGAAGGGGGTAGAGATCCAATGAATAAATTGTCGGTATCTTTGTCGTCATCATGGCTGTTATCACCTTGTTCGTTCAACCCATTGGCGATAGTATGCGTTCTTGTCTTGTCCATTCCATCTTTGTTCTCATTCGCAATATCTTTGGGAGTAAGTGCGCCTTCATCGTCTTTTTGCATTTCACTTGAGTCAAAGAACCCCTTTTCTCGTTGATCATCCATTCCTTGTGCCGTTGCCATTTTTTGGTGAAAGAGGTCAGTTCCATTGTTGTTGTTCACAGTGTTGTTACCAGGTGCATCACTTTCCAGACCTTCGTCATCAACGTCTTCTTCGTCTACACTGAGTACTGATGGTGATGACCCTAAGGATAACTTCGAGCTATGTCTGGTGGGTGTATCGTCACCTGCAGTATCGTTACCAATATCCGAAGGAACTTCCATGAATGAAGATATGTCAAATGAATCAGGAATAGAGGTGGTATGAAGATGGTATGTGTGAATAAGTAATAAAAAAAAAAAAGAACCTAACGCCTGACTTTCTATACACGGATCGGACGGTGAGGGGGAGAGGAAATTGAATCCCGCTTTTTTTTTTTTTTTTGGGAGGATGGAAAAAACCACCCAAAAGTGAAAATTCCCTACTTCTTTCCCTCTCTTCTTAACGTAACTATACAACGGTTTAGATCATGGTGAGTAGGAATCACGAATAGACGGATAGAGAAAAATACGGTTTTAGAAGAAAAAAACACATAGATGGATGGATGAATCGATGGATGGATGCATTTTTAATATTTAGACATCGATAAACGGATGATTGTATTACCACTACAACTGAACAAATTTTACTTCTTTTATTATAGGACTCCTCAAAGACTCCCGTTAAGCTCGCTCGTGTTATCAAAGTGCTTGGCCGTACCGGTTCTCGTGGTGGCGTGACTCAAGTTCGCGTCGAATTCATGGACGACACCAACCGTAGCATCATCCGTAATGTCAAAGGCCCCGTCCGTGAAAACGATATCCTCTGTCTCTTGGAATCCGAACGTGAAGCCCGTCGTCTCCGTTAAAAAAAGTTGCAAATATTCTTTCAATAAAAATAGAATTTGAAACCCTTTTTTTATTTATTTTGTTTTGTCTTTTATCGCAATTTCTGGTGTGTGTTTTTTACAAGCGATGGGATGCTGTATGGCAGGGATGATCAAATGTATTGAGATTTTTCATGGGATATATATTGGCATGCTTTTGAAATGCACCAATAACCTTTAGTATAATGTATATACTTGTTCGAGGCTCCTAGATATTTATCAATTTTTTTTTTCTAGGCCAATCTCTCATTAATCAGTGGCCAACCGACATCACACCACCTTTGTTTTAAAATCTGATTTTATCATGCAATGGCAGTATTATATAAAATACAGTATCGATCATGATGATAGGGAGTTCATCGTTATGGTGTAGGCTGGACCTCAATGGCATTGCTGGGTTTCAATATTTATTTGATTCAAAACAACATTTTTTTTAAGAAAAAGGTTGCCCATTTTTCTCTTTAGACTTTTTACCTTACAGTATCATGGTAAGTTGAAACTTGTTAATATGCGATTTCCATCTTGGTACTAACTTAATTATTATCACACCCTTCTGTGTTTTCCCCTTTATGTCTTTTTGCTTATATAGCTCTTCTATTCATTCTTCAAAACTTTAGTGGATCAACAAGTGACCGTCGAATTAAAGAACGATCTTGCCATCACTGGTACTCTCAAGTCTGTGGATCAGTTTCTCAATATCAAACTTGATAACATTGCTGTAGTTGATGATGAACGATATCCTCACATGGTAAACACTCAACTATAGTCGCATGTATATCCAGGTTGACCTTACACCACTAACACTACCACTTTGTTTTTTTTTATCTATTTGATATATGTTAGATTTCTGTAAAGAATTGTTTTATCCGTGGATCAGTTGTACGATATGTCCAATTACCATCTCAGGCAGTAGATACAGCTTTACTTCAAGATGCTGCCAGACGTGAAGCTGCGCAACCTTCCACACCCCAACAAGCAAATGTACGCGTCAAATAAATAAATCAAAACCTCTCGGCAAATATCAACATTTACCTCCACATTCTGGGTCTTGCTATCATTTTCTTTCTCCCTTGCTTAGATACTACTATTTAGTTATATTTATCACGCAATCCGATTGCTATTCTCTTTTAGTCTATGATTATCATCGACATTATGCCCCTTATAAATAAAGATTTTTTTGTACAAATGCATTGCAGTACAATTGGCTTTGAACTCAACTCCATTTTGTCTTTCTAAACCCTACTATCGCCTCTTTTTTTTTTTTTTTTTTTTTTTTTTTTTGACAACAAATGCTTTGGGAAACCTTCGATTAAATGAGTGTTAGGTTTTTATTTTTTGAATGCGGTTATTGATGGAATGGGGTGAGACACCTCATCCATTTCACACTTTTCTGGGCAGTCCTTGGAGCACAGCCGTCGTGCTCAGCGGTCTCTTAGGGCGATTCTGCGATTTGGCACTTTAGTTGGCCTCAGTCTAAAGGGTTCATACTCCGCCCACATTATTTCTTTTCCCTTTTTCCCTTTTTCTTTTGTCTTCTTCATTAAAGCTTCAATGAAAAGACCACCATCTTGGATTACGATTAGGTTTAGGATTAGAAACAGGGGCATTTTAAAAAATGCATTGCAAACACCATAGGGGAACCCTTTCATTTTAGATGTAGGATTTAGAACCACCCATTAGGTTAACCAATCATATTATGATAGAACCATGATTAGTTTGGTGTTAGTTAGTATCTATAGCGGAATAAAATATGTTGCCTCTTTTATCATTAGACTCTGTGACATACGTTTACATAAATTGTTTCGTTGATTATTTGTATATGTGTGTAGGGAAAAATGCAACTTGTGCGGATGTTTGTGTGTGAGTCTGTGAGTCTGTGTTGTCTTTGAATAAGAAATGGGTTGGATATTTAGGCAGATTCCGTCCGCCACCTGTTGTATTATGTAAACATATTTGGGTGTAGAAAATAAATCTGGCATATGTTGTGTAAAACAAGAGCCACTACAGTGGACTTTGTCTCCTCCCTTTGTAAAAATACTACTCCATGGTTTCGCCTAACCTCGACACCCGTGAGCGTAAATTTAGCCAAGTTGTACACCCAAAATGAAAATCATATCGTTTTTTTTTTTTTTTTTTTTTTTTTTTTTTTGGGGGGGGGGAGGGTGGAAGGGCGCGTGGAGGTGGGATTCAAATGGACCCTGGATCAATATAGAAACATTTGATATACGTTTTGAATCATTTTCATCGGTCAGGAATCACGTTTTTGCCTAAGTTGACCAAATTAACCGTAGGTCTTGATTAGCACACACATGCAACATTCACTTATAAGCTACCATATATTGTAAAATTGATATAATGTTTTTTTATTGACGATAAAAAATAAAAATAAAAAAAAGTCTCTGATTGCACTTGTATAGATTGTCTAAAAACTATATACCAAGAACTAAAATAATATCGCTTCTATTGATTTCATCCAGTCAAAACCATGCACGAGAGCTAAATAGGTGAAGTTCTCCATAGCAATTGACTTGTGACCTATTGAAGTTGTTGCAGCTTGAATTCATGTGATAGGTCTGTCTTTGAGGACAATAGACTGAAATAGTATGGCTGCAATCTACAATTGGTTTACCTCCACTGTGGTAATATCAGAGCCGTTTCGTCGATTGACATTGATATCGATTTGAGTGCGCAATTGTTTCATTGATGATGATTACCCTTTTTCCGGACCATCCATGGTAGGAATTGATATCATATAAAGGCAACAGAAAAAAAAGATCCCTCATCACTAGTCTAGTAAAAAACCTCCCCCTAATGAATAAAGCTAAAACCACGAAGAACTCGATGATATATGTGATATAAAAAAGAAGAGGTGGAAGCAAGGTAAAAGTGCTTTATTAGATCTGTAATATAATCTATCCAATAAAGAAAATGAGCGATAAGGGGAAGGGAGAGTGTTGAGCTATACTATGTTGAAAATAAAGAAGGTAAAAAAAAAAAAATAGCATAATATGAAGTAATAATGAGTCTACAATTGATCCAATGGGACACCAGCATCTAAAAAGTACTTTGGCAGATATTGATTGACATCTTCAGTAACTGCCAAAAGTTGCTTGACCTGTCAAAAAGAAAAGTGATCAGAATGGACATAACCATGGTGCAATTGCTTTCCTCTAGAAACTTACATATTGTCGCTTTTCAACTGGCATTGAGACTAGTTGTTGCACCAGGTAGGTACGGCACGGTGGCATGTTAGCAGTAGGATCCTCATGAACAGGCGTAGCAATTTTCAATTTGGAGAAGGTATTTTGATAGCCAGTTTCGTCATCAAGATCAACTTGGTATAAATCGTCAATAGTGTCATCAGTGGCTGCCGGTGGTAATTCCATTTGTCGAAGCAAAGCAGTGAATGCCTTGGGCCAGAGATGGGTCGCATAAGGTTCCTGCAGCATCAAATCACTAGTTGTCAACAATCGTGCCATACCAATACCACAAATCTTGTAATCGATGAGATCGCGCATCACGTTGAAGTCTGGCAATACAAATACACCGAAGATCTGGCCAAATAATCTAATAAAGGGAAAAAAGATAAGTACAGGTACATTCATTAATTCGTTTCATTTGACTCACCCTGCTTGCAGAGAATCAAATACTTGGATCAACACATCAGGAGAACCCAACTTTTCTTGAGAGAAAAACAAACATAACCAGAGCGTGAAATTGCGAGTAAAACGGTCAAAGATAATCCGATCGTTCTTCTTCTTGCTTTGCAATCGTTTCAGAATGGAATTGACCAGTGCAGGTAGATAGTGCTTCAATGTATCACTATAGAAAAGGCGATATGTTAATTCTGATTTGATATATATATAAAGAGTGGTGTGGAAGGGAGATGGCTGTTTGACTTACATTGGCACCGCTTGAATGATTGCACTTAAGAGGGTTATTCCGTAATGGTCGTTTTGTCGAGAGCCAACTAGCTTTTGCTGGAAAATACCAAGGATAGGTTCCAAATGGTTGCTTGCCAGAATGGTAGTGCTGCCTTTAGCCAAATAAGCTTCCAATAAACGGACAAGGGCAGGAATATTGCCTTGTTCCCATAACCCGGGATTGAGAATAAGATTCAACAAACCAATATACATTTCAGGTAAGTCAGTCCCAGTGTGGTTTTCGAGTAATTGCGCAAGTAGCTGAAATGCATAAGGGATAAACTCTATATAAGAAGTAATGTATAATTACGTTATTACAATGTAGTTATGCCCTCCAGTTCTTTTCATTTTATTTTACCTTGAATTCCCTGAGAAATAATGCTTTCAAATGGTCCAAACAGAAGGTTTTCGAATTCGGTGATGGCTTGAGGAGAGACGGGGCAGATGTACCTAAAAGAGAAGGTATAATTAAAACATTGTCCTGCTCTATGTCATTGATACTTTCAACTTACTTGATTAAGGCACCAATGCTTTCAAATACAAAGTGATCAAACTTGGGATTGCTTGGATTCTTGCTCACAACGGCCAGGATGGTAGTGAGCTTGCCCATGATAGCATTGACATATGGCACCATATCCTTACGACTTGTGGTGATCACACGGAAGACAGCTATAGAATACAATAAGATAAGGAGATTAATGAAATATCCATAAAATCCAACCAACTGCTAGTCAGCGCTTACTTTTGATAAGGTAGTCATTTTCTGAGAGCTTTTCAGGTGTCTGGCCACTTTCAATCAGGCGGAATAATTCAGACAATAATGTTTCAGTGTATGGTTTGATATCTTCAGGTGTAAATCTATATAATATATATAACAAATAAGTAATATGATCTAAAAATTGAAAATCTCAAATATAAAAGCAATAAATCAATAAACTTACAGCATATCTTTCCCTTGTCTGATGACCAAAATACGTTCAATCGCAATGGCAGCATACGTGTGTACAACATAATCGTTGGACTGAAGGTGCTTGACTAACAGAGGGAATACCGTCAATAATTGTTCCTTGGTCAACTAGAAAATCATATTTAAAGAAAAAATCTGATTTAATTTCTTGCTTCTGTAGTTCCCAAATCCTAATCTATTTTTACCTGATTTCGGAACGTATATAAAAACTTGATAGCATCCATCTTGAGAATAGGAACTCCCGCGTTCACATCGCTTTGCAAATCAGACAAGATGTTCTTAGAGAAGAAGTCCACAACGTCGACCAAAGCGTTTGTCTTTGTAACACCAAGCTATTAAATACCATGAAATAAGTATAAAAGCAGCAATTGAACATTCTTTCTCTTGATGTAAACATACCTGACTAGTAGCACCGCGGGCAGAGATGGCAACCAACAAGAAAATCGCGGTGTTTTTATCTTTCCAGTTTTGTTGGGGATTGGTCTTGTAGCTCTAGAAGAATATATATGCGTCATCAGAATTTATACTATCACTTTGCCCTATGTCCTTTTTTTCACTTACTTCCAAGTAGAGATTGATGTAGCGTGATATAATACTAGTGACTTGAGCTTCAAATCTTTCAAGTAAACCTCGAATGAAATCCGCTGCAGCCCGGCGCCGGGTATCACTGTCTATTTATAAAAATAGATAATAATCGTGAGTGACGTTTTGTCGCCAGCTGTCATCTTTTATCACATATTGTTGTAAAACATACCTGAACCTTCCAAATCCCGGCGAATATATTCAATAGGGTTATCTTCGTACAGTTCTTCGTCGCTGGCTGTAAAACGAAAACCGTCAGTAATAATGACCATTTATTTCATAGTTTCTTTTTTCAAAATACTTACTTCGCATAGTAATGTTGGGTAAGGCAAGCTTTGAAATTGTATCATCAGACGAAAACACAGCTACTTGAGAATCTACCTTGGACACTGATGTAAGGACACCAAGAGCCTTGCAAACCATCTATGAAAAAATGCGGGGGTGAGTTTGGTAGTGTAGGTCACAAATTAGGATATGAATTTTCCTTACCGTGTCATGTTTTGGATCCTGACTAGCAGTTGTAATCAAATCGAAAATGATAGGCAAAAATTCGGAGAGTTGGGGGAAATCTTCAACATACTTTTGAGTATAAAGTTCAATGATTTCACAGATTCCAGTCTTAATCTTTTCCAATGGACCTGCTTCTTCTTCGTCCTATAAATAAGTTCAGTCAGAGATCCATCTAACTATAAACCATTTAACATCGCCGAATTCTTACATCAGTAACTAGAAGAGGATTGTTGTACATCAAATATTTTTTGAAGAGTTGAGTAAAGACAGGAAGATTATCTTCAAAGAATTCAGGTAAATCTTGACAGTTGAGATCATAGTAAATCTTGATCAGCAATACCATGGATTGAGAGAGAATAGCCACAGCTTCGGGTGAGTTTCCATTTTCAGTCATCAGTTTGTCCGTAATCTATTTTTCAAAAACAAGGAGTTAGTCATCGGCAGTATACTAGTATTGTGCAGAATCAAATATTACCTGGAATAAAGCCAAGTACTTTGGAGCAAATTGGTTCAGCACATAGAGAATTTCTTTAAATAGATCGTCCGTCCTGAATTGAGAGCGCCACCTATAGTACATTAAAGTTTTAGTTAGTGATCCTAAATACGTTGTTCCAGGTTAACATTTCCACTTGCTTTTTAAAGATCGAATGAGCCGTTTGCAGGATGCCATTGTTCGTTTTATAATCAGTGTCACTAAGTTTGCTTGTCAGTTCCTATAAAGCGGTATTGGTTATAAAGATATCAAAAGGTAAACAACCAAGTGATAAAAAAAAACACACTACACTTTTTACCGCCACCTATGAGACTTACAGGCATCAAGTTCTCCCATTGTTCGGGGAAGTCTTCAGCAGCAATGATACTCAAGGCATCACTGATTTGAAGTTGAGTTCTTTCAGGCGTGCTGATCATAAGCTGGACAATTTCATTCTTGATAGTAAGACGATCTTGAGGAGTGATGTGGTCAGCATTTTCGTTATCCTAATATATCAAAAGAAGGAAAAATCTAGATTCAATATCGCTTTTTTTGCTATTTCTTTACTGTCTTTTTTTTTCACTTACAGGTACCCAATTTCGTTTGATATAGTTCTTGAAGTACACTGCGCCAGCAAATCGAAGTGTTTGATCACCGTTGGCATCACCGATCAATTGTAATAAAGCCAAGGGAAAGCCAGGTTGTACTTCAGCTTGGGCCAGTGTTTGTTCAGCTTTTTTTTTTTTTAAAAAAAAAAATAATAATAATAATAATAATTAAAAAGCAGATTTTTGTAACAAGTCGATCGTAGGCTCATTCCTTACCATTTTTCCGTGTATAAGGATCCAGAGTTTCCTTTAAACACTGCTGCAAGTTTTCTTGTGACTGAATTGTATTCATGATTTCAAAAACACAAAGTACTAACTTTTGAAAAAAGAGCAAAAGAAGAGCAGAGAAAAAAAAGAATTCACGCGCTCCATTTTCAAACAAAAAAAGTCATATAATTCACACTCCGGTGCAAGCGCAGCAACATCACAAAAATATATATGGAATAAAAATTGGTCTTTATTTTTTCAAAATAAATATAAAACGATATATATCTACAATTATCCTATTATTCCTTGTTTTGGTGGCCAGGTAGATCTTGGTTTTCCTTTTCAGGTTCACCTTGCATTTCCTTTTGTTTCTTTGCAGCCGCTTTGCGTTCCCGCTTGTTGGGTTTTGAAGGGATTTTGAGGACAACTTCTGGTGGGTAAGCAGCTTCAGTAATCTTTTTGTATTCCGGGTTATCAAATGTCTTGCGAATAGGATCTAGGAGTCCATTGATAGCTTCAATCACACCAGCCTTCAAATCACCAGGATGTACCTTTTTATCCCTGAAGTCGTTTTCCAAATCCTGGTAGTTGTTGTACACCATGTTGCCCCCATATTGTTCAGGCCGTATGGCGGTAAATTCGGGAGACTTGCTATTGAGGGACTTGAGGGGAAGTAGACAGCCTTGAGGAACGCCAAAAGACCGTTATCAGTGATGTTCCCTTCTTCACAGAAAGCCTTGTTGATTTTTTTTTTGACAATGTGAGGAGAATCTAAAAAGTCGATCTTGGAGTCAGGGTCAGATGAGGACATTTTTGTGCCAGTAAGGCCAGGAACCATAGGATTCATCAAATGTGCGCGCTTTTCATAACCCAGCAAAGGAAGATATTTTTCCGCCATCACAAAAATCTTGCGTTGATCCACACCACCAAACTGGACATCCACACCAAGATATTCTTCGTCCAAAGCTTGCATCCCAGGATACAATAAGCCGGATAACAGAGGGGATTCCACTTGCTTTACCACTTCAGCACCGGCCTTCTTAGCATCGTGTTCCGTCACCAATGAGCACAGCTTGAAGTTGTCCATAGTGTATTCTTTTGAGAGTTCGAAGCTTGATCCAAAAATAAATTTGAGCTTGTCGAGAGGGACACCAATAGATGACAATACAGCCTTGACCATACGTTCGTAATAAATGGCACGATTATTGACAAGTTCTATGGGCGCTTTCAAATTGTCAAGAAAAGCATGAATGTCAGCAAGAAGAATTGTTACCTAAATAAACAAAAAAAAAAATCAGTGAGTCGCTATCTAGTTGCTTAAAGCATCTATGCTTTAATTAATTATTCATGGCCATACTTCAACGCCAGCAGCCAGAAAGTCAGCAATCTTGGTCATGGCAACAAAGTACCCTACAAAATATATACATATAATATATATAACACATGAAAACAAACGTTAGCTCATTCCGAGTGCTCTAATGTATATGTCATAGGTTGGCTACCTAAATGAGGGCTACTAGTGCAAGCAGAACCCCAGTACAGTTTGAGATCGCGTTCGGCAAGAATGGCTTTAATCTTTTCAGCACCTAATATTTCTTGCAAGTTACGTGTGATAAGGTCGTATTTTTCTTCAGGAGTCATATTTGGGAGGAAAAGTATCAAAGAGACATTATTGTCAGTCAAGTAGGAAAAAAAAATTAAAATAGGGTTATCGAGCGGGATGTGAAATGCGAATCATGTTGACTCACTAGCATAGTGCTTTAAATATTTTGCCGTCTTAAGGTAGACGTAGAATATTTTTAATTTTAAAAAAAGGCTAGAATATCATTGTTACGGCAATCTTCAAGGCAACTTGTTCGGATCCTGTATGATATTTAAAAAACCGCCTGTTTCTTAAAAGTAAATGAATTACCACTACCCGATAGGCATTCCTGGTTCCTGCCAAAATAATTTTATAAACTTCGCCCGCCAAGATTAAGCAAGCAAATTATATCAGACGGCAATCATTTGTTCAGGTACCACATTTTGATGTGCTTTGAGTATATAGATGATGAGATAACGGTAGAGTAATGGCGATTTTTTTCTTATAAGGGAATTTTTTTATTGATACATGAATGTATGTTTGTTTTGCTTGTATTCCCACACACACTAATTCCTGCAACTTTCAGTACTACATCTCTTTAAAGCCGAAAACAAACTTTTAAATCACCGCCACCGTGTATTTTGATATCATGATGATTTTTTTTTCTATCTTTTTATTTTCTTCTTTGTTACAACTTCAAACTAGAAATATTCATTTACAGTACAATTGTCTATATCGTTTCCCTTATATAGTTTATATGTTTACTGAATACTTCCAGTCGAACTGAATTCTTTTATTGCACAAGGATGACCATATCACCACCGCAAGCCAACTGTGGTTTCTCATTAGATTATGCTGATGACACCAATTCAAGCCGCTCTATTTATTTGAACCAACACCATTCATACGGAAGCCCCTATGTGGATCAGGAGCAATACCAATACTATCACATGGAATCTACCCTTGGCCGACTTCAGCCAATTATGTCCTCAGCGGATCAGCTACCGAATGCGTTGATGTTACAGTCACAATCCTCAAATTCTTTAGACAGCAGTAATGATGGCAACAACATGCAAAGAAAGGACGAACCGCCTATTACCTCGGACAATGATAGTGAATATAATGGCGCCAAACTGTACTCTCGTGACAATTCCTATTGGCACTCAACTTCTGTAGAAGCGTCGGATCAAGTCTCCAAGCTCAACAAGCCTATGGCCGTAACCAATGAAATTTGCAGCTCTGAACGTGGCATTGCTGGATTTGTCTCAAAACTCTATCAGTAAGCGAAAAAATAAGACTATCATTTATTTAACAGAATGAGCTTTAATGAACCAACTGCCTCTATTTATGTAGAAGCTTACAGGTACCGCAGAATAACCATACATTTGTACGTTGGTGTCGTCATGATGGCAAGGATATGTTCTTAATTGACTGTATTCCACGTATGTTGTGTGCTTTTTCAACTTGGAATTTTTAACTATTGACTTGACTAATGATATATCTATATTCACCTTTTTCTAGGATTTACTGAAGAAGTACTTCCACGGTTATTCAAGCATTGTAAATTCCAATCATTTGTGCGACAACTCAATGTAATTACTCAAGAAAAACGTGCATACACATTTATTCAAGAACATACATATTCATTAATAACCCCCTCTCCCTCCTCGGTTCAACCGATTTTTTGATTTACATTTAGATCTATGGCTTCCAACGAGATACTGATGCGCGAAAATCAAAAGATACCAAGGACAAAGAGATATGCAGGTGGCACCATCCCTTCTTTCGACCTGGAAGACGTGACTTGATCCACTTGATTCGACGAAAAGCAACGCTACATACCAGACGGAAACGTATTCAACCAACAGATCAAAATCCGGAAACACTGGCCAGTATGGATTCGGGTGACGATTACTCGGATGGCGACGGCGAAATTTCCTCACAACAACGGCACTCATCGGCGTCAAATTCAATTCCGAACCTAAGCTCCCAACCAAGTCGCACAGTTGGATCATATTTCCCTTTAGCACACCATCCAACACAAGACATTCATTTCAAAACTAATCCGGCTCCTTATTTTTCTCTTGTCGATTCAATAATGCATCAAACTTCATCGCCATCATCGTCACCACCACCAACATCAAAATCATCATCATCTCTTTATATGCAGGAGGCGCTGCAATCCTCTCTGGAATTACTCATGGAACAATCAATGGAACCATCAATAGATACAGTTAACTCGAATTCTATTACTTGTCATGACAACAGCAATCATCCTTTGGGTTATCAAAATACCGATAATGCAACTCAACTATCGTCGTCATCATCATCATCAGCGTCGTCAGCAACTCTAGCGCTAAACATGGAAAACGAACTTCAACAACACTTGTTCCAATTACAAATAAGCTACAGCAATGACCGTGACTTTTACACAAAGCAGATCCAACTGGCTCAAGCTCACATCAAGGAACAACAGGCACATATAGAACAATTGGAAACAATATCAGCACTTCGAAAACGTAGCGTACAAAACCAACAAAACGACCAACATATTCACCAGGACCGACAGCAAATTCAGCAGCAGTCAACAGAATTAGATAAAAGCAAGTACATGGCACTCATCAAAAACGACAACTTTTATTCATCTGATACGGCGGCAAACTATATAATGAAAAACGGGATATCGCACGAAACGTTAGATTGCGGAAAGGATATGTTTGGAAAACCCAATTCGATATGGTCTGCTTTGTCATCGCCGAATGAAGTACCGAATTCACAATATTATTTGCAGAATTTTGATTTTTATTCGGTTTTATCAACAGATACAGTATTACCCCCATGTTTGACACCGTCAAATATCACGGACAACAATTTGTCGACGGCTTTATTATTATCATCGTCATTAAGTCATACGAAAAAGGCTGCATTACAACAATGACTCATATTAATACTGTATCACCCTCGCCACCCAAAAATATGATCTTACTGTAGTACATTACCATCCCCCATCCTGTCTTTTTTGCATCGACTTGACCCTATTACTGGTATTTTCACATTTTTATGATTTATTCCGCCTCCCCTCTTCGTACTCAGTACTCTCCAATTATCCTTAGCCTCTTCTTACTTTTAGCATTTATTTTCATCATTTTATTATATTATTCAATAAAATTTTAGATATTTTCTTTCCAAAAAAAAAAAATACTGGTTTATTTATTTTTCTATTGTTAATGTTACTGTTTTGACTAAGGTGTGTGGCTTTTCTTTATGTTGTAAAATATCCACAAATGAAAAAGGATGACTAAAGACTAGCACTTTTAGTATATCGATTCTTCTCCTCTTCAACAAGATGTCATCCAAAGATGGAAAATATAAACATGTTGTCATCTACTTCATCGACTTTCAGAACGATTGCGGCGTTTAAACTACGACTTGCATTCATGCGAGTAAAAGGAAAAAAGGTTCAAAGAGATGTCATATTTGGACAAGTGAAAAAAACTTGATTCGCTTTAGGAATACGGTCACTATCTTCATCATCATCATTACTGTCATCAGTATCGGCACAAAATTTGATGTTAAACACGGCTTTTGAAATGTATAGTAAAAAAAAAAAAAAAAAAAAAAAAAAAGCATACATGTCAAAAATCCGGAAATCTCACGAGGAAACATGAATGTTTGTTTGCAAACGTTTTTCCTTGTTTTACGCGTCCTTTTTTTCTACCACTTCCTTTTCCTTTTTGTTATCTTTTTTTTTCATTTTACGCTTTCGACTTTTCTATACAATTTACTTTCTAATTTTTGTCACTTGATTGCTTTGTTGTCATTTTTTATATGTATACTGTATGAACCTTGTGTAAATTCTTCTGACCTTGATTTTATTGTGAGTAAATTCCGCAATGCAATAGACATTCTTTTTTAACTTTTACCAAGATACTGCCATTTGACTCTCTACTGTCCTACTTTGTTAAAGTAAGGACACTCTTTTAGTAAAATGGAAACGATAGATACATCATTGACTGTGCTTATGGATAAAGGCAAAACCGCACCCCAAAAGTCGGAATTCTGTCCTCCTCAGCCTTCTGTGAGTGTTATTTTTTTTTTTTTTTTTTTTTTTTTTTTTTCACCAGTTCGAAATAGAATGTCGATAGTGGTCTTACCCTTTTTTTTATATTTTTGTACCATGATCATGTCCCAAATCAGTTGATTATAAAACGTGGTTAGCAAGCGATTTTAATGCTTCTCCAGAAGCGGTACTATCGTCTTGTAAAAGCATACCGTCACCTTCTTGTCAATCTCAAATACTGCAATGGGCACCACAAGAGGGCAATTCTGAAAGTACAATTTCCGTTATCTTGGAGCAATCACTTTTGGAAAGTTCAAGAGCAATGAAGATAATTTTTGGTCAATTGCCATTGGAAACAACGTATCATGAGCATTTTTTATCATCCGTCAACCATGTACAAGAACTAGGCAGTAACACTGCATCCTCCTCTTCTACAACTATATTGGTCACTTTAACTGCTAAAGTACCTGAAGCTCAATATATCCTCCTACCTTTAAATAGCCAAGTGCCAATTATGGTCTATTTTTATTATTATAAAAATCATGACTTGATGGTAGATTCTCGGGCAATTGGTTCCTTCACATACACTGATGGTCAATTGCCATTGGGTAAGAAAACCAGCGTTATTTAAATTACTTCACGCTTAATTTTTCTTTTCGTTCTGCACGCTTCCAACTATTTGGATTGACAACCTAGATCGAAAACAAATTTCTTCTTCGGACCTTATTGATGGCTATCCTCAAAACCAAGCATACTCTGCAGATCCACACACGACAGGTAATTACTCTTTATTTTAATCACCTCGAACAAACATTAACTATACCGCTTTATTGACTCTTTAGGCACTGCTGCGATTGATCAGCTTGCGCAAATATTTGTTTGCAGCGATGGTTCTCAGATGTATAAACAACAGTATACAAATGTACACTCTACGACATCTTCAAATGATTGGGGCACTGCTATGTGGATTACCCAAGAAGTACAGCAGCAGCAGCAACCACAACATTCTGATCAACAATACCTCTTTGAAAACGTGAACTTGGTGAATGCATCTTTCATGGACAATTTATCCTTTCACTACAACTCTATGGTACCGAAATATTATGGCTCATGTCATGACAATCAATACAAGCAGAAATCCCAATTCCGTAAGTACTTGTACTCGACTTCCGTTTTAAGAGCATTTTCTAACCAGTTTATTTATTTAGATGCACTCCATGATAGCTTCCTCGATGCAAATATTACGCATAGGGGGGATCACGCTCCAAACAATACCATGATTACTGCTGGATTTCAATACAATAGTTATCAAGATATTGGAATGCGTCCACAAGCAAACATCAACGATGGGGACATAAAAAACGCGGTCTTCAACAACAGCAGTATCAGCAGCAGCAACAATAGCAACTTGTGTGGACTATTAGGTGATGATTTGCACTATTCCTTTTCACCAAGTCGAAATTACAGCAACGCCCATAGCAGCAATGAACTCGACACAATTGGCAGCAACAAAATCTCCTATATTGAAACAAAAACTCCACCATCCTACAACATGACAAATGTGCGCCCTTTTGGGGGATTATTGAACAAAGCAAATCTGAAAATATGTGGTGACTTGATGCAAATGACATTCCAATGGAGTGCAGACGAATGGAAAAAAGGACGTCGTCTGGTACGTTTTTGGCGGCGCCAAAACACAAGCAATGCAGAAAATAGTCAGCAAGTGGAATGCGTATTTGAACCTATCGAATGTTACAACCATCAGCAGGAACAACAACAGCAGCATTTTTTTCACATGAACGGAATGTCATCAGATCAACTACCCATGCCTATGCCCAATGAATCACCAAACTCACCACTGTCTCCCCTGGATGATCATGCATATTTCAGTAATCATCCCGCGATCAAATCCGAACTCATGGCAAGCGTTAAGCACAACAGCAGTACAACGACAGGAATGGCAGGAACTTCATCATTGGTGGTTTCTTGTATTTACTGGAAGGAGCGGAACGATTACTTTATTACCTCCGTCGATTGTATCTATTTACTGGAAGGATTGACTGGGGTGCAATTTACTGTGGAAGAAAGAACAGGATTCGACGCAATTTGGAAGGTTTCCATCCTTTGACAGTTAGCAAATATAAAACTGGATGTGCCGACTTTTTCAAACTCATTATGGGCTTCTCTCATCCGAAACCAAGGAATATAGAAAAAGATGTCAAGGTCTTTTCTTGGAATACGCTACCACATGCATTACGAAAAATTATCCGGAAATACACTCCCAGTTACAGCAGCTCTGCAACACTAGCACGTACACCAGCATCAGCATAGGCATCAGCATAAGCATCAGCATATGCATTAGCGAATATCATCGTCATCACCTTCGCCATCATCAACATTATCCACAGAAAGTAGCATGGACGTTCTTTCCAACTACAAGTATAGTCATCCAACATCAATGCTAGCATTTGCTAATGCCCAATCCTGTCCGCCTTCTGTCTTACACAAGCACTATCAACGCCAGTGTCCTCTTCCTCCTGAATGGCAATATTGTTTTTGATGTATCCCTTTATTTTTAGTTCTCATTTTGATAGATTTAGTTTAGTTTAATTATCTATTTATTTGTTATTTATCTCATTGTACTTGAATAAAATTCGAATGTCTTTTGATTATAATTGATTTTTGTATTTTTGTCTTTGCCTTCATTTCTGATGTAGGGTGAACCAGAAATTATTATGGTACCCATACCAACTTCTTTTTTTTTCCTTTTTGGAAATCTTTTCGATTTATTGGGTGCTAAAGAGTTTTTTATTGAAGTGTAAGTTTTGATGGGACGGGATTAGAGTCTCCGCCGTATCGCATTATGGTGGACAGCCCTTTTGGAGCATAACTGTCGTGCTCAGCGCTTGTTAGTTGTAAATTTTTTGTGTGTAAAAAATGTCAATTCAGGCTCCGCACACATGATTTCTACTTTTTTTTTTGGCACCAATTTTTTTCCCTCTCTTTTTCCTTTCTTCCTTCTTTTTTTCCTTCATCAAAATCTGAATGATATGATGACAAGGCTCATTGGGATACTGGTGATCTAGGATTAGTATTAGAACTTGAATTAGAGGCATTTTCAAAAATGCAAAACAAACATCATGGGGAAACCCTTTCATTTTGGATGTTGGATTTGGGAACGTCAGTAGATTAGCATCATCTTAGGAAATAGTATCATTAGTTTAGTATTAGTTTGTCATCGTTGTATCTACCTCTGAATAAAATATGCCTTTTTTTTTATCATTAGTTTCTCTGTTATACGTTTACATCATGAGCTATATCGAATGTGTATCCATGTGCATGGAAAAAAAAATGTGTGTACATTTGATTAACGGACGGATTGGGTAATAAAGTGACTTCTTCCACCAACTCATGTATACTGTATAAGTTTGTTAGTAAAAAAGAAAACAGACATGTCTTTGTGTGAAAAAGCAGGTATTACAGTGTATTTGTCGTGTTTGTATTTGTCATCGTCCACACACATCATTTATCCTGTTATCCATCACAACTCGACAATTGTGCCTTGCCCTATGTCACGAATCACGCCAATTAAAATGTCGCTCACCTGTCATGCAACTTTTCTCAGTTTGTTTATTTATTTTTTCTTGTCTTTCTCTCTCTCTTATTTTTATTCTCTTATTCTTTATTTTTCCCTTCTCAGTTTATTATAGTTATTATTCCCTTGGCCTGCCAAAATGTTTAAATACCAAAAAATGTTATCATAGCTTTATCAACTATCAGTGATTTTATATATTTATCCAAATAAAAACAAATATCTCATCTATTCTCTCAATCTATTTATCATTCAATGGTTATTCTTTTGATCAACTTCTGTTTTGGTAAGATATATCACTCATCCGTCTGTTTAGTTTCTGATACCCTGATCAATATAATCCCAGCACTGGCTACATTTCAATTAGCCTACAATTATTATCAATGATTAATTATCCATCTATTCTAAAATACACTATTTTATTCCGCTCTACCAATAATGCATTATCATTTATCATCATAGAAATTGAAAAAAGTGCTGACTCTGGTTCCTATAAAGCGAACTGCTGCTTGACTGGTTGAAAAAAAAAAAAAAAAGGAATCACTCAAGTTGAGAGATTGGACGCTGAGAAATGTGACTATAGATCAAACAGGAATATATTTTTTTATTTCAACGGTACAATGTATAAGATACAATAAAATAATATAACGTCCAAAACACTTGAGAAGTTTGACTATAGAGGTTGCTGAAAAGTGCTAGTTATGATAAAAGTTGAATACTGTCGACTGTGCGGACGCTGAAAAGTGGCAACTATGGTTGATGCTGGAAGCTTTTGACTTTGATGGATGCTGAAAAGTGTTGGCTTTAATGGGTACTAAAAAGGACTTTTGCGTGATTTAGAATATTGTTAGTTAATCATTTTTTATTAGTAGCACTGAAAAAGTGTTGGTTATGATGGGAGTTGAAAGCTTTCGATTGTGGTGTACGCTGAAAAAGACTCGGTTGTGGCCGGCGGTGAAAGGCGTTGGATGTGGTGGACGATGAAGGATTCTTGCTATGGTGGGCGCTGAAAGGAGTTGGCTGTTAAAGTGCGGAGAAAATGTACGTTAGCTACGTTTACTTTCTAGTGCGTCAGAGGATGGTGATTCATTAATTAATTGATTAATAAACTCAACGCGTTTTTTTTTTCTTTTTTTTTGTGATAAATGACCAAACAAAGATCGCATGTGGGAGACTTTGGGGAATCTGATAAACAGTCAACACTATTCTACACACTAAACTGCAGTTCGTTGGACTGACGATGGTAAAAATGGATCCATCGGCATAACAGGTATAATGGAGCACTTTTCATTGAAGTTTGTAAAAATATACATATTTTATTCAACTATAGAATCAAACTTTGGACAAACTAAAACTAAAGCAAGCTAATGGAGGCTCCCAAAAAAACCAACTAATGGTGACCTCAGATCCTACATCCAAAATGAAAGGGTTTCCCCATGCATCTTGTAATCCCTTTTCTAAAACCCTTCTAAACTAGTCCTGATACAATTCTAGGACCAAAGTAACCCAATACAAGTTAAATGGTGAAGAAAAATAAAGCGTTCAAAAAGAAAGAGAGGCGAAAAAAAAAAGAGGAAGAGAAAATAAATAATTTCACGTGAACGGGATTTTAATTATTATTTTTTTTGGTCAACCTTAGTCCAACCATCCCGCAAAAAAAAAAAAAAAAAAAAAAAAAAAAAACGGGAGTTCGCTGAAATTTAGGGGCATCTCCAAAATATCTGATTTTTTATTTTCCTCTGCCACCCTAACTACATGCACTATTTCCTGATGCTCTTTGTCCAAACAAGTTTAAAATAATATTTTTGAGATACAATATCAATAGTCATCAAATAGACTTGCCAAAGTTCGTCATGAAAAGCAAAACGATAATCATGACAATAGTTTATTATAAATACAAAACCCTAATCACTAAAGAAATTAAATTGATACCTGAACTAGATGATTACAGAAGGGAAAGTAATATGCATATATAAAAACAATATAAATAGTAAAAATAAGTGGTAATGTAATGATAAAAAGAAGAAAAAGAGGGAGTAGCAAAAAGTCTACTTGTAATCATAAATACCGTACGTAAATAAAATAGATACAATGGCGCTAATAAAGTGAAGAGTATCAAAGGAAAGTTGTGGATAATAATAATAGTAATAGTAAAAGTCAAAGTATAAATAATTAAAAGAAAAATGATATAAAACTACACACCTAGTCGACAGAAGGAGAAAGAAGAAGAATGCCCATACTAGGAGCCTAATATAATAATAATAAACAAAAAAGTTGGTTATAGTCTATTCCCACAGATTCCTCATGATGTTTTATTTTTATTTTTATTTTTATTACCATAGCAATTTTTACTTCAAAGCGGAAAGATAAAGTTGACATCTTTGTCGGAAACTGTACTTGTTGGAGCTGATTTGACGTCCTCAGATGTTTCGGGAACTACAGTGGTTTTGGTATTCGATGTCATGGTAGATGCTTTTGTTGAAGGTATTTCCGTTGCAGGTGTTTCCGTAAGCTTATTGGTAGAAGAGATAGATGATGAAGGCGCCAACGATGAAGTTTCAATTGCGGGTGATGTGGCTGTAGAAGATGTATTGCTGCTGGCAGATGCTGTTCCGTTAACTGCTCCACCAAGAGCCAGAGTAATTCCAAGAAAATCGGCTTCAATTTCCGTAGGTACATGTACTTGAGTATATTCGAATCTATTTTCATAACAAAATAGTTAGCAAAATTCAATGTGACCATAATTTTGGCGAGCTATTCTTACTCGGCGTGATATCCATCGGGTCCGCCAACTGATGTTTGAATGGTTTGGTTCAAGTTCATGCTAAAAATAAATAATAAAAAATATGAGGATCCTTCTACATTAAATTTTAGTTTTTTTTTTTTTTCATTTACCTCTTGTCTTCAGCAAGTAAAATATTCACCAAGTCTACTAATGAAGCCGTAAGGTCGACATGCCACTCATCACAAGAAGATTGACCACCTGCTGGGACGGTGCATGGTCCAGGAATCGAAGGAACTCTACCAACTTCTAATATAGTTCCATCAGGTTTGACATATGACACCACCGCATTGAGACCAGTAAGCACGTATGGAGTATCGAATGGATTTTGTAAAGTAGCAACCGTTGTGGCTGTATTGGAAAGCAGACCTTCAACCGTGACGATGACCTTAACCTTGACAATGAGAAGTGCTTGTATGGGTGGCATAATGGTTGCTAAGTTGACTGTTTGGAAAGCGCTTGAGAGTGGTTCAATTTTTGTCGATTCAGCAGTACCAACAATTGTCAATGGGACTTGTACATTCGTAAGATAATTGGCAAACAATTGACCAATGGGACCAGTAGGACCAGCGAGATGGAATTCAGCATTGTATTGATTGTCACCAGGTTTGATAATTGTGTTTGTAATATATACCTGTCCAACAGTAGTTCCGTCGGATAGCTTCGCGGAGAAGCTAATATCGCCAACACTGATGGTAATTTGAGATGGATTGACGAACGCAACAACAGTTTTGACAAGCACATAGTCCTTGGTTCCACCGGCAATTACGAGAGAAAGGATATCGGTTTTTCCCAAGAAGTTTCCGAGACCTAAAATTATATATATAAAACAAGATTAGCAAGTATACAAAACAATGTCCCTTTCTTAATCAGCTTAGGTCTTACCTGCCATGCTCGTAGTAACATCAAAACCAATTCCATTCAATTGGAGTTCCCCAATGTTAGTTTTCGCAAGTGCATTCGAAGTACCAACAAGACCAAAAGTAGCATTGGGTGCATGAGTGAGAGCCGACAAGAAGATTGAGAACAGACCATGGGCTTCACTGTAGACACTGAAAGGAATACTATCAAATTGAGTCTTGACAACACCATTGGTAGTAGTGGCAGGTTCAACAGGAACAGAAAGATGAGCCAATTTGTGTCCTTCAGCTTGAGCATCCACTTCCATACTTAATTGAAGTACACCAAGAGGGAAGCCAAATGGATTCTTGAGTTGAGCACGCACATCGGTTGAGCTTGCAGGAGCAGCATATGGGTCCTTGGTGAAGTCTAGTTGCATATTTTCCATGGTGATCGAAGGAATAAGCACAGGTTTGGTTGGGGGTCCAGGGAGGATCACATTTTCGATTTCGAGTGTCTTGAAAGCACCAGTCAACCATCCAACTTCGCCAGCTGGGCCGCTTGCAGAATCACCCTTGACTGTCAATACAGAGTCTTTGGCAGCCAAATAATTTTCAAACACTTCAGTAACCATAGCCCGACCATGAGGAGTATCTTGACGGAGCATAACACCATTCATAGTAATATCAGAAGAACCAGCAGGGGCAAAATTACCGGGGGATGCAGAAAGAGGTCCAATCAATACATCCTTGTAGTAAGAGTTGAAGTTCACCGTGTTGATTGAGAAGCCGACTTGAGATGGATTTCCAATAGTAGTGTTGGCCACAAGAGTAATACCATCTTTGGCATCGGAAGGTAAGTCAAAATCGTTGATCTTCACAGCGCCCTTGAATCCATTGGCTCCCTTCAGAGTAACGAATTTTTCCATCTTGATACCAGTAAACGTAAACCCAAGAGCAGTGACAGACACATCGTTAGATACAATATCCCAGATGAAGTCTTCCTTGTTGATCATGTAAGTGGCAAATTCTTGCATAGCAGATTGGTCGGTGATCACAAAATTGGATGGCACATCAAAGTTGGCACCTTTGTCGGCAATAGCTTGAATAGCGGGCATAGTCGCAGTACCAAGAGTCTTTCCTTGCCATCTAATAGTCAATGGAGTAGGGAAGTTGATAGTAGCTGCCATAGGACCAGTCTTGGTGATGGAACCTTTCATTTGCACCTTCGCGTTTGTGTTGGTAGGATCAGACAAAACCAGAGTTTCAAAGCCAAGTTCAGCACCGTTGACAATTTGTTGCACAATAGGTTGACCGACAATAGGAATCAGACGAGTGACCGTATCGTCAGCATTGATATGCACACCATTTTGAGAGAATGATAAGACATCTTCATATTCACCAACTTGCAAAGTAGATTCCAAAGCCAGATCCGTTTTGAGGGCCTTCATAGCATCAATGACGTAGCTTGAAATGTTGAATCCATCAAACAGAGAAGCAGAGGGAGAGACATCTTCTTGCCCAGTAATATGGAATCCACCCATGCCAAGCAAACCATCCAAAGCCTTCGTGTCCAATTTAGCATCAACAGCCAGAGAACGCATCAAAAGGGCCACCGCTGAAGGTTCTGTGTTGAGAGTCATATCTAACTTCGGCGATACACCAGTCGCATGTCCACCGATAACAAAAGGATTTCCGCTAATGTCTTGATCAATGTTTCCCACTGGCATTCCCTTGTAAGTAGCTGCAGATTTCACCTTGGTGATAGCCATACCAGCAGTGAATGGGTTGGCAATGGACACTGCAACATTGACAATGCTTGTTTGAATGGTATCAGGTAGCACAGTCAGGGCACCATTTTGAATCAAAGGAGACTTGAGACCAGGAAGAGTTGTACCAATTTTGATAGCACTAAGGGCCTTGGCCAAAGAAGCAATAGCAGTAGAGCCATCAAACCCACCAATAGCAGCAGACGAATTTTGACCCATAACAAAGGAAGAGAGCATCTTTTGACCTTCATCGGACGACTTGGGATCAAAGCTTGCCTTTGCCACTACAGTTGTTTCGCCACGGTTGAGAGTCAAGTTGTTCAATGCCACAGTGCCAACCTGCTTGTTGTCAGCGAACATCGCAAAAGTCACGTCACCAACTGACATGCTGAAATCGGAAGGATTGCCCATGGTCACACCAATGTCGAGTTGAAGAGCGTCTTGAGTACCACCAGTCATATCCACACTGTTGATCACGGTAGGAGTGCTGTTCAAAAATTGAAGGCCATGAAGTGCAGTAGGTACAGAGAAGGTGATACCGCCAAGAGTGATGTCGCCAATAGGAGTTTGGGTCTTTGTTGTAGCAATACCAGAAACGCCAAAGGTATATAAGTCACTTGAGGTCAAGTCGTATGTGTAAGAGTTGAAGGCATCGTTCTTTCCAGGAAGAGCAGCAAGAGCACCTTGATTGATAGGGAATTGAAGCTTTCCAGCGGCTTGATCGCTTTTTGAGGGAACCCAAGGGACCACCAATTCAGAGAAGTTTCCAGTAGAGTTGGTATTCATGGTGATATTTTGCGTAACTTCAGTAATGTTGAGAGAGAATCCAAAAGGAATACTGAAATCGGCCACCACGTTGGGAGCAGAGACAGTAGGTGCGTAAGGATTGTTGGCATCAAACTTGAGATCGAGGTAACCCATGCTAACAGCGTTGATAATCTTCAAAGGACCACCTGCATTTGAAAGACCGACGTTCATTTGCACCGACTTGAAACCTTCAGTCAACCAGTTGATAGTATTGTGTCCATCAGGAGCAGCGGAGACACCAACAGCAGAGGTTTGAGCAGTACCACCACTAACATAGGTTGAGAACATGACACCAACCTTTTCAAGATCAGCAGGATTGGACAAAGGCTTGATCGACCCTTTGAGAGGAATAGTGTTGTCACCTTTTGCAAGAGTCACATTTTCAGCAGACACCATACCAAGATTTGTGCCTTGATAACCGATTTGAAGTTGGATAGTGCCTAGTTGAATTCCAATAGGTGAAGGGCTTTTCAAAACTGTACCAAGCTCTACAAGAATGCCACCAGTGAGATCATCAGAAGGTAACTGGAATGAGCTGATTTTGACATCCTTGAATCCACCCATACCTAAATTTGAAACATAAATTACTTTTATTTAATAACAATGGGATAATCTCTAAGATATAAAACAAAAACCAACTAGAAACGGATATATTACCTGGAATTGATATAGTTTTGTCCAAGTTGGCGGTTGAAGTTCTACAAGAAAATCAGCAATAATTCAAGTTAGTAAGACTGTATTTGAATATGTTGATCACTTTTTTTTAAAAAAAAAAAATTACATTTAATTACCTTGATAATGCCGTCACATCACAACTACCTTTAAGGTTCCAGCTAAACGAGTCCATGGCGAGCATATCTTTGGAGAAAGATGCAAAAAAGGTAGGGTCTTGAATCAAGAATGGAGTTTCCGCATTCAGATTACCATGTCCACCGTCGATGTTCGTTTTGGGTAAAGTAATATTTCCAAGCAAAGTGTTGTTGTAATAGACCAGAATGGGGTTGTGGAAAATAATGCTTGCGCTGAAAGGACCAGTGTTTTTGAGGCTGCTTTTCATGTTCATGAAGAAGGTCTTTTGAATATCGTAATCACGTTTGGTGGGTTGACCGGCTTGTTGAGGTGGAGAAAAGGTAATATCAGCACCGTTGACATCAATACCAGCTTGGTTCATCAGAGATTGGACAATCATAGGGAAGAATACAAACACGATCAAGCACACAACAACAATGATGACAATGGCGGTGACAATAGAACAAATAATCCAATATTTCTTGTTCTTGGTAAAACTTCTTTTTGGTGGTGGGGGTGGTTTTTCAGAGTATTCTTCAAGCATGTTGTCTTCAATACTACGTTCGCGCGCATTGTGATAATATTCGTCTTGAGCGCTGATGGCAAGGGCGTCGCTTTCATGACCATCATGTGATACCGTCATTGCACTTTGATTGTATTGGCGCAGAGTTTTTTTCGATATGGGATATGTTGTTGAATGAATGGAGATATATGATAGATAATAAGGAGATCACTAAAAATACAATCGCAGTATTGATGTGAATAAAAGGTAAGATAGAGAAAAAGAAAAATAGAGGGAAGAAAAAAGAAATTAAAATTAAATCGCGATACCCATTTTATAGAAATGTTTAAGCTCCGCTTTTCTCATCGTTATAGAGGGAAATGGGTTTGTTCAAGGCACTGTGTTATAGAAAACTTCAGCTTCCTAATCCTTCTGTTGTGGAAAATTATACTTTTTCCCCAGACGTACCGGGGGTACAGAATGTGAATTACCCACATTTTGTCATGATAATAATGACTCTCAGAACACTTCTTTAACCAACGGTGTTCCTTTTTTATTGGGCATATTTATTTATTGGTTGATGAATGATATCAATGTGCTCAAACACAGCCTTGACTTTTTTTTTCTTAATAATATATTAATAGTGGTCTTCAATTCTGACACATATGGGCATAGCCTTTTGTTTCGCTTTTTCTGTTATTTGTAGTATGGCGAGCGGCGAATAAAATTTGCGCATGAAATCATTGTCTAAATTCCTGCAGTTCAGTGTTATGAATTTCGATCGCGATACTATTATACCAGCTATTCCGTAATGATAATGAATTAGCATTTGGAGAATTTGGCATTTGAATTTTATAATACCACTGGAAATTAGTTCATTCATATTTTGTGAAAATGCTACGTTCCTGAAATCATTGCCTGAAGAGAAATTGGGTCAATGTCGTATTCTTGGTGGGTAAAATGTTTGTACTACCTGCCAGAAAAAAATTACGCTGCATTATAAAGAAATTGACGAGTCATAAGGTCACACTGACAGTTCAATTTTGATTGGTTGTGCCCTGACACCATTGTTTTTGTGATGCTATATTTACATCTAATTTTTCATTTTCATTTTCGTTTTCAGTACTATATTCCATCAAACAATCCAGCATTGCATTATAAAAGCAATTGAATAAAGTGACATGATTTTTTACTTGACAATTTCAAATCGGTGGTATAAATAATTTTTTCCATTGTTGCTAATTTCGATGACAAATATGGAAGGCCTTTATGTTATTGTTGTAGAGAAACTCCCTGATTTGCGTGACAATTTCGATTTAACAGTCAAATGATTTATTTTTAACAGTTGATCGTGATCTGGGCCATTTGATAAAGATGGTGAGGTGATTCCAGTACCACAACCCTTTTTTTTTCCATTCATAAGTACAGTGGGAAATTAAGAAACCAAACTTTATTCTATTTCGAAGCCATAGTATTACAACATTAAAACTATAAAGTCCTCTCCCGCCATTGGGTCCCTGACACTTGACTTCTTTAGCTCACAGCATAGAATTATACCTGCATTGACCAGACACTTGAAAAAAACATCATGTATGTTTTCTTATAGCAGTATACATACACCTTGTTAATCAGTAATGTCTTATCATATCCCATATACAATATGCCCATAAGGCAATATAATCAATGTGAACGCAAAAGAATATTGTTTTTTATTTTAATAAAGTTATAACTTTTTAGCCACTCTACAAATCACTATACTAATAAACATATACTATCATCCATATTTGCCATATGGAAGAGCAAGACATGCGTGTACCGGTACACAAGTTTGTAATCGGTCCTTCGTCTCAATTCTAAGACCCCCCCCCCAGAAAAGTAAAATATGAGCAAAATAATATTTTCAAAGTGCATTTTGGGCTGTAACACCCAACAATGAGCTACAAAGTCTTTTATTTTACATGATGCTCACCTGCCCTTTTTGTTACTTACCAGCTGTAACTTCAGTATCAGGTCCATGAACTTTGGAAGCCGAAGATATGTTGAAAATTTCAATTGAAGGCACTTTTTATACTCTTTTTCTTACCCCGTGTTCATCAGCACCAGTCCATCGACCCACCCGCTGAGTCACTATCTCGTAACCTTTTATTAGAATCTGACATATTAACACAAAGGTTCAAATCCCGCCGACATAATTTTTTATTCCTTCCTTTTTTTCCTCCTTCTCGTTTTTCCTTTCAGTTTTTTCTTCACCATTCAACTTCTTTGCGGCTATGTTGAATTTGGATTAGTATTAGGACTAGTTTAGAAGGGTTTTCAGATAAGGGATTACAACATGCATGGGGAAACCCTTTCATTTTAGATTCAGGATTTAGGACAACCAGCAGTTGGCTTTTTGGAGTCTTCATTAGCTTGGTTTAGTTTTAGTTTGTCAGAAGTTTGTATCTATATACGAATAAAATATGTCTATCTTTACATGCTTCAACGAAAAATGTCCCTTAGCCTTTATCATGTCTTGTGAAATAGATCCCTTTTTCATTACCATCATTTTTTTAGATTAGTGTTGACCATTGCTATGTTTCAATAAACTATAGTCTTATATTATTTCTTTTGCGTTGTTCTGTGCATTATATCAGCTCCCATTTTACAATTGTCCTTTTCGCTTTGTGTTAAACATTCTTCAAATTTTACAACAGTCTCCTTCATGCTTTCCCCGATAGATCCTCCCATTAAATCCCTTGTTACAATTAAACCCCATCTAATAACAATATGTCTTTTCATTAATCATCATCTGATCAATGGTATAATAATCAATGTCGCTAGTGTAGCTGTATTATGATTGAACCGCTAAATACTGTTTTTTTAATTCACTCTCATATAATTGCTTTTCCCTCGTAGAGATAATCATATTCTTGTCTGGCCAATCATACAAATGGAGCTAGGTCTGCTGTGCATGTAACCATCTCCAAGGAGCATTTTTCATTATTTGTTATCTTACCTACGACTGAATTGATCGACCTCCACAGATCAAGCGATTGGTTGACAGTTCCAAGTTACTTTATATGAAACATAGTCGTCTTCGAGCTCTACTATTCATATCCATCAACCTAGAGCGTGCGTCCTATTTATATGATATGCAAAATGGTGGAGGTTCCAATTTTGTCAAAAGCCACACGGTAATAACTCTTCCCTTGACACGCATTAAATAGATCATTTGGTTATAAATGTGAAATGTTTGAATTTAGGCCAAATTCACGTCCATTAGCGTCAAATTAGGCGTAATCACGGTGGTGGTCATGGAAAATATCAATTTTCGCAGGAATTTGAGTTGATAATTATTTGTGCTGAAGAAAATAACACTGTCCCTCACTATTCCTACTCTATATGACTCATGCAAGTGCGCAATGGTAGAAGTGACAAAAGCAAAATGCTTTGTACACTATAGTACAGTGTAGTTCTGTAATGTTCTTTTTTTTTCAGATGAATATGATCAAATACAGTAAGGACCCGCATTAACGATAATCTGAATAACGATAAACAACGAAATAACAATACTTTCCTGGAAAGCATTGATTGTTGGCTGTGAATTATTGTTCTTCAAATAAGGGTTTTTTTTTTACTAGTTGATATTTTTAGGTCCCTTAGACATCATCCATTTTAGGTGCGGGAAGGGGACGGTAAGGTGGGAAATAAATATGAACGGATTTCTTTCAATAGGCAAGAGATGGCGATATGAGTTATTAATATAAAAGATACACAAAACCAGGAGAGAATTTTAGAATGCTGGGATTGGTATGTGGAGCGGTAGATGACTAAACTTAAACAAAAGAGTTCGACCTTTCAATGACTCTCAGACAGTGGATTGTGGTTTAATACGGTCTAGAAGGACATAGGGTCATTGTACAGCATTGGTAGTATGTTTTGAGAAATATGTATATGTATATATATAGACTAACAATTCCCATTTTACTTAACGAAATATCCCACCGCACATCAAAACCATACTAAAAGGAATCTATTGGAGATAGTATGTGGGAAAATATTGGAGAAAGCCAACACTAATCTAAAGGAGCAATTATAAATATAAACCTAATATACCATACAAGGCAGAAAAGACATGAGCAACAATAAAGGAACATCTTTTATTGTGGAACAACAATCGACATTAATCTAAAAGAATGATGGTAGTGAAAAAGGGATCTATTTCACGACATGAGAAAGGCTAAGGGACATTTTTCGTTGAAGCATGTAAAGATAGACATATTTTATTCGTATATAGATACAAACTTCTGACAAACTAAAACTAAACCAAGCTAATGAAGACTACCAAAAAGTCAACTGCTGGCTGTCCTAAATCCTGAATCTAAAATGAAAGGGTTTCCCCATGCATGTTGTAATCCCTGATCTGAACCCCCTTCTAAACTAGTCCTAATACTAATCCAAATTCAACATAACCTCAAAGAAGTTGAATGATGAAGGAAAAAAAAAAAAAAAAAAAAAAAAAAAAAAAAAAAAAAAAAAAAAAAAAAAAGAGACGAGGAAAAAGAAAAGAAACGAAAATTAAAAATGAGCGAAAATATAAATCACATGTGCTGGATTTGAAAAAATCTTTGTGGCCTTGATCTTTGTAAAATGTTAATTGATAAAAATCCGCCCAAAAATAGCGTTAATACCTTTATTTGAAAAAAATCAATAAAATATATACAGAATCAAAAAATTACCAATAAAGTATATTGACGGCAAAGCAGTATATAAGTAAGAATGAGGGAGAAAAGTTGAGATGTAGTGGATTGAGAAGAAAAAGAGGAAGAGAGAGGAAGGAAGCTGGTCTGTCATTTTCATTGAAATGAAAAAATACCTCCACCCAAAAAAAAAAGGCTACGTGAGGTCCTTGCCTTGCTGTTTATAGCATGATTAAACACATCAATAAAATTATGTCATTCACAACAGCGATTTAGTTTTTTTTTTTTTTTTTTTTTTTTTTTTTTTTTTTTTTTTTTTTTTTTTTTTTTCCCGTGGGTATCTACTATTATATGTCGAGAGTGTATATAGACGAACACAAATAAGGCAAAGGCAACAATATCGAACAAAGTCAAACAGATGCAGAAGTATACGGGTGCTTAACAAAATAATTTTATTCAAAACAAAAAAGTGGAAATAAATATGATATTATAATAATTTATAACTACAAAGTATAAAAGTCCTTTCTAAACGATTATGCGTGATTTTATTTGCGCCCGTTCCCTTTGGACAACACCGTGCTGAGCAATGTAAATCCCCTGTATGTTCAAATCATCAATTTCTCCCAGCATTCAAACAATAAACCGCGAGAGAAAGGTATTCTAAATAAAATAAAAATAAAAAGTCTTTATTGTGATCCAGCAACGAAAGAAGGAGGGAAGCAAATGTTGTAAAATGAAATAAAAAATTATCAAATTAAATTAGATGTAAAGAGAAATAAAGCGAAGAAATAAGAAGGGAAGGGAAAAGGTATCACAAGATGTGCCTTTTTTATAACATAAGAAGTAAGATATAACAAAGGGAAGTCGAAAGGAAGAATATGAATAAATGTGTCTACTGTAATCTAATTTCATTATCGTAAGAAATGATGAGTAAAAAATTACAAGGCAGGCGAAAGGGAAAAGGAAAGAATGAATAAATTAAACTAAAACAAAATAGAGTACACAAAGGAAAATAATAAAAAGGATAGAAAGGGGATCAAATATAACGAAATAATAATAATAAAGAAGGGTCCAAAAAAATAAAGAAAGAATAAAACAGAAAGGATGTGCTTATTTGAGTTCGCCTATTAAGAAGAAAAAGAACGGTCAATAAAATTACCATATTACATATACTGAGCTTTTTTTCTTTTTCCTAATTACCAATCAGTTTAGAACTTGAATGGGAAATAGCGTGAGGGCTTGACGATGAAGAGGAGGAAGAGGACTCGTCTGCCTTGACAGATTCAGGTGTTGCTTCTGGAGTAGCGGATGATTTGCTAGCTTCAGACGTTTCAGTAGCCTTGTCTTCAGACGTTTCAGTTGGCTTTGCTTCGGAAGTGGAGTAGGCTTTTCGGTGGAGGAGGATTCGGTAGAGGACGTGGGCAATTGTGTGCTGGTAGAGGTGGCATTTCCATTGGCATTTCCGGCGCTTTCCAAAGGATTACCAGATGTATTGAGGCCAGGTCCTAGAGGAATATTCAAAAGTCCAAGATCGACATCAAGTTCAGTGGCCACCTTCAACTGAGTATATACAAAAGTTGCTATATAAAAAAAAAATCAATTAACAAGAAATTTGTTCCTTTTAAAGAAAATGAAAAAAAAAACTTACCTGGATAGCCATCGGGGCCTCCAACAGTGCAGCTGATTGTTTGTGTCATGTCCATTCTAAAACCAATAATATTAGTATAATCTTGTACGAAATTATTGTTACAACATAGAAATAACTTACGATTTGTCCTTTGCTGTGATTAGTGCTAGTAAATCAGCTAACCCGGCATCAAGTTTTACGGCTAAAGGTTCGCAATTTACACTTTGTCCTGGAGGTACAGTACAAGGTGCAGACATACTGTCAACGTGACCTACTTGAATAGAACCTGTATCCTTGGGGAAGCTAACCTTGGCTTGGAGATCGTTGAGAGTGTAAGCAGTAGCCAAAGGATTTTGCAGCGTCACGGTTGCCTAACATAAACAAATATATAAAAAGAAATTAGTTCAAGTAAACATTTGCCAATGTTTTTTATTACATTACCTTGGCCTTTTTAGCAAGAACATCGGCCAATGTAACGCTGACCTTGACACCTAAAGTGTTGTTGTTTTTTAAAGAAAGAAAATCAGTAAATCTAACTGGAAATGTTGACATATTTTATATTTACCAGCAATCAAATTGGCTTGGAACCCAGCGAATGAGGTGGAGAGACTAACCGTAGAGAAAGCAGATTGAAGCGGTTCGATAGTGGTGGATTCCTTGGTACCAACGATAGTCAGAGGAATTTGGGGAACATTTTGAAGATAAGCACTGAAGATTTGACCGATCACAGCAGTAGGGCCAGCGAGGTGCATTTCAGCATTGTATCGATTGACACCAGGTTTAATAACAGTACCCTTGATAAACACTTGACCAACAATAGTTCCATCAGGAGCCTTGGCAGAGAAGTTGATGTCGCCAACAGTAATTGTGATTTGGGAGGGATTGGTGAATTCCACTACAGTGCTAATAATAGCGTAGTCCTTGGTACCACCGGTGACACTAAGGGAAACAATAGTAGTTTTCCCTCCAAAATTGGCAAAGCCTGTAGAAAATAAAAAAAAATAAAAAGTCAGCTTCAAACTAGGGCAAAAGGAAAAAAGCAAAACAATGTCCCTTTCTTAATCAGCTTAGGTCTTACCTGCCATGCTCGTAGTAACATCAAAACCAATTCCATTCAATTGGAGTTCCCCAATGTTAGTTTTCGCAAGTGCATTCGAAGTACCAACAAGACCAAAAGTAGCATTGGGTGCATGAGTGAGAGCCGACAAGAAGATTGAGAACAGACCATGGGCTTCACTGTAGACACTGAAAGGAATACTATCAAATTGAGTCTTGACAACACCATTGGTAGTAGTGGCAGGTTCAACAGGAACAGAAAGATGAGCCAATTTGTGTCCTTCAGCTTGAGCATCCACTTCCATACTTAATTGAAGTACACCAAGAGGGAAGCCAAATGGATTCTTGAGTTGAGCACGCACATCGGTTGAGCTTGCAGGAGCAGCATATGGGTCCTTGGTGAAGTCTAGTTGCATATTTTCCATGGTGATCGAAGGAATAAGCACAGGTTTGGTTGGGGGTCCAGGGAGGATCACATTTTCGATTTCGAGTGTCTTGAAAGCACCAGTCAACCATCCAACTTCGCCAGCTGGGCCGCTTGCAGAATCACCCTTGACTGTCAATACAGAGTCTTTGGCAGCCAAATAATTTTCAAACACTTCAGTAACCATAGCCCGACCATGAGGAGTATCTTGACGGAGCATAACACCATTCATAGTAATATCAGAAGAACCAGCAGGGGCAAAATTACCGGGGGATGCAGAAAGAGGTCCAATCAATACATCCTTGTAGTAAGAGTTGAAGTTCACCGTGTTGATTGAGAAGCCGACTTGAGATGGATTTCCAATAGTAGTGTTGGCCACAAGAGTAATACCATCTTTGGCATCGGAAGGTAAGTCAAAATCGTTGATCTTCACAGCGCCCTTGAATCCATTGGCTCCCTTCAGAGTAACGAATTTTTCCATCTTGATACCAGTAAACGTAAACCCAAGAGCAGTGACAGACACATCGTTAGATACAATATCCCAGATGAAGTCTTCCTTGTTGATCATGTAAGTGGCAAATTCTTGCATAGCAGATTGGTCGGTGATCACAAAATTGGATGGCACATCAAAGTTGGCACCTTTGTCGGCAATAGCTTGAATAGCGGGCATAGTCGCAGTACCAAGAGTCTTTCCTTGCCATCTAATAGTCAATGGAGTAGGGAAGTTGATAGTAGCTGCCATAGGACCAGTCTTGGTGATGGAACCTTTCATTTGCACCTTCGCGTTTGTGTTGGTAGGATCAGACAAAACCAGAGTTTCAAAGCCAAGTTCAGCACCGTTGACAATTTGTTGCACAATAGGTTGACCGACAATAGGAATCAGACGAGTGACCGTATCGTCAGCATTGATATGCACACCATTTTGAGAGAATGATAAGACATCTTCATATTCACCAACTTGCAAAGTAGATTCCAAAGCCAGATCCGTTTTGAGGGCCTTCATAGCATCAATGACGTAGCTTGAAATGTTGAATCCATCAAACAGAGAAGCAGAGGGAGAGACATCTTCTTGCCCAGTAATATGGAATCCACCCATGCCAAGCAAACCATCCAAAGCCTTCGTGTCCAATTTAGCATCAACAGCCAGAGAACGCATCAAAAGGGCCACCGCTGAAGGTTCTGTGTTGAGAGTCATATCTAACTTCGGCGATACACCAGTCGCATGTCCACCGATAACAAAAGGATTTCCGCTAATGTCTTGATCAATGTTTCCCACTGGCATTCCTTGTAAGTAGCTGCAGATTTCACCTTGGTGATAGCCATACCAGCAGTGAATGGGTTGGCAATGGACACTGCAACATTGACAATGCTTGTTTGAATGGTATCAGGTAGCACAGTCAGGGCACCATTTTGAATCAAAGGAGACTTGAGACCAGGAAGAGTTGTACCAATTTTGATAGCACTAAGGGCCTTGGCCAAAGAAGCAATAGCAGTAGAGCCATCAAACCCACCAATAGCAGCAGACGAATTTTGACCCATAACAAAGGAAGAGAGCATCTTTTGACCTTCATCGGACGACTTGGGATCAAAGCTTGCCTTTGCCACTACAGTTGTTTCGCCACGGTTGAGAGTCAAGTTGTTCAATGCCACAGTGCCAACCTGCTTGTTGTCAGCGAACATCGCAAAAGTCACGTCACCAACTGACATGCTGAAATCGGAAGGATTGCCCATGGTCACACCAATGTCGAGTTGAAGAGCGTCTTGAGTACCACCAGTCATATCCACACTGTTGATCACGGTAGGAGTGCTGTTCAAAAATTGAAGGCCATGAAGTGCAGTAGGTACAGAGAAGGTGATACCGCCAAGAGTGATGTCGCCAATAGGAGTTTGGGTCTTTGTTGTAGCAATACCAGAAACGCCAAAGGTATATAAGTCACTTGAGGTCAAGTCGTATGTGTAAGAGTTGAAGGCATCGTTCTTTCCAGGAAGAGCAGCAAGAGCACCTTGATTGATAGGGAATTGAAGCTTTCCAGCGGCTTGATCGCTTTTTGAGGGAACCCAAGGGACCACCAATTCAGAGAAGTTTCCAGTAGAGTTGGTATTCATGGTGATATTTTGCGTAACTTCAGTAATGTTGAGAGAGAATCCAAAAGGAATACTGAAATCGGCCACCACGTTGGGAGCAGAGACAGTAGGTGCGTAAGGATTGTTGGCATCAAACTTGAGATCGAGGTAACCCATGCTAACAGCGTTGATAATCTTCAAAGGACCACCTGCATTTGAAAGACCGACGTTCATTTGCACCGACTTGAAACCTTCAGTCAACCAGTTGATAGTATTGTGTCCATCAGGAGCAGCGGAGACACCAACAGCAGAGGTTTGAGCAGTACCACCACTAACATAGGTTGAGAACATGACACCAACCTTTTCAAGATCAGCAGGATTGGACAAAGGCTTGATCGACCCTTTGAGAGGAATAGTGTTGTCACCTTTTGCAAGAGTCACATTTTCAGCAGACACCATACCAAGATTTGTGCCTTGATAACCGATTTGAAGTTGGATAGTGCCTAGTTGAATTCCAATAGGTGAAGGGCTTTTCAAAACTGTACCAAGCTCTACAAGAATGCCACCAGTGAGATCATCAGAAGGTAACTGGAATGAGCTGATTTTGACATCCTTGAATCCACCCATACCTAAATTTGAAACATAAATTACTTTTATTTAATAACAATGGGATAATCTCTAAGATATAAAACAAAAACCAACTAGAAAACGGATATATTACCTGGAATTGATATAGTTTTGTCCAAGTTGGCGGTTGAAGTTCTACAAGAAAATCAGCAATAATTCAAGTTAGTAAGACTGTATTTGAATATGTTGATCACTTTTTTTTTAAAAAAAAAAATTACATTTAATTACCTTGATAATGCCGTCACATCACAACTACCTTTAAGGTTCCAGCTAAACGAGTCCATGGCGAGCATATCTTTGGAGAAAGATGCAAAAAAGGTAGGGTCTTGAATCAAGAATGGAGTTTCCGCATTCAGATTACCATGTCCACCGTCGATGTTCGTTTTGGGTAAAGTAATATTTCCAAGCAAAGTGTTGTTGTAATAGACCAGAATGGGGTTGTGGAAAATAATGCTTGCGCTGAAAGGACCAGTGTTTTTGAGGCTGCTTTTCATGTTCATGAAGAAGGTCTTTTGAATATCGTAATCACGTTTGGTGGGTTGACCGGCTTGTTGAGGTGGAGAAAAGGTAATATCAGCACCGTTGACATCAATACCAGCTTGGTTCATCAGAGATTGGACAATCATAGGGAAGAATACAAACACGATCAAGCACACAACAACAATGATGACAATGGCGGTGACAATAGAACAAATAATCCAATATTTCTTGTTCTTGTAAAACTTCTTTTTTGGTGGTGGGGGTGGTTTTTCAGAGTATTCTTCAAGCATGTTGTCTTCAATACTACGTTCGCGCGCATTGTGATAATATTCGTCTTGAGCGCTGATGGCAAGGGCGTCGCTTTCATGACCATCATGTGATACCGTCATTGCACTTTGATTGTATTGGCGCAGAGTTTTTTTCGATATGGGATATGTTGTTGAATGAATGGAGATATATGATAGATAATAAGGAGATCACTAAAAATACAATCGCAGTATTGATGTGAATAAAAGGTAAGATAGAGAAAAAGAAAAATAGAGGGAAGAAAAAAGAAATTAAAATTAAATCGCGATACCCATTTTATAGAAATGTTTAAGCTCCGCTTTTCTCATCGTTATAGAGGGAAATGGGTTGTTCAAGGCACTGTGTTATAGAAAACTTCAGCTTCCTAATCCTTCTGTTGTGGAAAATTATACTTTTTCCCCAGACGTACCGGGGGTACAGAATGTGAATTACCCACATTTTGTCATGATAATAATGACTCTCAGAACACTTCTTTAACCAACGGTGTTCCTTTTTTATTGGGCATATTTATTTATTGGTTGATGAATGATATCAATGTGCTCAAACACAGCCTTGACTTTTTTTTTTCTTAATAATATATTAATAGTGGTCTTCAATTCTGACACATATGGGCATAGCCTTTTGTTTCGCTTTTTCTGTTATTTTGTAGTATGGCGAGCGGCGAATAAAATTTGCGCATGAAATCATTGTCTAAATTCCTGCAGTTCAGTGTTATGAATTTCGATCGCGATACTATTATACCAGCTATTCCGTAATGATAATGAATTAGCATTTGGAGAATTTGGCATTTGAATTTTTATAATACCACTGGAAATTAGTTCATTCATATTTTGTGAAAATGCTACGTTCCTGAAATCATTGCCTGAAGAGAAATTGGGTCAATGTCGTATTCTTGGTGGGTAAAATGTTTGTACTACCTGCCCAGAAAAAAATTACGCTGCATTATAAAGAAATTGACGAGTCATAAGGTCACACTGACAGTTCAATTTTGATTGGTTGTGCCCTGACACCATTGTTTTTGTGATGCTATATTTACATCTAATTTTTCATTTTCATTTTCGTTTTCAGTACTATATTCCATCAAACAATCCAGCATTGCATTATAAAAGCAATTGAATAAAGTGACATGATTTTTTACTTGACAATTTCAAATCGGTGGTATAAATAATTTTTTCCATTGTTGCTAATTTCGATGACAAATATGGAAGGCCTTTATGTTATTGTTGTAGAGAAACTCCCTGATTTGCGTGACAATTTCGATTTAACAGTCAAATGATTTATTTTTAACAGTTGATCGTGATCTGGGCCATTTGATAAAGATGGTGAGGTGATTCCAGTACCACAACCCTTTTTTTTTCCATTCATAAGTACAGTGGGAAATTAAAGAAACCAAACTTTATTCTATTTCGAAGCCATAGTATTACAACATTAAAACTATAAAGTCCTCTCCCGCCATTGGGTCCCTGACACTTGACTTCTTTAGCTCACAGCATAGAATTATACCTGCATTGACCAGACACTTGAAAAAACATCATGTATGTTTTCTTATAGCAGTATACATACACCTTGTTAATCAGTAATGTCTTATCATATCCCCATATACAATATGCCCATAAGGCAATATAATCAATGTGAACGCAAAAGAATATTGTTTTTTATTTTAATAAAGTTATAACTTTTTAGCCACTCTACAAATCACTATACTAATAAACATATACTATCATCCATATTTGCCATATGGAAGAGCAAGACATGCGTGTACCGGTACACAAGTTTGTAATCGGTCCTTCGTCTCAATTCTAAGACCCCCCCCCCCAGAAAAGTAAAATATGAGCAAAATAATATTTTCAAAGTGCATTTTGGGCTGTAACACCCAACAATGAGCTACAAAGTCTTTTATTTTACATGATGCTCACCTGCCCTTTTTGTTACTTACCAGCTGTAACTTCAGTATCAGGTCCATGAACTTTGGAAGCCGAAGATATGTTGAAAATTTCAATTGAAGGCACTTTTTATACTCTTTTTCTTACCCCGTGTTCATCAGCACCAGTCCATCGACCCACCCGCTGAGTCACTATCTCGTAACCTTTTATTAGAATCTGACATATTAACACAAAGGTTCAAATCCCGCCGACATAATTTTTTATTCCTTCCTTTTTTTTCCTCCTTCTCGTTTTTCCTTTCAGTTTTTTCTTCACCATTCAACTTCTTTGCGGCTATGTTGAATTTGGATTAGTATTAGGACTAGTTTAGAAGGGTTTTCAGATAAGGGATTACAACATGCATGGGGAAACCCTTTCATTTTAGATTCAGGATTTAGGACAACCAGCAGTTGGCTTTTTGGAGTCTTCATTAGCTTGGTTTAGTTTTAGTTTGTCAGAAGTTTGTATCTATATACGAATAAAATATGTCTATCTTTACATGCTTCAACGAAAAATGTCCCTTAGCCTTTATCATGTCTTGTGAAATAGATCCCTTTTTCATTACCATCATTTTTTTAGATTAGTGTTGACCATTGCTATGTTTCAATAAACTATAGTCTTATATTATTTCTTTTGCGTTGTTCTGTGCATTATATCAGCTCCCATTTTACAATTGTCCTTTTCGCTTTGTGTTAAACATTCTTCAAATTTTACAACAGTCTCCTTCATGCTTTCCCCGATAGATCCTCCCATTAAATCCCTTGTTACAATTAAACCCCATCTAATAACAATATGTCTTTTCATTAATCATCATCTGATCAATGGTATAATAATCAATGTCGCTAGTGTAGCTGTATTATGATTGAACCGCTAAATACTGTTTTTTTAATTCACTCTCATATAATTGCTTTTCCCTCGTAGAGATAATCATATTCTTGTCTGGCCAATCATACAAATGGAGCTAGGTCTGCTGTGCATGTAACCATCTCCAAGGAGCATTTTTCATTATTTGTTATCTTACCTACGACTGAATTGATCGACCTCCACAGATCAAGCGATTGGTTGACAGTTCCAAGTTACTTTATATGAAACATAGTCGTCTTCGAGCTCTACTATTCATATCCATCAACCTAGAGCGTGCGTCCTATTTATATGATATGCAAAATGGTGGAGGTTCCAATTTTGTCAAAAGCCACACGGTAATAACTCTTCCCTTGACACGCATTAAATAGATCATTTGGTTATAAATGTGAAATGTTTGAATTTAGGCCAAATTCACGTCCATTAGCGTCAAATTAGGCGTAATCACGGTGGTGGTCATGGAAAATATCAATTTTCGCAGGAATTTGAGTTGATAATTATTTGTGCTGAAGAAAATAACACTGTCCCTCACTATTCCTACTCTATATGACTCATGCAAGTGCGCAATGGTAGAAGTGACAAAAGCAAAATGCTTTGTACACTATAGTACAGTGTAGTTCTGTAATGTTCTTTTTTTTCAGATGAATATGATCAAATACAGTAAGGACCCGCATTAACGATAATCTGAATAACGATAAACAACGAAATAACAATACTTTCCTGGAAAGCATTGATTGTTGGCTGTGAATTATTGTTCTTCAAATAAGGGTTTTTTTTTACTAGTTGATATTTTTAGGTCCCTTAGACATCATCCATTTTAGGTGCGGGAAGGGGACGGTAAGGTGGGAAATAAATATGAACGGATTTCTTTCAATAGGCAAGAGATGGCGATATGAGTTATTAATATAAAAGATACACAAAACCAGGAGAGAATTTTAGAATGCTGGGATTGGTATGTGGAGCGGTAGATGACTAAACTTAAACAAAGAGTTCGACCTTTCAATGACTCTCAGACAGTGGATTGTGGTTTAATACGGTCTAGAAGGACATAGGGTCATTGTACAGCATTGGTAGTATGTTTGAGAAATATGTATATGTATATATATAGACTAACAATTCCCATTTTACTTAACGAAATATCCCACCGCACATCAAAACCATACTAAAAGGAATCTATTGGAGATAGTATGTGGGAAAATATTGGAGAAAGCCAACACTAATCTAAAGGAGCAATTATAAATATAAACCTAATATACCATACAAGGCAGAAAAGACATGAGCAACAATAAAGGAACATCTTTTATTGTGGAACAACAATCGACATTAATCTAAAAGAATGATGGTAGTGAAAAAGGGATCTATTTCACGACATGAGAAAGGCTAAGGGACATTTTTCGTTGAAGCATGTAAAGATAGACATATTTTATTCGTATATAGATACAAACTTCTGACAAACTAAAACTAAACCAAGCTAATGAAGACTACCAAAAAGTCAACTGCTGGCTGTCCTAAATCCTGAATCTAAAATGAAAGGGTTTCCCCATGCATGTTGTAATCCCTGATCTGAACCCCCTTCTAAACTAGTCCTAATACTAATCCAAATTCAACATAACCTCAAAGAAGTTGAATGATGAAGGAAAAAAAAAAAAAAAAAAAAAAAAAAAAAAAAAAAAAAAAAAAAAAAAAAAAAAAAGAGACGAGGAAAAAGAAAAGAAACGAAAATTAAAAATGAGCGAAAATATAAATCACATGTGCTGGATTTGAAAAAATCTTTGTGGCCTTGATCTTTGTAAAATGTTAATTGATAAAAATCCGCCCAAAAATAGCGTTAATACCTTTATTTGAAAAAAATCAATAAAATATATACAGAATCAAAAAATTACCAATAAAGTATATTGACGGCAAAGCAGTATATAAGTAAGAATGAGGAGAAAAGTTGAGATGTAGTGGATTGAGAAGAAAAAAGAGGAAGAGAGAGGAAGGAAGCTGGTCTGTCATTTTCATTGAAATGAAAAAATACCTCCACCCAAAAAAAAAGGCTACGTGAGGTCCTTGCCTTGCTGTTTATAGCATGATTAAACACATCAATAAAATTATGTCATTCACAACAGCGATTTAGTTTTTTTTTTTTTTTTTTTTTTTTTTTTTTTTTTTTTTTTTTTTTTTTTTTTTTTCCCGTGGGTATCTACTATTATATGTCGAGAGTGTATATAGACGAACACAAATAAGGCAAAGGCAACAATATCGAACAAAGTCAAACAGATGCAGAAGTATACGGGTGCTTAACAAAATAATTTTTATTCAAAACAAAAAAGTGGAAATAAATATGATATTATAATAATTTATAACTACAAAGTATAAAAGTCCTTTCTAAACGATTATGCGTGATTTTATTTGCGCCCGTTCCCTTTGGACAACACCGTGCTGAGCAATGTAAATCCCCTGTATGTTCAAATCATCAATTTCTCCCAGCATTCAAACAATAAACCGCGAGAGAAAGGTATTCTAAATAAAATAAAAATAAAAAGTCTTTATTGTGATCCAGCAACGAAAGAAGGAGGGAAGCAAATGTTGTAAAATGAAATAAAAAATTATCAAATTAAATTAGATGTAAAGAGAAATAAAGCGAAGAAATAAGAAGGGAAGGGAAAAGGTATCACAAGATGTGCCTTTTTTATAACATAAGAAGTAAGATATAACAAAGGGAAGTCGAAAGGAAGAATATGAATAAATGTGTCTACTGTAATCTAATTTCATTATCGTAAGAAATGATGAGTAAAAAATTACAAGGCAGGCGAAAGGGAAAAGGAAAGAATGAATAAATTAAACTAAAACAAAATAGAGTACACAAAGGAAAATAATAAAAAAGGATAGAAAGGGGATCAAATATAACGAAATAATAATAATAAAGAAGGGTCCAAAAAAATAAAGAAAGAATAAAACAGAAAGGATGTGCTTATTTGAGTTCGCCTATTAAGAAGAAAAAGAACGGTCAATAAAATATTACCATATTACATATACTGAGCTTTTTTTCTTTTTCCTAATTACCAATCAGTTTAGAACTTGAATGGGAAAATAGCGTGAGGGCTTGACGATGAAGAGGAGGAAGAGGACTCGTCTGCCTTGACAGATTCAGGTGTTGCTTCTGGAGTAGCGGATGATTTGCTAGCTTCAGACGTTTCAGTAGCCTTGTCTTCAGACGTTTCAGTTGGCTTTGCTTCGGAAGTGGGAGTAGGCTTTTCGGTGGAGGAGGATTCGGTAGAGGACGTGGGCAATTGTGTGCTGGTAGAGGTGGCATTTCCATTGGCATTTCCGGCGCTTTCCAAAGGATTACCAGATGTATTGAGGCCAGGTCCTAGAGGAATATTCAAAAGTCCAAGATCGACATCAAGTTCAGTGGCCACCTTCAACTGAGTATATACAAAAGTTGCTATATAAAAAAAAATCAATTAACAAGAAATTTGTTCCTTTTAAAGAAAATGAAAAAAAAAACTTACCTGGATAGCCATCGGGGCCTCCAACAGTGCAGCTGATTGTTTGTGTCATGTCCATTCTAAAACCAATAATATTAGTATAATCTTGTACGAAATTATTGTTACAACATAGAAATAACTTACGATTTGTCCTTTGCTGTGATTAGTGCTAGTAAATCAGCTAACCCGGCATCAAGTTTTACGGCTAAAGGTTCGCAATTTACACTTTGTCCTGGAGGTACAGTACAAGGTGCAGACATACTGTCAACGTGACCTACTTGAATAGAACCTGTATCCTTGGGGAAGCTAACCTTGGCTTGGAGATCGTTGAGAGTGTAAGCAGTAGCCAAAGGATTTTGCAGCGTCACGGTTGCCTAACATAAACAAATATATAAAAAGAAATTAGTTCAAGTAAACATTTGCCAATGTTTTTTATTACATTACCTTGGCCTTTTTAGCAAGAACATCGGCCAATGTAACGCTGACCTTGACACCTAAAGTGTTGTTGTTTTTTAAAGAAAGAAAATCAGTAAATCTAACTGGAAATGTTGACATATTTTATATTTACCAGCAATCAAATTGGCTTGGAACCCAGCGAATGAGGTGGAGAGACTAACCGTAGAGAAAGCAGATTGAAGCGGTTCGATAGTGGTGGATTCCTTGGTACCAACGATAGTCAGAGGAATTTGGGGAACATTTTGAAGATAAGCACTGAAGATTTGACCGATCACAGCAGTAGGGCCAGCGAGGTGCATTTCAGCATTGTATCGATTGACACCAGGTTTAATAACAGTACCCTTGATAAACACTTGACCAACAATAGTTCCATCAGGAGCCTTGGCAGAGAAGTTGATGTCGCCAACAGTAATTGTGATTTGGGAGGGATTGGTGAATTCCACTACAGTGCTAATAATAGCGTAGTCCTTGGTACCACCGGTGACACTAAGGGAAACAATAGTAGTTTTCCCTCCAAAATTGGCAAAGCCTGTAGAAAATAAAAAAAATAAAAAGTCAGCTTCAAACTAGGGCAAAAGGAAAAAAGAAAAAGAAAAAAATTCTTACCAGCCATTTGAGTTTGGACATCAAAACCAATTCCATTCAATTGAAGGTCGCCAATGTTAGTTTTCGCAAGTGCATTCGTGGTACCAACAAGTCCAAAAGTAGCATTGGGTTCATGAGTGAGAGTCGACAAGAAGATTGAGAACAGACCATGGGCTTCACTGTAGACACTGAAAGGAATACTATCAAATTGAGTCTTGACAACACCATTGGTAGTAGTGGCAGGTTCAACAGGAACAGAAAGATGAGCCAATTTGTGTCCTTCAGCTTGAGCATCCACTTCCATACTTAATTGAAGTACACCAAGAGGGAAGCCAAATGGATTCTTGAGTTGAGCACGCACATCGGTTGAGCTTGCAGGAGCAGCATATGGGTCCTTGGTGAAGTCTAGTTGCATATTTTCCATGGTGATCGAAGGAATAAGCACAGGTTTGGTTGGGGGTCCAGGGAGGATCACATTTTCGATTTCGAGTGTCTTGAAAGCACCAGTCAACCATCCAACTTCGCCAGCTGGGCCGCTTGCAGAATCACCCTTGACTGTCAATACAGAGTCTTTGGCAGCCAAATAATTTTCAAACACTTCAGTAACCATAGCCCGACCATGAGGAGTATCTTGACGGAGCATAACACCATTCATAGTAATATCAGAAGAACCAGCAGGGGCAAAATTACCGGGGGATGCAGAAAGAGGTCCAATCAATACATCCTTGTAGTAAGAGTTGAAGTTCACCGTGTTGATTGAGAAGCCGACTTGAGATGGATTTCCAATAGTAGTGTTGGCCACAAGAGTAATACCATCTTTGGCATCGGAAGGTAAGTCAAAATCGTTGATCTTCACAGCGCCCTTGAATCCATTGGCTCCCTTCAGAGTAACGAATTTTTCCATCTTGATACCAGTAAACGTAAACCCAAGAGCAGTGACAGACACATCGTTAGATACAATATCCCAGATGAAGTCTTCCTTGTTGATCATGTAAGTGGCAAATTCTTGCATAGCAGATTGGTCGGTGATCACAAAATTGGATGGCACATCAAAGTTGGCACCTTTGTCGGCAATAGCTTGAATAGCGGGCATAGTCGCAGTACCAAGAGTCTTTCCTTGCCATCTAATAGTCAATGGAGTAGGGAAGTTGATAGTAGCTGCCATAGGACCAGTCTTGGTGATGGAACCTTTCATTTGCACCTTCGCGTTTGTGTTGGTAGGATCAGACAAAACCAGAGTTTCAAAGCCAAGTTCAGCACCGTTGACAATTTGTTGCACAATAGGTTGACCGACAATAGGAATCAGACGAGTGACCGTATCGTCAGCATTGATTTGCACACCATTTTGAGAGAATGATAAGACATCTTCATATTCACCAACTTGCAAAGTAGATTCCAAAGCCAGATCCGTTTTGAGGGCCTTCATAGCATCAATGACGTAGCTTGAAATGTTGAATCCATCAAACAGAGAAGCAGAGGGAGAGACATCTTCTTGCCCAGTAATATGGAATCCACCCATGCCAAGCAAACCATCCAAAGCCTTCGTGTCCAATTTAGCATCAACAGCCAGAGAACGCATCAAAAGGGCCACCGCTGAAGGTTCTGTGTTGAGAGTCATATCTAACTTCGGCGATACACCAGTCGCATGTCCACCGATAACAAAAGGATTTCCGCTAATGTCTTGATCAATGTTTCCCACTGGCATTCCCTTGTAAGTAGCTGCAGATTTCACCTTGGTGATAGCCATACCAGCAGTGAATGGGTTGGCAATGGACACTGCAACATTGACAATGCTTGTTTGAATGGTATCAGGTAGCACAGTCAGGGCACCATTTTGAATCAAAGGAGACTTGAGACCAGGAAGAGTTGTACCAATTTTGATAGCACTAAGGGCCTTGGCCAAAGAAGCAATAGCAGTAGAGCCATCAAACCCACCAATAGCAGCAGACGAATTTTGACCCATAACAAAGGAAGAGAGCATCTTTTGACCTTCATCGGACGACTTGGGATCAAAGCTTGCCTTTGCCACTACAGTTGTTTCGCCACGGTTGAGAGTCAAGTTGTTCAATGCCACAGTGCCAACCTGCTTGTTGTCAGCGAACATCGCAAAAGTCACGTCACCAACTGACATGCTGAAATCGGAAGGATTGCCCATGGTCACACCAATGTCGAGTTGAAGAGCGTCTTGAGTACCACCAGTCATATCCACACTGTTGATCACGGTAGGAGTGCTGTTCAAAAATTGAAGGCCATGAAGTGCAGTAGGTACAGAGAAGGTGATACCGCCAAGAGTGATGTCGCCAATAGGAGTTTGGGTCTTTGTTGTAGCAATACCAGAAACGCCAAAGGTATATAAGTCACTTGAGGTCAAGTCGTATGTGTAAGAGTTGAAGGCATCGTTCTTTCCAGGAAGAGCAGCAAGAGCACCTTGATTGATAGGGAATTGAAGCTTTCCAGCGGCTTGATCGCTTTTTGAGGGAACCCAAGGGACCACCAATTCAGAGAAGTTTCCAGTAGAGTTGGTATTCATGGTGATATTTTGCGTAACTTCAGTAATGTTGAGAGAGAATCCAAAAGGAATACTGAAATCGGCCACCACGTTGGGAGCAGAGACAGTAGGTGCGTAAGGATTGTTGGCATCAAACTTGAGATCGAGGTAACCCATGCTAACAGCGTTGATAATCTTCAAAGGACCACCTGCATTTGAAAGACCGACGTTCATTTGCACCGACTTGAAACCTTCAGTCAACCAGTTGATAGTATTGTGTCCATCAGGAGCAGCGGAGACACCAACAGCAGAGGTTTGAGCAGTACCACCACTAACATAGGTTGAGAACATGACACCAACCTTTTCAAGATCAGCAGGATTGGACAAAGGCTTGATGGAACCCTTGAGAGGGATGAGATTTTCTCCCTTTTTCAGAGTCACATTTTCAGCAGACACCATACCAAGATTGACGCCCTGATAGCCAATGTTCAATTGAATGGTACCTAGTTGGACACCAACAGGAGAAGGACTATTGATGACAGTGCCGAGGTTGACAAGAATACCACCATTGGGATCGTTTGCAGGAAGTTCGAATGAATTGATCTTGACATCTTTGAATCCACCCATACCTTTATGGTAAGATATAAGGTAACAACGTAAGCATATGATTTGACATGACGGTATAATAATGAGGGAGGAAACCAAAAAAAAAAAAAAAAAAAAAAAAAAAAAAAAAGAGAGAGAGAGAGAAAAGAATAAGTATATGAAACGCGGAGAATCAATTGTATCATTTTTTTAGCAGACGTACCTGGAATTGACACAGTCTTGTCCAAGTTGACAGTAGCAGTTCTACGATTAAGTGAGAAAATGTTAGATTACATAATATTTAATGCATATTTTATTTTTATTTATTACCTTGATAAGGCAGTGATATCACAGCTACCTTTAAGAGTCCAGTCAAATGAATCCAGAGCCATCATATCTTTGGAAAAAGAAGCAAAAAAGTCGGTATTTTCAATCAAGAAAGGAGTGTCGGCATCCAAATCACCATGTCCTCCACCGATGCTTGTTTTTGGCAGAGTGACATTTCCAAGTAGAGTATTGTTGTAATAGACCAAAATGGGGTTGTGGAAAACTATACTTGCACTGAAAGGACCGGTGTTCTTGAGACTACTCTTCATGTTCATATAGAACGTTTTTTGAATATCGTAATCTCGTTTGGTAGGTTGGCCGGCTTGTTGAGGTGGAGAAAAGGTAATATCAGCACCGTTGACATCAATACCAGCTTGGTTCATAAGAGATTGAGCAATCATAGGAAAGAAGACAAACACAATCAAACACACCACGACAATAATGACAATAGCAGAGATTATAGAACAAATAATCCAGTATTTCTTGTTCTTGTAAAACTTCTTTTTTGGTGGTGGGGGTGGTTTTTCAGAGTATTCTTCAAGCATGTTGTCTTCAATACTACGTTCGCGCGCATTGTGATAATATTCGTCTTGAGCACTGACGGCGAGAGCGTCGCCTTCATGATAAGGCGGAGATGTCATTTATGAACAATATCAATAGTAAAAGAATGGAGAGAGAATAGAATGTAGAAAAATGAATGAATGGGATGGGTATTGACCGTAAAAGGATATTTTTGGCCAAGAACCAGCTGAAATAAAAGTAACAAAAAATAAAAATAAAAAGTGGAGTAGAAAGAAAAGAATTTTTTGCATCCGCAGATCAAATACTTCTTTTTTATACGAACTTCAAACCCAGACAGGGGTTTTCAAAAATACTCGCTGTTCTCCACAAAAAGAAAGACATGAATCTTCATTTTGTTGTGTTCCCTTCTATTCTGTGTAGCCTTCGACCATTTCTTTAAAGACAAAATACAGTAGCGGCATGTGAGTTACCCACCATCATATTTAAGGTAATAGTAAGATTTGAATCTTGTCAATTTACATGCTTTTGGTCCCTAGAATCACCTTTCTATTTATTTCAGCAAGTAACTAATACTAAAGGTAAATATAATTGACACTTTCGGTCAGCGAAGCATGTATTTAGTTCAGACTACTATCAAATTGATCTAATGACGATTTAGAATGTACAGTGGTCCTGTGCTTTCGTGAATCGCAACACGGAAAAAAAAAAAAAAAAAAAAAAAAAAAAAAAAAAAAAAAGGTGTACGAATGTTGAATCAAATTTGATCTTTGACAAATAAGATTCACCCAATGTCATTTGGAGATCCGTGAAAGGAAATACTCTCTGTATATACTTACCAGCAATAGGTGAGTTATTTTTAACTACAATCCCTCTATGTATGTACTGTACATTGGATAGAACTTTTGGTCATGTCTTTTTTTTACATAAAGATTCGTGTCATAAGTGCATCTGAACACCTTCTTAAAACATCATGATCAAAAAGTAGAAAAACCTTATGTGATTATTAAAAGTTTTGACTCAATTACAAGAAATTATGTTCGAGAATGGATCCTACTTTTTTTTTCGACCAAACTCGCTTCTAAAAATATTGAACTCCGCTGATTTCGCGGTATAATATAAAGATATAAAAAATCACTACAGTAGAATATTCAGGGCAGCATATTATTTATTTTTTGCAAATATGATATCGATATGTAATAAAAAAAAATAGTATGACACGTGCAAAATAAAATAAAAAAAGAGCATGTTGATGCTTGGCCGTGATTGCTACTGCCAACATTATAAACATAGTGGGTTGTTCCATTTGCAAACGAAAGAAGTGCCTTGAACTATGAACCTTATTTATCTTTCAAAAAGTCGCACTACCTGGTGGTTGATTACTTGAATAGGACAGGAGCACCAGCTCTCTTCTATGCAACAATGGTGTTTCTCTTTTTTCTTTACCCGACCACCCCACAAAATACACAAAATATATAAAAGAACCTTTTTTGATGACGGTGAACATCCATTGAGAAAAAAAAAAAAGCCTCCTACAAAAATATCATGATGACAATTTATAAGGGTCGTCAATATGTGATATGTCAAATGTATAATATCGTACCGAAAAGGAACACACGTTTTTGATACAGTGGTACCCAATGAATGGATTTTTTCCCATGAACCTTAATGATTATACAAAAAAAAAAAAAAACTAGCTATTGACTCGACGAAGTGGTTTTCAGTAACTCCGACAAATATTGTAGCGGAATGTTAGGTTTAATATACGATTGGTGACCAGGTATGATATGGTACACTTCTTTTTTTCACATATAGTCTCACAAACAAGTAAGATAAATATAACATAGTGCAGATTTTATTTGAGATAAACTTTACGGAGAAAGAATTGGACTTCTTGTGGTCATTAAGAACCAATTGTTAACGGCTATTCTGGTTTATCAGTTTATGTTTTAACAACATCAAGTTGGAAAAAAAGTAAAGAAAAGCATAATCGAACGGGTAGCTAGAACAAAAAAAGTGAAATGTTTTTGTTTGTTTTGTTTTCGATTTGCTGTAGATGGAGAAGAGTATCGCATATTTCATAACGAAAGTGAAAAGCACATGAATAGAGTACAAGCAAACGCAGTTGTAATTTATTCTCAATGGCGTGGAAAAGTGTGGCGTAGAGAGTATTTTTATTCCTGGTTGAGTTACTGCCTGTGATTGCAATTAAAACATTCTGGTCAATTCGTTCCTGAACTAAGATCAGAAATGGTTTGGTTGATTTTTTTTTTCTTTGGAGCAAATGGGTATATGTCAAATATGTTGATCTACTCGATCAGTTTTAGTGCGGTGATTATTATTATGTATTTTCATTCATATGGGATTGGAGATTTTCATCCATTATCTGTGTTTCCCGCCAATCATCAGGAACCTTGACCAAGCGTATACGAACAAAAGCATAAAATTTATGCAGTATGTAGTCTCAAAGTCATCTTTAATCAACATTATCCCTCTTTTCAATGCTCTCACTTTATTTACTTTTGGGACTCATTTTTAGAAAATAAATATTTCCTAGTTTTATTCTTCTTCTCCATCATCATCTACCTATGGTATGGACATCCCAAAAAATTGAAAGCGGAAATTCAAAAATAGCGCTACAGCAATTTCGTGTATTTTTTCCTTCTCGCTCTTTTCTTTTACTCATCTTCCACTCTATTTATATACTTTGCCATTAGTTCACTCTCTTCATTTCCAATTACCCAAAATTTATACATATCAAACCACAATGATTTATGGATATGGTGGTACGTCTTCACCGCAATATTCTTCTTCTGATATGACCGAGGAGCAACAGCACCAAAAGCAAGCACGTATACAGTCTCTAGAAAAGGCAATCAGGGAGCAGCGTATACTTCTCGAAGCAACGACGTTTGACGATCAACACGACAATCACAGTATTGATACACTCAAAGAACGCATTGTTGGAATATGTCGTCAACTCAACGAGCAACAGTCCAAACCAATAGCATCGAACTCAATACCATCATCATCATTATCAACAACAACAACAACAACAACAGCAACTGGCGGCTATGGTTATGATGCAAAGCAGTGGTGGTTGCGATATCAAACCAATGCTAGACAACTTGAAGACTTGGCGCAACAACGCAAAAGCCTTGTCAAGGAAATGGACTATTTGGTTAATGTTAGCATCAAGGATTTGAAGGTTAGACTCCAAGATGAAGTGAACCGGTGGACACAATCTCAATCCGATTACAACAAAGCTCGTCTTATCTCTTCTACACCATCAGCATCCTCAACTACTTCAGCATCCAGTTCTTCACTTTCGGAATCGGATCGTATCAGGGCCAAAGCGCAGGCAATGGTGGCAGCTCGTCTCAACCGCTCTCGTAGTCATTCTCAATTACACGACGAAACCCAACGTGTGAACCAGTGTCAGCAAATGATACATGACCAACTGGATAGTATCGATAGACAGCTCTCTTTTTGCAAACGTGATATGGATCGAATTTTGGAAGATGGACTACCACTAGCTGATTTCGATAGGAGCAACTCGGAGCACGAACTACGACAACGTCAGATGTTTGAAAAGGGATTATTTGTTAGTGACGAACTCTCAGATTTTATCGATACGCTACCAAAAAGTAGCAAGACAATTAGCCACTCCACCTATTGTCCAACAACCCCTACAGCAAATCGAAGAACATCTTATCGACGATCTCTTTTGACACCATTATCACCACCAGTACCATTGGACTTTGAAGCACCTCCACCTATTCCAACAACTCAACGACCAGATTCACCTCGATCTAGTGCAGACATCAAAGCTGAAGCTCATCGACGGATTGAACAACGACGCAAGTTGATTATGACCAAACAGCAACACCCTATGGATAATAGCTCCAGTACCTCTTCGGCAAAGAAAGGCGTGTTCTCTTCGTCATCACCAGCATTATTGCCTTCAACAAATCATACAGCAAACTATGGTAATAATAGTAATGGATTATCGGCTATAGATGAAGAAGAAAGGGTAGCGCAAGAACGATTGCGACAAGCGGAAGCTGACGCACGAAAACGATTGCTGATGATGCAGGAAAAACGGGATCAAGCACGACAAGAGGCGGCGGCGGCTGAAGAGAAACGACGGTTGGCAGCAGTGGAGGCAGCACAAAAGGCGGAGGCGGAAATGGCTGAAGAAAAGAGACACCAGGAACAAGAAGCACGCGACCGCTTGGAACAAGAACGACAACAGGCGGCGATTTTGGCTGAACGACAACGCAAATTGGACGAAAAAGCAAAGATGGAACAAGAACGCAAGGATGCAGAACAACAAGCCAAGGAAAAATTGGAAGACGAAGCTCGACAACGCAAAGCTAGAATGGCGGCACAACAAGCAGCAAAGGAAAAACGGCGACTTCGTGAAGAACAGGAGGCACGTGAACAAGAAGCGCAGTTGGCCCGTGATGCTGAAGAACTGGAACGACGACAAGCATGGGAACGAATGGAAAGTGAAAAACGACACCTTCAGCAACAGCAACAGCAACAGCAACAGCAACAACGAGGAAATGTGTCAGATACGAATTCGGAAGATGGATCAATAAATAAGGGCGATGACGATTACTATGGCACCACCCAAGGACAACATCAACCTATACCAGCGATGACATTCCAACAGCATGAGAAATCACAGGATCATTTGGCGCCGGAAGCAATAATACCCCGGGCATTATCGCCTCTACCGAATCACAGTGAAGCAACGGCTGGTACTAGTGGCTATGGTGTGGACATGGACGATGAAGTAGACTTTGGCTCAAGTAAGTCAGGCAAAATATTATATATATGTTATATAGTGTGGTGATAATTTTGAAGTGGTGATTTTCTCACATTTTTTGTCCTGTAGTCTTTCGTGCCAAGGCTCTCTACGCTTACCAAGGTGTTCGTGAAGACGATCTATCATTTGAAGAAGATGAAATTATCAAGGCGCATCCCTCCAAGGATAAAAATAGTGATTGGTGGTATGGGTCAAGCTTATCCACAAATGCAGTTGGCTTCTTCCCTCGAACCTATATTGAAATCATTGAAAAAGGTAGGTAGCTGAAACAAAACATTTTAGACGCTCTTTTTTCTTATCAATCATTATAACTTTTTTTTCTGAACTATTGTAGCTTTCCATGTGCAAACACTCTATGAATTTGGAAAAACCCGTGTGGATGATCTTGGCTTTGGTGAAAACGAGATATTACTGATACAACCATTTCAAGATGAAAACGGTGATTGGTGGTATGGTACAAATGAAGAAACTGGTGAATCTGGCTACTTCCCAAAGACTTTTGTTGAAGTTCTTGACACTGGTAAGTCGAAAGTAGAATGAAAGAAAATATGTGTATGTCCGCCGCATCGATCAATCAATTTACACGTTATCATTTTACAAAAATTTTAGATCTTCCACCAGCTCCTGTGATTTTGGAACAACATCCCCTCACTGCATCCAACTCATCATCCTCGCTTGCCTGGGTGAAATCACCGTCTTCAAATACATTGGTACTACCAGACGATCAAGTATCAAGGGGATTATCGGCACCAAGCACTCCGGTTATGAAAAAAACTAGTTTGGATGTGGAAAAACAAGATATTAGTCGTCGCCGACGAGCCGCCAGTAACGCTAGTGCTACCAGTGCGTCAGTTATTGGATCATCGACAATTCAAATATTACAGCAGCAGCAACAGCAGCACCAGCACCAGCAGCAACCTTTAGATACACCCGGAGTTACCACTTGGGCCAGCACCATGGATGATATCGAACTACAATCAATACCCTCCGAAGAACGTAGCCGCCAGGAAGCCATATTTGAATTAATCACAACAGAACGCTCGTACCTCCGGGATCTACAAATGATTGTCAACGTAAGGCGGTGGTGGGGAACAGGATCATTTTGAGTGTTATTCACAATACTAATAATCTTAGAGGATCTTGTTGTAACAGATCTTTTATACGGACTCTGGAAAATACCTTCGACCAAATGAACAAGATGTGGTATTTTCCAACATTGACGATCTATTATTGTGCAATACAGCGTTTTATAGCGATTTGGAAACCAGACAACGTGAATGCGCTAATGTGGTAGACTGTATTGGCGATATCTTTTTGCAACACGTAAGGACTAGAAATTAAATGGAGGGTATTATGTACTCAACTTGACTTTTTTATAAAAAAAAAATGGTAGGCTGAAAGCTTGAAATGCTATTCAACGTTTTGTCGAAATCAATCTTTTGCCAGCAGACTTTTGCAGAAGAAACGTGAAGAGGATCAATGGTTTGAAGTATTTTTAAAGGTAAGTGACAAGAAAGTATCATGTAGTAAGGAAATGGTTAATTTAAGATTTTATTTGTTATTATTCAATTAGACCGCACAAACCCGGCCTGAATGCCGATCTCTGGATCTGTCCCACTTTTTATTGCAACCGGTTCAACGCATTACCAGGTATCCTCTGTTACTCCGTCAGGTAAGTTTTTTTCTCTAGAAATCGATGTTGCCTAACATATAATTATTTCCACATGTACATGATGATGATAGATATTGAAATCAACTCTAAAACGACACCCTGACTATGGACTGGTGAAATCTGCTCTTTCAAAGGCGTCTAAGGTTCTGGACGACGTCAACGAAGAAACTCGCCGATTTGAAAACCATCAAAAAATGGGCGAACTTGGTCGAATCCTGGACATGGAAGGATTTGGTGTAAGTGGTTTAAAAAGGGGAGAGGGAAAACAAATGAATGTCTGATTTCCTAATATATGGATCTACTACTTTTATATAGAGATTGGATATTCGAGGGCGCGAATTTGTGATGGATGGTGTACTTTACAAATCAAAAAGTGGAAGAAAATTGCAAGGATATCTATTCAATGATATGTTTTTATTGGTTGAACCTCTCAAGAGTCTGAACCCCAAAGGATATCTTTATTCTTTATACCGTGAAGTAAGTTATATATGCCCATGCTTTGCCTACCAACCAAAAAAAAAAGGTAATGATGATCTCACTCACAGTTTTTTTTTTTTTTTTTTTTTTTTTTTTTGTAGCCTATGAATATTGAACGGATAGTCATTAGGGAACACCAGATAGCAACAACGAAGTCCACCTTCGGTGGGGGTGCAATAGGTAAAAAAAAAAAAAAAAAAAAAAAAAAAAAAAAAAAAAAAAAAAAAAAAAAAAAAAAAAAAAACATGGATACACAGTATCTGCATCTAGAATATCAACCTAACTAATGGGGATTGGGGGCTCTGTTTATTTAGACGATACAAACTTCCAGATTGTCTATGGAAACCTCGTGATATCCGTGAAAGCAGCCAGTCAAAGTCAAAAACGTCAATGGATCAACCAAATACAACACTATAGTGCCATACAAACTACCATGCATTAGAATATAGTCTTAATTTAGTTTGATTTATATTTTTATTAGTGATATCTATTTTTTATTTATATTTATTATTGTTATGTCGTCGATGAATGAATAAATAATAAATCAATCTTATTACCATATTTGTAAACAGTGAGCAATAGGGAACCACATCAGCGATATCAACCGGAAAATTAAAATTGAATCGCTTCTGTATCGTAGGTGACGGTGTTATTATGATATGTGTGCCAATTTTATATGTATCATATCTAGCAAAATAGCGGTCTTTTGGAGCTTTCTTTTCCTTTGTTTTGTTTTTTCATCAAATGCCACAGAAAATATTTGAAAGCCCGCCTATCTGATTATTATTTTTTGCCCTTTATTTTTTAAGCTCTCTTTTTCTTTCTTTTTTTTTTCACCATTGAACCCCTATGTGGCAGTGTTTATCTTATATTAGTGTCAGGACTCGTTAGAAGTATTTTCAGCTCAGGGATTACAACATGCATAGGGAAACCCTTTCATTTTGGATTCTGGATTTGGGACCACCATTAGTTGGACTTTTATAGCCATCATTAGCTTAGTTAAGTGTTAGCTTGTCCAATAGTCATATCTATATTTGAATAAAATATATCTCTTTTACTTGCTTTAATAAAAAATGACCCATTAGTCTATCTCATGTCTTGTGCAATAGATTCGGTTTTTACTACTATCATCCATTTTTAGTTAGTGTTGGTTGTGCTTCAGCAACTGATATCCCTTTTGTACTGTACATTATATTAGCTCACAAATGGAATTGACCCTTTAGATTAGTGTTGACCACCCTCCAAATCTCACATTAGTCTCCCTCAAACCTCTTCGAATAGATCCTTCCAGTAAATCCTCCGTTACATTTGTCCCTCTCTCTTAGTTTTAGTATCTGTCAATATGCTTCAATAAAATATTACATTTCACCACGCTTCCTTTGCATTATCAGATAGTAAGCAATATCTCCAGTGTAGCTAGTTTGTGAGTATCCTACCGAACATTTACTCTTAAATTCTCCCAATATGATAATATTCGGTCCCTGTGACCCTAGAACTGATTAGTAGCCTTAGATCACCAACTTCAAATATACCCATATTCCACTGTGCATATGTGTAGCCACCTAGATAAGAGTATTTTCACTATTTTCCAGCTCATCTACGATCACTGTCTTCAGTCTCAGAGCCCACAAGGCGACAGTTCTAGGCCACTTTATATAAAAGGTGGTACTATTCCGTTCTAACGTTCATATTTATCAAGAAAGGCCATGTCACCAGCATCGCTTATATAGATATTTGCATATGGTATAATAAACACTTACACCCACCCACACCCTGCCGGACAACCAATAGTTCAAAAATTGCATTCTCGCTTAATTGTACACATAATTCCGAGACGATGTTTTTTTATTTTATTTAACTAAGAAAAATTAAGTGGTCTGTCAGGAGAAAATTTAGCTGAACTTCGAACGTTTTTCTTACAGTCCTAGTCCCCAATTTCGTCTTTTATCCAATCGGTGCCCTCACCGTAAACATACTCCGAATGTTAGCAACTTATCGCTGCTTTTGAATTGTTTTCATCCTCTATTTCATTTTCTATCCAATCGGTACCCTCACCGTCTCCCTCTCCGCAAGTTATCGCTGACTTTCAAATCATCACTCTCAGAAGAGAAAACTATTTCGTCAACTTGGTCAAAAGAGCCCTGGTTGACGAAAAATGATCCACAACGTATCTCTAATGTTTCCAAATTGATACAGGTCCATTTAAGCGAAAAAAAAAAAAATCCAAAATTTTCAAAAATTTTCAATGTTTTCATTTAGGGCGCATTTCTGGGCTAAATGTACGCCCATAGGCGTTAACGTTAGGCGTAACTCCTGGTCACAGTTTTTTGAAGAGGGGGGTCAATCATGCCAAATGTCAAATTTTTGAAAATTTGAAATAGAGCGCCATTTTTTGCTAAAGAGTCAATTCTCATGATCACCACTCTATAGGACTCTGCAGAGACGTTTTTTCATTGTAAACCCTTGCCTATTCTCCTTTCAATGCACAAAGATAAACAGTGTAGAGAAGTTGTCTTCATCTTAAGCCAATCTTTTTCTGTCTCACACACGCACCACAATTTTCTTACACCCACATATACCGTGCCCATTCAACATGACGATTAAACACATGAAAGAGACTAATGGTAAAAAAGACAAGACATATTTAATTCAAACGCAGATATAAACTATAACAACGAATACTAAGCTAACACTATTCTAGGATGTAGACTAATTTATAGGTGCCCAAAATCCTAAATTTAAAATGAAGGGGTTTCCCCATGATGTTTGTTTTGCACTTTCGAAAATGCCCCTAAATCAAGTTCTAACACTAATCCTAGAGCACCAGTACCCCAATGAGCCTTGCCATCATATCATCCAAACTTTCATGAAGGGGAAAAAAAAAAGGGAAGAAAAAAGAGTGGAAAAAAAAAGTTTGGTGCCAAAAGAAAAAAAATAGAAAGCAAAATGCGGAGCCTGAATCATCCAGCCTTTTTTTTTACGTCAAACGGGCAATCGCCATAATTACCATAGCGCATAATTTGTTTTATCTTCCAGTGGAAAGGCAGTTGCAACCACTACATAATCAAACTCTAATTTCTTCAACGCCTTTCAAGGAAGCTATTATTTCAGCACACAAAAAAAAAACGCCATTGACGACGCGCTGAGCACGACGGTTAGGCCACAAAGCGGCTGTCCACCATAGTATGGCGGAGACTCTTGACACCCAATAAATCGAAAGGTTTCCAAAAGCTCCAACGGAGCGCCAGAGCGTTTATAAAGTCAAAAATATCAGCAGGATTTCCCGGGTTCTACTTTTACTTTATTGCATATAAGTGAAAGTACATATACGTATATTCCATATATGTATGCTATTCCCCACAGCTGTGTCTACACATAAAAAAATAAATAAAAAATTGAACGATATGATATGATCCTGAACACAATAACATTCATGCCCATAATCAATACCAAAAACCACATTCATCGGCACCCATTCCACCATAATCCAATTCATTTCCAAAATACATTAGAGTAAAAGGTTGGTTGTTTTTTTTGGATATTTGGAGGCTCCAAAGAAGCTTCAGAATGTTTATTTGAAAACTTAAAAAAAAAGAAGGAGCATATGATCTAAACTAGTGATGATCACTATATATACTAAATCTAAAATAGAGACGATGGTCCTTCACGCTGATATAGCTGATGATGTTGGTATTGTTGTTGTTGCTGCTGTTGCTGCGGTGGAGATGAGGCTGAATATTCTGCAATGCTAAAGGGATTCATGCCCGTGGGCTGAGGTATCTGGAAAGATGGTTGCTGATGCTGCATAAATGGATTGGATGAAGCTGTTGATAATGTAGATGGAACATGGGTAGTGTCTCCAGTTGGCTTAAGTGTTTGTTGCTGTTGCTGTTGTTGTTGTTGTTGTTGTTGTTGCGAAGATCCAGGCGGTAGGGAAAGAATGGACTGTTGAGGTGCAAGTTGTGGTGATAAGAAGGTGGAGGAAGTTTGCGATATTGTAGTGAAATGTGGTTGCTGTTGGGCATCGTCCCCGATTCTAAAAGGGTTAACGTTTGTTTGTAAAGGTGGTGAGGTGGTGGATATGATAGATGAAGGTGGCAACTGCTGTGTTTTCGGGGTTGGTGAAAGTATTGGCATGAATTGTTGTTGTGGTTGATTCAAGATACTTATATCCATCATGACATTATTTTGAGGTTGTAGTGGCTGGGAGAATGAGTTCGCAGTTGTTGTGCTTCTGAATGGATTGTGTAAGCTTGGTTGAGGTGTGTTAGCGGGTGATGCGGATTGATTGGTCTCCAAGCTATTGAAAAAGTCGAGAAGTTCCTTTGGTTGTTCTTCTTGAGGCTGTACAGGAGCAGGCATTGTTGTTGTCGCTGTAGATACTGTGGAAGTTGTATGTTCTAGAAAGAAGAAAATGATAGTTGGTCTTTTTTCGGCCATATGATGCCTCCTTTCGTTGCTCTTTACATCCGGATATTTACCTATAGTGTTTCCTTGTTGTGGAGAGGGTTTATCATTCAAATCAGTCAAGTACTCTTCCAAAGCAGCGACGAGAGATAATGGTGCCTAAAAAGGGGAAGAGATAACTTTATAATCAACTCAATATTTTTTTTGTTGTTCCATGTTTTTCCTTACATGTTTTGCAGCAGGGATAGCGATACGCATTTCTTGTTGGAATTGACGTGCTCGGTCCAAAAATAGGGTGACTTCTTCCGTTTGTTTCGCAAATCGTTTGTATATTTCTAAGGACGTCAACGCATCGGCTTTTGGCATTGAAAAATAATGTTCTATTGAGTAGAGGAAAAAATTAATAAACATTTATGTGATGATAGTAACACATCTAAATACTTGCCTAGAATATTGACGACACCTTCATTGATAACTTGGAATAAAATCAACAAGTCCTCAACTACCAATCTAAATGCAAATACACTAATAGTATTGTCCACGTCATCCAATACAAACTAAATCATGAGACGTAGAGAATTAAAATATCAGCCTACCCACACTGTTTCCATACCATCCATATTCCCTCTTACCTTGCATTTCAATAAGGCGCTGACTTGTTTTTGTAACACCATGGTTTCCTTTAATAGGCCATCATTAATAGATAGTCGACGGAGCCTGCCCACTTTGGATGAAATTGTTGCCTTGATATAATCCATATGAAGTTCCCGATAAGCAGATACCTTTTGTTGTAAATAAGCAGTGTACAAATAGATGTTTTGAATATGAATCACCCCTGAAGACTTTTCCCGTAATCTTGTCGTATCCAGGCACGCCGGATGATCACCAATGTATGCGATCGTACGGTCGCCATTTCCTTGTTGCATCAACATGTGCATGATCACAAGGACCTTGAATGACATCTGTTAGTGTGTGTGTATGGGACGTGTAAAAAAAAAAAAAAAAAAAAAAAGAAGACGAGGTAGTTAGTAGTCCATATAGTGATCGTTTAATATGTACTTACAATCCAAGAGTTTTCCCTATGTCGCCGCTCAAGTAGATCAAGCATATCATCAATACATGCAGGATTGTGGAAGGTTGAGGATATCAAAGCTATATAAAGATATAATTAAAGAAGAAGAGGATAAAGTGAAGGTCAGCCAGGTGCTGCGTAATGTTATGTGCCTATATAATATTTACTTGATAAATGTTTTTGCTTGGGAGGATTATAGTCTAGACGTGTCGCTTTCCGTACTGCTGTTTCCATTGTGTTGTGGTTGATGAATATAAAGATAGAACGTTATTTAGTAAAAAGAAAGAGAAAGAGAAAACAATTGGCTCTAAAAAAAAAGGCCAGGCCAAAATCGGGATTTAAATGCATTGGTTGACCAAAACGTTGAGACCCTTTCGGTTGTATACTTAAAAACCAGTTTTCGTGTAATGTCTACAATTTCGCTTTCTTTTTTTCGTTTACCCACTCCCTATATTGCCTAGTTATATTCAAACAAAACCATTACATGATCTGCTATCTTATAAGTCGATTTAAATGAAAATTGTTAAGGGTGATATGTGATCATGTTACTGCTACATAAAATCAGGTTTGCTCTCCAAATATTTTTCACCATTTAGTTTAGTGAAGAGTCTATGTAAATGGATAGGTTTTTCCCAGAAAGCTTGTGTGACAGTGGATAGGAAACATTTTCCCCATTTCATTATTGACTGTGTTTTAAAAACAAAAAATCTAAATATGGCAATACCATTGTTTTGTGCCTCAATAAACTGTATATTATAAAGTAAATCTATAGTTTGATAGCATTCATAACCATGCTTTTAATATATTATGCTAAAGCTTGAAAATTTTGAAATGAGTTTGCTCAATTTCAATCGCGAATCTATCCATAGAGTGAGTAATGTTTACTACACTGCATACGGTATTGACGCAGAAGGTCATCCGTTTTTTTCTTTTTTTTTTTACATCTGTGTATATAGTACAGCAATGTAGCACGGCATGCTATGAACACCAGTACAGTATATTCCATCATTTCGTTGATTAAAACGCTGTACTTGCATTCATTTTATTCTTTTCTCACATAAAGGCAGCAATCATGCCAACGGTCCTTTTCAGTGCAACAATGCAAACGTTAGTAAAATAAATTAAACACCGCTCGCTAAGGTCTTCTTGAGTCTAAACTGAAAACTACATACTAAAATAACTGAAATGTACACCGATGATCCTTGTTCCTTTTTTCATTTAAAATAAAAATTGAATAGGTACCCACTGACCGATAAGTACCAAAACAGTGACTCTCTACCAAAAAAAAAAAAAAAAAAAAAAAAAAACGTGACATTTTGTTATCCAAAATCGAACAAGCCAAAACTCCGTCCTTTCTTTTTTTTTTTTTTTTTTTTTTTTACATTTTATTCGTTCTCTTCCTTTCTTTTCCCTTCGTTTCCCCTTGTTGTCCCCTCTTTTTCTTTCTCTGTTGTGTGTAAAACCCCTTCCTGTCTTTACGTTGCTTCCCGTTTTCTCATCTTGTCTTATTGGGTTACTCTTATTCAAAAGTTAATTTATCGCTTATTATTCTTTGCATCGTCTTTGGATTCAAATGTCTTTTGTATCCATCAACCAAGACATCTTTCAAGGTAAGCCAAAAAAAAAAAAAAAAAAAAAAGCAGGAAAACTAGCTAATCAATATATTATTAGGGAACTGCAGTCAATGGATAGATTGTACGTCATGTGTAGCAGATACTGGCTGTGCTTATTGCGCTAGTTTGAACAAGTGCATTCAAGGCAACTGGTTTGGTGTTGTGAATAAAACCATGGATTATTGTCCCGTAACTGAATATTACTACAAGCAGTGCCAATGTAAGTGAAACTCAACTAGCGATATGAATCAGTTAGAATAGAAGGTGATACTCAAACATATACACATACATTTTTATTATGTTGGGTGGGTGATTTTAGTTTCAAGTTTGCCTTTGGGGATTATGGCTTGTATTGTCTTGTTTATCTTATTGGTATTAGTATTGGTTGGACTGTGCTATTTGTGCTGTTGTTGCTCTTGCTGTTGCCGATCGGATCAAGATGAGGAGGAACGACAGACTCTTTTAGGTGATCATCGATCTCTCTACCTACGGCGCTCATCAACTTACTACCAGTGGAACCGATCACCACCTCCTTCTAGCCATCCATTCAAGCATCAACCACATCTTCCACCCCCACCACCGCCAACAGCATCTTCATCAACAACAAGTATATATGGAACTGGTGGACGTTATTCTTCTAGCAACATAGCACCTGAACAAATGATGTATACTGATACCACCACCGCCACCAACAACAACAACATGACACATGATAATTGGGAATCAAGGCGGTCACAGCTTTTGAAGAAATATGCTCGTGATCCACCAGCATCATCCACCATGGGAAAGTGATAATTAGTATTTATTTCATCATCTGGATAGGATAGAATCAAATTTATTTATTTATTTATCTTTCTTTCCATCCCTTTTTTACCACCATATTTGGCTATATTTTATCTTGGCCCCTTTTTTTTTTAATCCCTACTCACAGACTATGGCAAAAGTCCTACTCTATTGAACTATACCTTTGTTTTTACTCCTTTTATCTTCCCCTCCTTCTCTTTTCTCCTGCTCTCTCTTTCACCTTCCTCCTTTACTCTTTTTTATTATTATTATCATATTTTACTTTATAAAGAACCTTTTTTGAAAACCATTCTGTATAATAAAATATATACTATATATTTATATTTATATCTAATGTATCTTGGATGTATTGATTGCGTATTCAAATCTTTTTTTTTTTTTTTGTGGAAAAGCTAATGCAATAATGCAAGCGGGACATGATAGAGGACGGACAACTTTTACCATATTATTTGTTCATCTTATATTTTATTTTAACGTCAACGACGGTAATAGAGAAAAAAAATGCTCTTAATATTGTTAAGTAAAACAAATTGAATGTTTATGAAACGTAAGATGGCAAGTTTGATGCAACCACCGTGCACTGTAACAACTCCGTGTCTTGACATAATACTGTTTCGATAAATGCACTGCAGGAAATCAAACAACCGGTATATGTTTCTAGATCACACATACCATAAGATGATAAAGAGGTCGAAGACCGTCGAGATTGTTGTTTTTGCTGTTTACATAGAGGCCATAAAGCACTATCATCATGACACATACATATTGTCGATACATCGCTACCAGATGAATGATGTTGCTGACAAAATTCAAACGCCGCTTGTTGCTGGTTTGAATTTGGTTGACAATTCAATGCCCATGAATCCCCCATTATGGATGTTGATTGTTCGGCAGCGATAACCATCCTATGATGATGATTCATCCAAACCGGAAGAAACAACATCAAAAGCATGATTTTCACCCAATCATGGGTCGTCTTCCCTGTCAGAAAAGCTACTTTGTATTCGCCATGCATCCTGTTCCTATTACAATCATGATTATCATGGTACTTTCTCATTGGTGGCACCGTGGTTTTTATATTTTTTTTTTTATCCTAAGGTCATCAAGTCAATGAAGGTGTAACATTCTAAAAAAAAAAGAACTGATCTTCATTTTGATAATGATGGTGCTCATCTCAAAAACAACCAATAGCCAAATATTCTTCACCTTCCACCTTAAGATATGTAATCAAATAAAATATGCATTTCACATCATCATCATTCATGGAAGTAAAAAAAAAAAAAAAGGCACACGGGGCATAGTATTGTGAATCATTGGACATTTTTATTTTGTACACAGTATGATATAAAAGATAAAAAACACATACACATAATATATAAAAGACCCCTACAAGAGACAACTATGAAGATAAAGGGACGATTGTAAAAATTCAAAAAAAAAAAGGTTGGAATGTGGACGAGAAAAAACAACAAAGATTATAATAATAAGAATATGAATAATATAAAAAAAAAAGGGCTGGAACGGGTAATACAAAAGAATAAAAACTACTAAACTAAACTAAACTAAAAAACCAGGAGAAGACCCATCGTTTTCATGCCGAGACCTTCAAAGGTTCTTCGTTATCCACTTCCATTTTGACATTTGTGTTGTTGGATCGTGCGTTTGAGTCATAAGTCCATCGAGGTGGTGGTACAGGTGGATGTTGGTATAAATCGGATGATTGAGGCGATGAATGAGAAGATGAGGAAGTCGAGGATGACGAGACGGAATGATAATTTTGTTGTTGTTGTTGTTGTCGTTGATGCTGATGATGTAATGACGACGTTTGATGAGATCGTTGAGGATGATGAGTGAGATTGTTGTCGTCTTGTTGTGTTAACAGTCGTTGGTGATATTGTAACTGTTCCTGTAATGCCATCAATTGCTGTTGTTGCGACTTGTGTGCTAATAAGGCTGCCGCCACACCACCACCGCTGATGTCATTGCTGTTGCTGTTGCTATTACTATCGATGTCACGTTGTTGTTGAAAATGATGATAATGAGACCGATCACTGGCTTCATTGTCCAAAGGTGGTCGAGGAGGAGGAGGAGGAGACGTAGAATCCGTTTCAGAATAAGATGGTTGTGATGTCGGTGATGACTGAGACGGTGCCATGGATGGGGTTTGTGTTTGTTGTTGGAGTGATGAGGAATGCATCAAAATATCACTCACCCGGCCTTCGACTTTGATACGTACTTCCAATGACCCCATTTTATCCCGCAAATTTTTGTTTCGCTTTTCCAAATACTTGATATAATCCACAGCTTTGAAGAGTACAGTGCTTTTTGAATTGTTGATATTCTTGAGGGTCGGTACAATGTCAGTCAAGTCCTTGAATCCATTTCGAATAGTGCTGCGTCGTTTTTGTTCAGATGCAATATGATTATTCCGCTTTTCTTCTTCAGTAAGTAGTTCCTTGTGGGATTTATTGCGTCGAGTCGGTGTAGACAATGAGCGTGAAGATGAGCGTTGGTATTCCCGGTCATGAGCGTGATGCTGTCCGTTCATATTACTATCATTAGAAGCTGAAGTCGTTGAGGATGGGTGCTGTCGTTCCGGGGGAGGATATGGTGCATGTTGTTGTGGGTGATATCTTTGGGAAGCCGTTGAAGGATGTTTTGTGATAAATGGTGCTGATACTTGATTGCTTTGTTGAAGAAAAATGGCGTTAGGACCAATAGAATCTTGGTAACGGTTTGAGCTAGTGGGTGTGGTGCTTTCCTTGCCCAGCTGTTGGCGTTGCTGTTGTTGCTGTTGTTGCTGTTGTACAGAAGCCACTCTATTCAATCTTTGATGGAATTGTTTTTGTTGATCCAATGACTGCAAAATCGAGCTGCGACGATATTCATCATCATCCTCTGCGTTGTGTTGTGCTGCTGATGATATTGTTGTTGTTTTTGGTGTTTGTTTGGGTAAAAACATGGAGGTAGCTACACGAAAAGGATCCGTTTCAGAAGCTGAGGTGGCATTTGCTCCATAACCATCGTTCAAAACTAAGGGAGGAGGTGGAGCATCATACATGGTGGAGAATTGGTTAGCCATTTGTTCAGCATTCGACATTTGACCATCCTTGTCGACGAAGAAAGCGTCCAGGAACTGAGAGAAAGCTTTTTGATCGTTTTCATCCAAAAGGGGGTTGTTGCTTGTTGAACAAGTGAAGTCATGACTATCGTTCTGCTGGTAATCCATGGACATCAAATTGTTTGAGTCACTCAAAGATGGTGGTGCAGGTGGCATGTCTAAAGGTACGGGCATGGCGAACCCAGGCTCTAGACCAAAACTAAATTGGAAATCTGTAACAAAAACAGAAGTATATGTATGAAAGAAATTGAGTAAATTGGTTAACTGTGATTGTTTTATTGAATTATATTTCCTTACCTTCAAAGGCCACAGGTTCTTGTAAAGGTTCATTTGTATTCGTTCGGTAAGAGGAATCCTGTTGGGAGTACATCCAGCCTGACGGATCAGTGTGGTGCTGCAGATTATAATCCATGTATACAATAGAAAATAATAGTATATAATATGATAGAAAAATGGATCGAGAATATAGATAAAAAGGTATGTATTCAAACGAAGAAAGAAAGAAAGTGTGTGAGCGAAAGAAACACAAGAAAGAAAAAAAAGTATTTCGTCCCAAAATACACTGGACACGGATCCTATACTTATTTCAAACACCGCCAACTCATTTCGAAATTCGCGGGCTCTTGGTCGCTGTTACACATCCATAACACATCTACATCAGAATAATCCCCCGCCTTTTTGCACCTCTAACCCAAATCTTATCATTTCCCTCAACACCAATCAATTATTAGACAAAAACATAAGCCAAAAACAAGTTTATTCAAAATACTGAAAAACAAAAATACAATACAACAATAAAAATCTATATCTATTTGTCTACATTGCTAATACTACATTCTGCCGTCCAATCGTCCGGAATTTGGTCCTTTACGATTTTCTTGAAGGCTTCCAAGGTACACAAGCTTTGGTCACCATTGCTGTGATGCTTTCCTTTCTCGGCGCAACCTGGTAATTGAAGGATCTTGCTGTTGAATCGCACACGGACAAAATGATCATCATGCTCCTTCTTGTTGCTGCCAAACCAGCCAATCTTGTTACTGTTAGTGGTAGATCCCTTCGTCTTGTATAATTCAAAGATAATGGAGCTTCCAAATGGTGGCCACCTATGCAGTTTTATTTTTATTTTGTTTCGAAGAATTATTACAGTCAATTAGTAGATGATACCATCCCCATCCCATCTTCCTTTCCATTTATATTTCTTTTACCTATTGTCGTAACCGCCCAGAATAATCAACAAAGGTCCAATAGTACTATGAGTGAAAAAATAAAGTTTTAGTCAGTGCAACATCTAAATGCTTCTAGTGTTAATTAGAGTTTCTTCGCTTATCGTCAAGAAGAAACAAAATTGAAACGCCGTTTATAGCGAAAACCAAAAATCCCTTCTTCCCCGCCTTTTCTATATATCATCACTTACGTATCATGCCCGGAATACACCGCTAATTTGTAATCTTGTTCCCCCACTTTGTGATCCGTGCCATCAGCCCGACGAATCATACGATCTCTGATATCACCCATTAATCGTCCAAGCCCAAGTCTTCTTACTTCGTTAGACACTATATGGGAATAAAACCATTCATCCACCACTATTTGTTCCAAATCGCGAATGACTTGATCATCAAATTCTTTGGGTAAATCGAATCCATGCACCTTTGCTGCAACCACAGTGTCTGTATTATTCCAAAAAAAAAAAAAAATCAGACGTTTTCATTTTAATTCTATTGTAAGTATCATCTTACCAAAAACGCCATTGGCCGAAGGATGGGAGTCCAGAGAAACATGGCCAACATGCTTCTTTAATCGATTGGACAGCGAGGTTGATAAATCCTTGTGCATTTCACTGACCGTGGCGTGGAATTGCTTGGATAATTGACGAAGTCGTAGGCAGCTTGGATTGGAGTACATATTATCGTTTCGAGGATCACTAGTGGAGTAGATAATATGAGGTGAGGGACTGTAACTTGCGAATCGTCTTGTATTCACTTGATGTTCTTACCGGGTGCGAATTTGAATAATTGCATCATCTGAGCGTTTTTCAGAAGGATAAAGACCACCAGCTATCATTTGTTGGACGGATTCTTGCGTACGTGCATAGTCAGTGCTTCGAATGTAGATTTGCTTCGCATCAAATTGGTCGGGGAGGTAATTGTACCTAGCAAATAAAATTATAATTGAGTGTGCCCTTGTTCATTATCGTTTGCTATATTTCTATATTACTTTTCCACATAAAGTTCACGAAGACGAGATCCCAAAGCAGTCATGCTTTGGCGGCCCAAGTTTGTCAGCTGCCCATAATAACTAGACAGAAAAATATAAAAATGGCGTTAGTCATCCTGGTCATTTAAAGTTCATGACAGTAGCTTCTCTCTCTCCTCATACTGCCGTTCTATGTTTCCTTACCAGGCACCGGCAGGATGAGTTACTTGTTCCTTTTCAGACGATCCGTTCTTTTCAGCGAGTCTTTGGAGAGGTGCAAAACGAGCAGGAATGCCATCGTTCGGCTGTCCTTTTTGTTGATTAAAGTCCAAAATGGTTGCAAACATGGCTCGATTGGCGTCACAAAGATTCCAAGTTGATGGAATGAGTTTTTCTAGTCGACTACGAACAGGAGTACGTTCACCTATTATTAATAATGAATGATGATGTCAGTCTCAGTATAGACAAGTCGAAGACAATTTTTTTTAGTTTACCGTGACGATGGACCACTTGTAAGTACCTATCATAAAAATTTCGAGGGGGAAAGGAGATAGGAGAAAGGAGAAAGGGAAGAAGTAAATAGTTGGTTCAAAAGTTTCATATAAATATAATATATCAGTCCTTACGCAAGTTCAATATCTTCAGGAATCGATGCATATTCTGGTAAAGTTGCTGACATATTGGTTGTAAGCAAACGAATAAAAAGAAAGAAAAAGATAAAAGATGAAAAGAGCCAATGAGAAATGTGAGACCCATCAAATACAAATTATAAACACCGATATAGACGTTTTTTTTTTTTTTTTGTGAACCTGGGGCCAAAACGTAAAAAATAAAGGTCCGAGTATGAAGATGTGCCATCTATCCATCAACATTTTTTCACAAGATATATTGCTTAATTAATATATATATATGTTTGAAGTGGCGGGCACTGGTAGACGGTTTACCCCCGACAAAAAAATCCCGAATACATTTTGCTTAATTCATCGTCAAAGGTCCTATACGCGGTAGAAATACACGAGTATTATTGGCTGAAATCACGCTCACACTGAAAAAGTTAAAAAAAAAAGTTGAATGTCAAAAAAAAAAAAATCGCGGTAAAAAAAAAGGGCAAAAAAGAAAAATGAATTTTTGAAAGCGGCAATTTGCTCTTCTTTCTTTACCTTTGCCTTACTTCTTTGTGCAAGCGAACTCCACCGTAATACTCCATTTCACCGGCCATACTGTAAGTGCCTTATTTATTCATAGAAGCCTTGTCTACTAATTTAACTCCCCATTTCTTCCAAGGCTAACACGTGTTTATTTTATTACTGAACAGATTGAAAAAGCAATGACCACATCACCAACAGGCCATAGTTTACCATTCAACAACGCTTTACAAAAGTCCATTCAATATACTAATTGTATGCCCATCAATCCCGCGATAATATCAGCACCTGCCTCACCTGAACCATATTCATCTGACTTTGGCTTCAACTCGGATGATATTGTGCCCACTTCAGCCTTGGATGTCAATGACGACGAAAGACAGCAGCAAAGTCGCTCCAACTCTTCTGAACCCCCTTCATTAGTAATTGTCGGTAGTTATCAACAACGTATCACCCTGGGCCGTGGTGGATCTTCAACTGTTAAGATTGGTCGCCGTAACCGCCAAATCAGTCGCAACCATGTTGCTATTGAATACGCCAATGGCCGATTCGAACTGGTCGTCTTAGGTTTAAATGGTGCTTCGGTCGATCACCTTCCCTATCGACAACATGAACGTGCTCCTTTGGATGATCATTCTTTTGTTGATGTGCTCGGTGATTCGCTCATCTTCCGTCTTCCTGCAGGTCCTCCTCCCCAGCAACAACAAAAAACCCATCCTCTTCCGGCAACCCACAATAAACAACCCACAGCAACCGACTCTCATTTATCATCAACAGAACAAATTGTCAAAAGAGTAAACCATCAACAATTACGCGTTTTGGATCAAAATCGTAACGAAACGCAAGCATCATCATCACCACAACCCTCACAACAATACATGGACGAAATCAAACAAGAAGATGAAAAGGACACCTTACATGATCACTCTTCGGGAACTGTCAAAAATCATGCATCATCTGAATCAACGGAAATTAGGGAACCAGAAAAAACACCAATCATGGATACTCCTATCAAGAACGAGGAATATACTCACGAAAAAGATGAAGTGGATGGTGACGGTGGCGTTGACGATAACGACAAGGAAAACAACCATTCTTCTTCCAAACAAGATGAAAAGGATACGACGGATTACGCTGAAAATATTATTGATATTCTAGGTAAGGTATCTTATGCATATATGCTTTAATCTTCACTAATGCTCTCCTGCTTTTTTTTTTTTTTTGTTTTTTTTTTTTCTAGTTTTCTCAAGGAAATCATCCATGCCCATCAGCGATATTTGCTCTCGAATTATCAAGACAAACCCAAGCTACAAGAAACAGGATCGTGAAGTATGGACAAAACGGATCCAACGTGTGCTCCAGGAAAAGGCATTTTTCGGTGAAATTGTACGAAAAGGCAAAACAGCAGATGGATCACCCAAAGAACACCTTTACTACTACAATAGTGATATGGATCCTGTGGAATGGCGCCGTGCTACTTATACTCAAGTCGGTCGAAGTGCCCGGAAATGTACCTTACAAGACAAACAATACTTTTGGCGTATCCCCCCAAAGCTTGGTAAAAACCGGAACGCTTACATCCCGCCTCCTGCCCCTACTTCTGTATCGTTACCTTTACAAGAAAAACGAAAACTGGATCAAAATATGGCTCATGAAGATGATGATGTGACGGTGAAGAAACAAAAACAATAGCTTAGTTTTTTTCGTATTCCTTCCCTTCCACTTTATTAGTTTATCAACCATTATTATTTCATTTCAGTTTAGTTTTTACTTTTTTTTTTTTTTTTTTTACTTTTTATCATGTCCATAGTACACTCACGCCCCCTTCTCTCCATTGTTTTGATACATTCTCACCCACATCTTCTATATATTCTGCATTTTAAATTCTTCTGTGAATAAAAAAGTGAACATTTTACTCTATCTATTTACTTGGTTTGAACTACATCATCTTGTAGGCTGCTTGTTGTGAGAGTTTATAGAAGTATGTATTATTTTTATGATCTATCTTGCAAGGGAAAAAATGTTACATTGGTGTATTTAAAATCGATCGTTGATCGGCAGGTTTGGCTGGGTAGGGCAGAAAAACGATGAATGGCATTATATGGGTAACGGAGCAACACATTCACCTTAAAACGATTGTGCACCAGGGATAGGAGAACAGGGTGCAAAATTAGGAAGAAGACTATTGCGCATGTTTCTGCGCAAGTTTCGGAACACTTCCGAATTACAAAAAAAAAAAAAAAAAAAAAAAAATAGGTCTTCTGGGTGCCGAAGAGACGCTATTTAAGTGTAAATTGTCTTGCTCTTGCCTACTTATTATACTCAACCGTCTGTCAATCGAACGGTTTTTTGTATGAGCAGAAAGAAACAAAAAAGAATGAGTATTGAAGCATCTTCCATTTCCAATTTAAATGGCAGTCACCTAAGGTCCAACTGACTTCCATTATTATATCATACATAATGAACTATATATATAATATGTTCACCCTAGTGGGGGTCTATAGTATTTTATAGATAAGGCTGTACTCACAGCGCAACCTGGTCTATTTGCATTTAAAAAGCAGAAGCTCAATAGGATACTTATAAATCAGCTATGGTATGAGTATTCACCATTATTGCAGATTAAAATATATGTTTTATTGAAGCGCATTGGTGGATACTAAAACTATAAGAGAAGGATACATCGTACCAAGGGATTTAATGCAAAGATGTATTGGAGGAAGAATGAGGAAACTAATATGAGTTTTTGAAGAAAGGTCGACTCTAATCTGATGGGTCAAGTCTGGAATGGAAACTAATATACTGTACAAGGCATGAGAAGACTATAAAGGAATGTCTTACATCGAAACATAGCAATTATCAACACTAATGTGTGAGAGGGGATGGTAGTAAAAAAGGGCTCTATTGCACAAGACATGAGAAAGACTTCTGGAACATTTTCATTGAAGCAAGTAAAAAGGTACATATTTTATTCAGTTGAAGATACAAACTGTGGACAAACTAATACTAAACTAAGCTGATGGTGGCTCCAAAAAACCAACTAATGGTGGTTCTGAATCCTGGATCCAAAATGAAAGGGTTTCCCCATGCATGTTGCAATCCCTGATCTGGAAACCCCTTCTAACTAGTCCTGACACTATTCTAAGTTCAAAATAATCCCCTATAATTTGAATGGTGAAGAAAAATGGAAGGAAAAAAAAAATCAAAAAGAAAGAGAGCGGAAAAAAAAATGGGGGTAAATAAATATTCACGTGGGCGGTATTTGAAAGCCTTTTGGGTCTCTAGCAGGATTTGGTTTGCGATCTTTGGTAGAAACCTGCCTTCTTCTTTTTTCGCAACAGTAATAGCATACAACATTATCAATATGGTGATTCTCTTTTCATGAGAGTAAGTACAGTTATTCAAAATTGGCGGCATAATTATTATCCTCTTATAATGTCTTTCCGGACAAATGGAACAATTCGGCTTAGTTTTGTTCACCTTCACTGTAGAGTAGTTTGTCACCTATAGTACATAGGATAGCTTAATCTCTTTAATTGACATAGTTTATATTATTTTATGTTTATTCTACAACGAGTTATCCCGCCCCTGCACACTCCACTCTCACATTTGGATATATGTCGCAGCTTTATCATCAGATCAGTTTAGTTTATTAGCCATATAGATAGTTACATCTCAATAAAATATCGCTATCTTTTTGATTTTATATCTCCTTTCACATTTAGTTTATCTTTTGATGGGTATATTATATATACCGCACTTTACGGTACAGCGTTCATGAGAGCAGGAAAAAAAAAAGTGATATATGGTGCGTCTCACTTATAATGTCAAATATTAGGCATGATCCTAGAAAGCTGATAGTTTTTTAAAAAAGGGCCACCTCAAAAAAAACAATGTATAAACATGATAATTCTGACCTTTAAGAACAAAACGTGTACATCAGTTTTTTTTTTTTTTTCAATAAAAAAAGAAAAACTTATCAGCCTTCAAAAAAAGAAGACTTTGGCTGGCTGGCCTAGAATTTGAAACGTCTCTGATGTACTAAAAAGCACCGCGAAAACTGTAAAATATTATACAGAAAACAAGGTCCTGTTTTTTGCTCGTTCCCGCTCCCATATCAAGCGTAGCTAATGGATGTAGATGTAGATGTAGATTGTAAGACTTGCAAATAAGGATTAGTTTATGTAGTTTTATTGTACAATAAAAAGTGCTGTCCCTTTTTTTTTTTTGTTGTTGTTGTACGGATACACACCCGCTTGTATTTTTCTGCTTATAATAATTCCATGTATATACATTTGGTAAGACAATCAAACAATGATATAAAAAGGCAAGACAAAGTTTATTCAGTAGTAAATATAACAATGACAACCAATACTAAACTAAGATGAAGGTTAATCTAATAGTGGTCCCAAATTCTGGATCCAAAATGAAAGGGGCTCCCCATGCATCTCGTAAGATCTGAGCTGAAAACCCTTCTAAACTAGTCCTGACACTAATCCCAGTTGAACATCATCCCATTGAGATCAATGAAATGGCGGTGACTTGGGGAAAAAAAAAAAGAAAAGAAAGGAAGGAGGAGAAAAAAAGGCTTTTAAAAGGTATTTTTCAAACTGCGATTGAAGCCATAAAATTGAAATGAAAATTGAAAATTTGACATTATAAGTGAGCCGCACCATATAGGTGTGTGCGCAAAATAAAAGATAAGATATCATTTGAGGCAATATCGCTAACCCTCATACTAAACGTTCTGACTACTATATTATGTTTCTAATTATAGGAATGATAAGGGCTTCTAAAAATGATGCATGAAAGGCTGACTGGAGAAAGTAAAAAAAAAAAAATCAGTAGCGATAAGCGCATAAAAATCAGACAATTAAAAGCTCACCGGACGGTATTGAATTTACCCGCACAGCATTCCTTTTCTCTGTTGTTACAATTCCTCTACCCCTTTTCCAAAATCGACTCAATTCAAAATGTTTATGTAAGGGACTGTTTTTGTAAAAATAACCCCCGCCCAATTATGCACATTGATTCCTTCGCATATTCAATATCATATGCCGTGGTTAAATGTTTTAATTTCAAGTAAAATAATTATCCTTGGGATTTTCCTAATGACCTAATTTTAACACGTTTCTGTTGGACAGCACCATACCACATCTCACACGATCCAGAAGAAAACTAGTGCGTTTATATACTGTATATGTCTATGTCATAATGAAAAAATGATGATCGGGGCAACGTATAAATAAAATTTAATATCAGAGTTCTTTATTTCTAACTAAGCTTGAAGCAAATAAATAAATATATATTACGTAAACTGATAAATCATGAATAAATATAAAAGAAAAATAATACACTAAAAAAAAAAGGTATCCGCTAATAGACTATATATATATATAATGTATGAATGCGACAGACAGTTCGTGCATCGAGTTAAAGTTTTGCGGGGGTCGAATCATTTTTGATGATACAATCAGCAATATGAAGGGCAAGAGCTTCAACGGTAACCATCGGGTTGACACCTGTGATAACAATGATAATAATAATAATAATAATAATAAAATAAATAAAAAAGTGAGTTCATTTTCTTCAGATTCACATGAAAGTTAGTAGGTAGCTTACCCGTAGCCGTAGGGAAAATGGAAGTGTCCGAAACGAAGAGATTCTTGACTTCCCAGGTTTCACCATTAGGTTTGGTAGCAGATACATTTGGAGAGATTCCCATTCGCGCCGTACCCATTTGATGGGCAGCGAAGATACCAATACCAAAGGAAGGCACACCGAGTTTGGTCACACCATTCTTCCATTCCACATACCGAGGATTGTCCACACGGATTTCTTCATGAGATTCAAAGATAAAAGGTTCCATAGCATTCTGGCAGGTATGCACCTCACGAGCACCGGCAGCCACAAGAATATCGACAGAGCGTAAAATTCCGCCGAGAATGGATTGACGATCATGCGTGGAGATGTTATAATCAATGGCTAGGTTGCCGTGTTGGTCGTATCGTACCGCTGAGTTGGTATCCTTGTCTCGTGACAATGCCAGAATGGGAGAGCAATGGCGATAGCGAAGCATCATTTCCTTGTGGTGGGCCATACCACGCCATGGTAAGCTAGATGCATAACTGCCAGCAGGTGTTGATGGTACTTCCAGTTTGCATCCATATCCTTCTCCATCGAGATTTTCTACCACATTGCTAACTGAAGTCATGATAGAGCCTTCAAAGGTGTCCACAATTTGGTCAAAGAAGCCATAGGTCACAGCACAAGGATGGAGACGAAGGTGACGACCAATATGTTTGTTTTTCAGTCCACTTCGTTGCAATACACCGGGTGTTTGCAAAGAGCCTGCAGCACATACCACAGTATTAGCATAGAGTTTGACCAGACGCTGTTCATTGTTGTGATAAATAATAGCCTCCACGCCGACCGCCTTGCCATTTTCAATAAGAGCACGCAACACCTTGGTGCGATCGATAAAGCGGGCTCCATGGTCTTGGGCATCTCGAAGCCAAGTATTCATTGTTCCATGCTTGATACCGTCTTTACAGCCTGCATAACAGTACCCACACTTGTGTGATTGTCCACCTGTATTTTGATGAAGATCCGCCACATGATATCCTAGATTTCTTTTCCCCCGAAGAAAGTTAGTTGAGCATGATGTATATTTTACTATCATTTTGTTTTAATATACATATCACTTACTTGCAGCCATTCACAAAGAGTTGATTACTACCATTGTGCTCGACACCATTCACAGAAGCGCCAATGCGTTGGAATACACGTTCGAGGTCATTCGAAAACTAGGATGACAACAAATAGTGTTAATATTTCCTTTTGCTTTCCATTTTTCCTGGAGGGGTTTTCTTACCTTTGGAGACATGAAATGGCTCAAACCCTGCCTTGCCCATTCCTCGCGTACATAATGTTGCAACTATATGAATTGGAAAATATATATGTATAAATACGTTTCGCCTTTTCCAATAGTAGAATGAAAGTTGCGAAATAGATTACCTTCAAACTAGCGGACCAATTGACGGTAGTTCCACCTATAATAAAATCAAGTAAAAGAAAACACATCAGCATAATTTTAAAGTACGTTGGAAATCATGTGCTGAGAATTTTCTATATGCTTACCACCAAAAGTGCTTCCAGCCAACACACTGACATTCCCTTCTGCCGATCCAAAGAAACCACCACCTTCATACAAATTCCCAAACGCATCGCCTTCCGCCGGGGACATTTCGGATTCATGATAGTACGTTCCTTTTTCAATCACCAGCACAGATTTTCCATTTTTCGCCAATTCCGCCGCAGTGACACCACCGCCGCCACCACTTCCAATGACAATGCAATCCCAGGCACCAAAAGCCAAAAGCTCGGATTCAGTCAACATGGGCAAACGAGGAAAGCTATTGGGAGGCTGATAGTCGGTAGCGCTACGCACAATATCTTTTGCAGAGTAGTCCATGGCCGCATGCAGTACGTGATTTTCCTTGTTGGCAAAAATTGGATTGATGCAGATGCCATAGAAGGACTTGTAGAGCTGACGCAACTGAGGAATGATAGATAAACGCCATTTGTTGATCGCCATTTCACGTTCCTTAGGAGATAGCTCCCGGAAAGCAAGATAGTGTCCAGTGAGTGCAAATGTACCGGGGCGTGTAGAGAGCACAGAGAGAATAATTTGTATATCGCGATGTTTTTCAGGCACAACAGCACGATTAAGGAAATGTTGCACCATGGCCTGACTGTTGAGATCAGTCGACTTGAGTTTGGCAAAGGCAATGACCGCTTCCCTATCTACACCGGTAGTTCCATTCGAGTACTTGTCTGCTAGTCGCTGTATGTCACTGTCATCAAGTGTACCAATAAAAGTGTCCATTAACGCATAAAGTGTGTCCCACTGGTTCTGATCAAGTTGTAGAGATGTATTGACATGATAACGGAATGGATCTACTGTTGTTGTCATTGAAGGAATCGATATCGAGTAATAATTTTGCTAGGTTGTCGGGTCTGTGACTATACTGATAAAGGAGCAGGTAAAAAGAAGGAGTTGAAGAAAAAGGAAGACGGAGAGAGTCGAAGAAATGGGGTATGGATTTCCTGGCAATATTGAAAAGACGAGACATTTAAACGCCGCTTCATAACCCCACAGATTTTTTAAGTTGTCAACTTTTATTTCCCATGTATAGATAACACAGGGTTAATTTTACCGCAATGACATTATCATAATAGCTCCATATTTGATCAAAGAGAAAGTCATAATACTGACTCCAATGTAGGCATTAGAAAATCTGGGGCACCCTAAGAACCGTGACAAACACCCGTATTATACCTAGAGCTAATACAGATCTCTAAAATATTAGATGCCCTGGTGCGCTACTGGACCGTGGGAAATATTAATTTATCTGGCAACGCGGAGTGTTGGCTTTTGATGGATGGGACTAAACGCCTCGGCCAATTTGTGATTTGGTGGGCGGTTCTTTTAGCCCAAGTATCATGCGCATACATAGATTCGTCTAATTGGGTTTCGTATGAGTGGAAAATAAAAATTAACATAGGATTAGACGCCTCCGCTATTTCACGATTTAAGGGACGGCGTCTCAGGACCCAAAGGTCTTTTGCTTGACGTTTCTTGCTATTACATGGTTCTATACGCAATGAAATTATGAACTCTATATACGCAGTGTGGCTAGTCTAGCAAAGACATTGATATTGTATAAGGACATCTACCCTGACATCATGCCTGGAGTTATTAATATAATTAGTGGAGCGGGAATAGGATACTCATAGTACTAGGTCATCATGAACTCAAACTGGTCTCTAAGTAACTACAGAGAATAGTCATAAATCAAAGGAAAATATCTTATAGCGATGACTACACTCATGCACAGCCTATGTTCATTATTATGAGATGAATAGTGTTAAATTTGATATGTACCAAGTGACCTAGACTTGCCAACCAACTATTTAGGCTCTGGGAAAAAAAGATCATACCAGGCAAGGTAGAAAGAAGGTATACAATAGCATCCTCAAATAATATCCAGAAAATTATCTCTGAAAATTATCTAGTGGATCAGACGATGTTTAATGAAAGGCATATTTTACTGAAACACCATGGTTTACACTAAACTAAGAGTACTATGCAAACAAGGGTTCGATCGTACATGGAAAGAAGGAAACTAATGGGATTTGAGGAAAGGTACACACTAATCTAAGGTAGCGAGGGTAAAAAAAAAAAAAAAAAAAAAAAAAAAAAAAAAAAAAAAAAAAAAAAAAAAAAAAAAAAAAAAAAAAGAAGCAAGTCCTAGTGAATGATGGCATGATCCTTTTCGATGCCGTCCTCCAGCATTTTAATAGGGCGTCTTCCACTAATAAAACTACTTATACTGGTTTGAGTTTCCTCTTCTGTCATCTTTTATAATTTATCAGATGTACGTAGTTTTATAATGGTCTGCCCTCAATGTCATTAATTTTGAATTGCCGCTCTTTTTTTTTTTGGGTGCGAAAAAAAAAGTTCTCTTCTTTATCATAATTTATTTAATTACTATATGACGGTCATGCATACAAAGCTGCTTCTTGTTTTTGTACATGGATTCCGAGGGTCGGATACTAGCTTCAAGGTAAGTGGTATTACTGGTTTTTATTAAATATGCTAAATCTTTTTATTTAAGGACTTTCCAAACTGGATGAAGGCAAGTCTACAAAAAGCTCTGGGCACAACAGTCGAAACTGTCGTTTATCCAAGCTATAAAACAACGGGGTAAATGCTTTGTGATGCTTTGATATAGTGTATATATGTCTACTTATTCTATTACTTACAATCATTAGGGATCTTTCCGTAGCAGTGCGAAACTTCAGTGCCTGGTTAGTGGATCAAACCAAAAGTGATAATAATGTCAATATAGTCTTGCTCGGCCATTCTATGGGCGGTATTGTAGGTAAAGACAGACAAAGGAGGGTATATATATTGCGTTTGTAAGTGACATATTGAAACTACACTTCTTAAGTACCAAAACTTCTCGATATATACTTATAGGGGCGGAAACCATTCTCTATTTCAAAGGGCAATCATCCGGCAATCCTCTGCGGAACGCCTCAATTGTTGGACTTTTGGCATATGATACCCCGTTTTATTCTGTTAATGATGGCTTTATATCCAATACGGCATCTAGTCTGGTCGAAACAATTGATCGATTCCTTCCTTCTTCGTCTTCATCCACAGCAACAGCGGCAACAGCAACTACAGCAGCAACGGTCACATCCAGAGCTGTTACAAAGCAACAATCACCAGCAACAACCAAATCATCATCCTCTGGATCGAAATGGGGACTTTTTGCTGGGACGGTAGGTGTCCTTGGTGTGGCAGCGGTTGGAGCATATTTGGCCCGTGATAAAATTACATCAACTGCTTCTGATGCGTATGACCACTTGGAGTTCGTTAGTGCTTTAATGAACAATGAACAATGTCACAAAAGGTAATTTACAAACAAAGAATGAGAAGGACTAGTCGAGCAAAGCTGATATGTCAACTGATATATTTATTTTTTATTAGAATGACCGCCATTTTGGAGATGCCGGATGTCTTTGTACGATGCTTTTACATACAGGTAAAAAATAGACAAAAGGGTACTCGGGAAACATTATTATTCGTGTTCTTATTTTTATCACGGCCATTATTTTTTCAGATCCCACCTTCTGGAGGACATGGACAACCACGGACGTTTATTGCTCTGCCACCAGATGAGACAATGCATGCATTTATACCTGTGGTGACGACTGCCGAATCCGAAGTTAGTGCTCATACAAGCATTTTTGATCCAAGAAAAAACGACTATTATTATACCTTGGGATCCGATTCTATCTCACTCATCGCTGAAATGGTTGCTCGACATGATAGGATCCAACAACAAAAGACCGATAATAATGCAAGAACAACAGCATCGTCATCACCATCATCTTTCTCAACTAAAACTGCCAATCCCACATCATCTTCTACTGCTGCTCCTTCTATGGATCTTGACTTGGATTAACTGTAGTTACCCCCTTAGATTATACACCCCTGTATTTAGTTATATTTAATATTTCTGTGTCCATTGTGTCATATTTATTCAAATCAAAATAAAAAAGATCTTTTTTTTTTAATTTACTGTCTTATGACTTAATGCTGCAATGAAGAGTATAATTCAATTGACCCACTATATAAACAATGCTCTATTACTGTGATATCTTACTGCATTCAACTGACCCCAAAATCCAATTATTCCCCGCAATAGATGCCACCATCCCAATATAATGTATAAAACATAACAAATCCGCTCAACCAACTACAAAATGACCTTCCATCATTATTCAAAAATCGACAATTTTCAATTCCATAAAGAAAACAAATAGTTTTATTAAGAGTATAATAATAATCCTTACCCTGCAACCGGGGCAATATGTCGGCTGACGATGTTGAACGTCAATATAAAAAAAAATACAAAGTATATAAAATAGAAGATTAAATTATCTAACATAATGCAAAATAATAATAAAAAGGTTTAAAAAAATAGCAAAAATGACAAAAATGAATAATGATGAGCAGTGTGAGTGTAAAATAACTACGGGAGAGGATGACGAGAAGATATCATATAATCGAGGAGGGAGAGAATAGTTTGTTGAAAACATGAATCAAACAATATAAAAAAAGAGGAAGGGGGGGATAAAATAACTAGATAAGACCCAGAAGCTTAGAACTTGAGTTCCTTAGGTTGATCCCAGGTAAATTCTTCACGACCAAAGTGACCATAGGCAGCAGTCTTTTGATAGATAGGTTGGAAAAGATCCAATTCCTTGACAATGACACCAGGACGCAAATCGAAGTTCTTCTTGACGATGTCGAGAATTTCAGTTTCAGAGCGGGTAGAGGTACCGTAGGTATCGACAAACACGGAGAGGGGTTCAGCAACACCAATAGCATATGAGAATTGGACAAGAGCACGGCGACACAACTTGGCGTTGATCAAAGACTTGGCGACCCAACGAGCAGCATAAGCGCCGGAACGATCAACCTTGGACCAATCCTTACCGGAGAAAGCACCACCACCGTGAGCACCCCAACCACCATAGGTATCAACAATAATCTTACGACCGGTCAAACCAGCATCACCTTGAGGACCACCGATGATGAATTTTCCAGAGGGTTGTAAATGGTAGATAGTCTTGTCGTTCAACAAATGAGCGGGGACAACGGGTTTGACAACGTGTTCCATCAAGGCCTTGCGCAAGTCTTCGGTAGAGATATCTTCAGCATGTTGGACAGAGATGACAATGGTATCCACACGTAAAGGAATCATGGCACCGTTTTCTTTCTTGTATTCAATGGTGACTTGGGTCTTGGAATCAGGACGCAACCAGGCGAGAGTACCATCGCGACGGAGATCGGCCATACGGCGGTTGAGTTTGTGGGAGAGAACAACGGTCAAGGGCATCATTTCGGGAGTTTCATCAGTAGCATAACCAAACACGATACCTTGATCACCAGCACCAATATCTTCAATGTTGAAGGACTTTTGGACTAAACCTTGAGAAATATCAGGGGATTGTTGTTCAATGGCAACCAAAACGTTACAGGTCTTGTAGTCGAAGCCCTTGTCGGAAGAATCGTAACCAATTTGCTTGATGGCGTTACGGATAATCTTTTGGTAGTCGAGGTTGGCCTTGGTGGTGATTTCACCGAACACCATAATCATACCAGTCTTGGCAGCAGTTTCACAAGCAACCTTGGACAAAGGGTCTTGAGCCAAACAGGCATCCAAAATGGCATCAGAGACTTGATCACAGATCTTGTCTAAAGAACAAAGAAAAGAAAAAAAGGGATGAGTTTTTATCGCATACTTCATTTGTCTCCACAAAACAGTCTTTGACTTCAAAAAAAGAAAAGGTTTGGGGGATGAAGAATTAAACTTACCAGGGTGACCTTCGCCAACGGATTCGGAAGTAAAGAGGAAAGTTTCGCTCATGATGATGATATATAGGTATGGTTTGTTTAAAAAAAAAAAGGGTAAAGAGAAAAAAAAAGGAGTGAGTTGGCCTTGAAAAATTCTTTCCTCTTATAGTGGGACCTTTGGGTGACCCCAGCCACTGAGAATCTGGCCTTCCACCCAATGAAAATTTTTGATGAGAAATTCGTCCAATCACTGCAGAATTACACCATCTTCCATCTATCAAAATTCTTTGATTTTTTAATAAACGCGTTCCTTGAAGTGCGGCGAAGGGGCCAGCAAGTGTCGTCAAATAAACCCTATTCATATATCAAATTGAAAAAAGATGCTGGACTAATATCACACAAAAATCATAGATCGATCATCATCACCATCTGTCAGCATAATGATAAAAACTATAAATAACATAAGGTTGAGCGTACCAGGGTTTGCGTATGTAAAAGATATTCATTTTATTGGATTACAATCAAATCAATCATTGAAAAAACTACATCTAAGCTAATCTATAACTAACTAAACAAGGCCGGCAAAAGAAAATGATCATCTAAAATTTCATATAATGTAATAGAGATTAGTATATGATTCCCTTGTTTTACATTATGATTTCACGAGTAATGAGTCTTTCAGCAAATTGACATTCGACATTCCATAAGTGTGCTTGTACAGGCACGAGTCCGTCCGCCCGTCAAATGGTATCATCACTAAGACTAATACACTCTGCTTCTTTTATCATATCTTACCTTAATGCTAAGCCTCATATTTAATTCGAAGAATACCTCAGTCAGACTATCCATTGAATCATAGATAATAGCAAGTCCTAATAGAATGTCGAAAAAAAATTGGGTCAGTTCCAATATGTTCATAATAATATATAATATTAATATGATGCGTTTTCATTTAGTGAGAACAAAGCTGATGTATCAGACAAGGCTGAAAACTTATAAATGTCAAAGGCAACATAAGGGTAATTCAGTTGTAAAATAAAATAGAGACATCTTATCATCTTTTACAAACAAATTCATTCTCACAAAACCAAATAATCAATCATATACATATAATAAAGAGTCTTTCTTACCTATCAGTACATTCTTCTTCTTCTGTTCCAAATATTGATAAATAAAAGAGAAAAGAGTATTAAAAATAAAAAACGAAAATGGGTCTTTTTAACTCAAACACGAGAAAAATTTTTTCTTCCCTTCAGTGACTACACTCTCCTTAACATTTACGTTCCGATTGATCCAGCGCTTTTTTCAGGTTGATTAAAAAATCAAAAACATTTCTACTAGATTTCCTTTCTGCATTCAACTCAAGAGAAGTATTATATACATGCTTCGTGCCTCCAATATTAGTGTATTATGCCGGGGCACAAAATAAAACTTGATATTTCTTGTTGTCTGAATTGTAAGGCGCAAAGTGCTGGTTAAGCACTCTTTTGCGCGTAAAAAATAATCCGAGTGTTAGGAAGTATGTCAAGCAAACATCTCTTCGGTGCGGGACTGGAATTGCCCACGCACCAAAAAAACAACAACTTCAAATCCCGCTCACCTGATTTTTATTATCCTCCAATTTATTTTTTCGGCTCTCTTTCGTTTTGATTTTTTTTTCCCTTTATTTTTTCTTCACCATTCAACTTCTTTGAGGTTATGGTGATTTTAGATTAGTATAAGGAGTAGTTTAGAAGGCTTTTCAGATCAGGGATTACAACATGCCTGGGGAAACCCTTTCATTTTGGATTCAGGATTTGGAGCCACCATTAGATGGCTTTTTAAAGCTTCCATTAGCTTAGCTAGTGTTAGTTTGTCCACAGTTTGTATGTACATCTAAATAAACATGTTTCCGTTTTTTTACTTCAATAAAAATGTCCCATTCTTCTCTCTCATTATTTGTGCAATACATTCCTTTCTTATTGCAATCATCCCTTTTGTTTAGTATTGATCATCAGTGTACTTTAATAACAGACGCTCCCTTAGTTTTTCTCAAGCCTTATAAAGTTTAATAGATTCCGTTTTACAATGAAGTCTTTGTTTTAGATTTAGTGTATATAATACGCTTCAATAAAATACGTCTTTATTAACCATTATCTGACCTGCTGGATAGTGAACAATGTCGCTATTATAACTACTTTGTGCATTTCCTACCAAACATCTGCTTTTAACTCACCCACTTTAAAACAACTCTCACCTGGCTCCCAGTAAACCTTTCTCTTTTTTTTCGCTACTGTGAGAAATGTTTTGAAATTGGATATGAAGAATCACAACAATCAATGGTTTCTTTACTTCTTTGCTGAACTACACCATAGAGTGGGAAATGAACTGTGTACATAACGAAGATAGTTGAATATTTTTTTTCTTTCTAACAGTCATCAACTGGTCATTATTATTTATATGCATATGCTTAGGCAAAAAAAAAAAAGAAGCAGAAAAAAAATCATTCATACATATGTGTTGTCACACAGTATAATAAATCAATGAATTGATAAAATGGAATAAACGTGAAACGGTTTTTATTGGGAAAATAAGGTAAGATCAAAGTAAGGTTAGATGGACGGATGGTAGGTTGAGGGGGAGAATAATATTGAATAGGGGAATAGCGATATGAGTATATGTACAAGTGAAATGACAATAGAAGAAGGAGAAGATTAAGTGGAATAAGAGCTATTTCTAGTTGGGATATTTTCTATATATATTGCGCCTTCGTTGTTGTAATCGTGGTCGCGCTTCATCCCATGGTCCATGGATTTCACTATGTAGTATAAAATATAAAAAAAATGCAATCATAAGTAATTATCTCATATTCCTCTACTTTACATAAAAGTACTTACTTTTTATACTTTTGGATAAAAATGAGCCAATATGGGCAAATAAATGTCAGGAAGCAAAAGCCCAAAAGATACAAAATCACTACGGCCTTTGAAATGGGGATAAACAGAACCACACACAAAAGTTGCATCAGAACAGTCAATGCCACAGAAAGCTTTGGGTTCAAATCCTATCAGGACAAAAAAATAATAATAATTAATCAAACAAATAAATAGTGGGTGTATTAGCCAATTACTTTCTTAGTGGGTGGTTTACCTGTAAGTGCCTGCGGAAGATAGGAAAGAGGGCAAACCATTCAACCGCAAAAGACAAGAATCCAAACACGTCTAAGTTGGTGTCAAGTCGAGAAGCAAGAAGTACAGAAGCAAATATAGCCGCGTTTGTTGAGAGTGACCCAGGTATCCTATTTCATAATCACAGTATTGTTAGTGGTAATCTATAGTAGCTATTGCTCATTTTCATGCTTACTTGACCCTAGTTCGACTTTCCGCGGCATAATCATGAGATAAAACATTTGCTAGAAAACAATACACTGTCATTGCCCAGATCGTATCATGACTTGTTTGAAAGGTTAGTGTTTTCAAAATAGGTGATAATCCAAGTAGTGTCGAGAAGAAGAATACTGCACTTTTGAGTACATGCTTTACTAGGGGAAAAAAAAAAAGAACAAGGTGAGTCGACAGACATTCCTGTGCCCTACTACTCCTGACAAAAATTGGATACGTTATACATACATCGAAATGAATGATTTTTGACAATGATATTCCAAAATAAGTAGCCCAGGCCAGTAAAACTGGAGCCTATCCATATAAGCCGTGTTGCTGAAAGCGATTGTAGTTGAAGATTGATAAATATGGCGATAAAGATGACAATGCTGCTAATGTGTTGAGTGATAATGCCTGACTGATACACCATGGTCCAGTAATCATATTCACGTACGTTGACTATAGACAAAAGCAAACAACTGGGATCAGCTACATCGTTTTGGAAGAGTAGTTGCTGAAGCTCTTTATTTTACATACCATTCTTTTGTAATTCATCGAGGAAGGTTCCATCAACGTAATTGTCGGGATAATTTTGTTTCACCCATAATAGTTTGCGCCAAGGAGGACTATTCGGATTGTATTGATAGTCAGGGCTTCCAAATGAAGCTGCCATAAAGATATTATGAGTAGAAAGGGCGAAAAGATCACAAATCGAAAAATGAAAAAAGCGAAGGGACAGCAAAAAAAAAAAAAAAAAAAAAAAAAAAAAAAAAAAAAAAAAGCGGCGTATGAAATATTCATAAACAAAAAAAGATCATTGGTTTTTATTGATTGATTTCGACGATACGAAAAAAAAGGTATGTGTATATTGAACAAGGGCCGGGGGTGAAATAGGTTATAAGAGAGGGAATATATATATGAAGAAGTAAACTATGGATAAAGAATAAATATCAAATCAACTATACGGGAGATATCTACAAAAGTGAAAAGAGTAACATGTGAAGAGGTGGAGGAGGGGATAAAGGAATACTTGTTTCCGCATGGCAAAATTTCATTAGCAGATAAAGCGAGTATCCAATCCTTGTGCAAAGTCCATTACCAATATTCTTCCATCCTGACTTGAGCTGATGATGCGTTTATCATCGAAGTTCACATCGAAGATCCAGCTAGTATGCCCACTTTGGAAGTTCAATAAACAAGTCCCAGTCTCGGAGTCCCATACGCGTATACTTTGGTCATACCCACAACTGACAATTCGATTTTCCGAGAAGCTGAGTGCACGTACCAACCCAGTATGTCCTAATAAAGTAAAGGAAGTGAGTTTCCATGTGGACATATAAAGAAAGTGTTTATATTCCACCCACGTTGTGACTTGCATTATATGCAATTTTCTTACCTTCGCAAGTGGTCATACATTCCCCTGTCTATAATATAAACGTCAATAAAGGTAAATAAAAATGAGTGCAGAATCAGCTATTCTTTTATATATACATTACCTTGGCATTCCAAACCTTGATTTTTTGGTCATTGGCTCCACTGACAATAATATTGCCATCAAATTGTAAACACGCAAGTCCATGCGTATGACCGGTAAATTCGCGCAGACATTCACCAGTATTAATATCCCACATTTTGATCATTGTTTCCCGAGAGCCTGAGACAATATTGTTCTTGTGTATTTTTACCGAGTTGACGGGACCATCATGCGCATGGATGACACGTATCAATTCACCTGTTTTCAAAGTAGATATCCTGATTGTTGAATCTTTTGATCCACTGACAATATATTCCTTGTTGAAGCAAACATCTGATACTTTTGCCGTGTGACCCTAAAATAGGATACCCAACAAGATGATGAGTGACCAAACGTTTATAATCATGAGTTTTTTTTTTGTTTTGTTTTTTTCTTGCTTACCCGTATTCGCATCAGTTGTCGTAAAGTCCGCATAGACCATACCATCACCGTATTGTCAGAAGAGCCTGAAACCAAATAATCGCGGTCATATTGTAAACAAAGGACACTTCCATCATGTCCAGAGAGAGTACGTACACATTGATATGAAGTAGCGTCCCAGATTTTAATCGTACGATCACGACTGCCGGAAATGATTTTTCGATCATCAAATTGTACACAGTACACACTATCCCTGTGACCAAGCAAGTAGTGAGCTGCCACCTGACCCAGCCGCCATCGTTCCGATAATTTGTACCGTTGTAAAAACCAATATCGCCATTGCATCTGATCCGATGAGGTGATGATCTGTTGCCAATGTGCTGGTAAGCGGATCGTCCACCCGTTTTGCTGCATACGTCGGTGCCATTCGTCACCCATGTTGATGATATCCCGCCAACCACGATTCACCTCCCCCAATACTAGGAGCGAATAAACATTCAGTTCTTTCAGTATTAGCAATATTAATTCGTAAGGTAGTTCGCTGATGAAGTCTAAATGATAATAAACCACCAGAAGAAGGAATGAATATATACACATCACAGTTACATAGTGTAGTCGTACAAAACACATGTTTTTTTCTGACTTACCTTTTTTGTCTGAAGCTTGAGACCTTTTGTTGATGCTGTTGGTGGCAGTATTATCTAAATCGTTTTTGGCAGGAATTAATGATGATGGTACGGGGGCGTAGAGTTGCTGTTGCTGTTGCTGTTGCTGTTGCTGTTGCTGTTGCTGTTGCTGTTGCTGTTGCTGTTGCTGTTGCTGTTGGCGGTGATTCTGAAAACGATAGAGGCGAGATTTCTTTGTTGCTGAGGAGGGTCGTTGAGAGCTAATATCGTAGCTTAATAAATGTGGGGATTTGCTTGTTGTGTTACTGTTACCATTGTAGTCTTTGTTGGTGCTTATGCTGGGATCATTCTGATAGGAAGGAGCAACTGATAAGGAATGGAAAGATCGTCTTGTCGTTTTAAATGCTGTGGGGACTGGTTGAGGTGGTCGAGGAGAAGGCCTTAGCTGTAAGGAGTCTGTTTCGTCTTCTTGGTTAGAATAAGCAAATGCTTGATGATCTCGTTTCGATAGTGAGTTCTTCATTGGACGGCAGTCTAAACAAAAGAAGAGTAGAAGTTAATAATGAAGGGACATACGAGAACAAGAAATGGACTGCACTTACAAGTTTGAATGAGATGGGCTAGGGGTTGGTTTTCGTTTTATTGATAGTATGAAGAATGAGAAAACAGAGAAAAACAAAAAAATTGGCGGTTTTTCAAAGAAAATAAAAATAAAGGGTCAAAAAAGAAATACCACTATTTGTGTGGCGATAGGCAGATAAAAAAGAAAAGAGAGAGGAAGAAATATCAACAAAAACAAAACAATAACAACAACAACAACATAAAACGATATGTTTGCCCAAACTGTCAGAGCAACATCTAACGCCACCACTAGGCGTGCTTATTATTCAAACTCAGGACCCTTATTTGGGATCAACGGCACCGTTTTTTCATGCTCTCGTTTTGCCAACCCACATTTCTGTAGAACAATCGAACAAAAGTCGTTGTCCCACCACAATTAGGTGTATATATATATATATATATATATATGAAAGGATAACAATAATAATAACAAATACCAAACTAATCATCGTTAATTTGAAATTCATTAACAAAAATAGTACCGTGTACAATTTTATTTCTAATCATTGCTGTGAGTATGGTGTGAGTATGGTGTGCCAGAACTGGTATAAGAACATAAGGTATCAAGATGTTTCAATCTCGTTCACTTGGAAAAACATCAAACAAAGTATATCCAGATCATTTTCTTGATGTTCTTGGGATATCATACTAAAATGGAAATATAGAGTTTATATGCTGCATCATACTGCTTGACCAAGATTTCGACGGCGTTTAAAATATATTTTCACACCATTACAAATGGACGGCTTAGTTATAAGTCAAGGACGAATGACCCATTCACAAAAAAAAAAAAAAAAACCATAAATAGTTTTGGTCATGATAATGAACCAGAAATAAAATAAGGATCTTGGTCAGGGAAACTTCTTGTGTACTGTCATTCCATAATAGTTGGCGAAAATCACGTCGCATCTGTAGAGAAAAAAAAGTTGGCCAATCAGAATTGCTCTTGGTATATGATGATACTCCTAATAAAATGTTGTAGCTGACAGTACTGCGAAGTGAGAGAAGAGAAGGTAATGATTAGCTATGGTATTTATTATTGGATAGCGGCTCTAACTGCCAGCCAATCCGTTGACACTACAGCACCGATACACATTATCGTTCGCAGGGTCTCGAGAGGTAAACTTGAGTCTCGTTCCTATAAGGAAAACCAAAGAAAAATAAGAGTGTGTCAAATATCAATAATGTAGACATGTATATAGGGTATTTTTTTTCCTTATATCATTAATGAAAAAAAGGGAGCGGAATCAAACTAGTATGAGTCAACACAAATAGTATTAAGATAATCCAGCAAAGAATAATAAGTACAGTAGGTCCTCACATTAAAAGAATTTCGAATAAGAATGGCGTTCACCGCTACGTAATTCTTTTAACTCCATATAATAATTTCTCTGGATCTGCATTTAAAAATAGTATGTAAAAATTTATGAGATCTTTTCTTTCTTCAGTTTTCATTTTTCCATATTTTACTTTATTGTAGATTACATCAGTTAATTGTCATCTTGAATTAGTGGAGTTTATTGGAATTAGATGTTTTTGAATAGGGATTTACAAAGTACATGGGGAAACTCTTCCATTCTAGATCCAGGATATTAGTGCTTCCCTCCCATTGTCTCTTTCTTCGATTGGTGGTTATGGATGCCATTATAATTTAGTGTTAGTCTTGATATCGTTTATATTTACATTAGAAATAAAATATATGATTTGTCTTCTTTTCATTTATCGTGTCCATTGCATACATGTCTCTTTTTTCTTTATATTTTATGTCTTGTTTGATTTAGAGTAGATCTGACCGTAGTGTTGAATGCTGCCTTTTCAGGCCAATGTTAGTTTTCAGCCAATCAGAGATCTCCATTTCTTGTACTGTTTTGGTATTTCTTTGGACTCGCGACCCCTTGAATAGTTAGTTACACAGTCAGTATTATTATTTATTTATTTCTCACACGAAAAAAATTATCCTCTTGTCTTTATACCTTTGACCTTTTATCTTTTCGAACTTCAGCCTATATTAGCCTTTTCTTTTTGGAGAACTCATTTTTGATCAATTTTCTGTACACACGTGCAACACGACACTCAAATCAAAAACATTCGACATTCATTATCTGATTGGCCGACATTATTTTTCTTCAGGTGCGACATGATTTCAAACATCTATTATTACCAGTATCATTTGAACTCGATAGAAAGAAGGACAAGATTGCAGTTGTACAACGTCAGACGATAATCAAGAAAACCCGAGGTTGATTCTCGATCATTCTCAGCTATAAAATGCATAGTGAACTATTTTTATCAATGATAGAAGATGATGCTTGTATTGAAGACAACAATCTCATTCACAATTAAGCCTTACTGCAGTTAAGAATGTAGTTATTGCATAAACTAGCTTCGTCAAGTGAGGTTGGTTTGATATTCAAACGCCGCTATTGAGAGTGGAAATAAACTTTTCTTAGGTGATACCAAAATAAAATAAGGGCCCAATTGGATCACTTAATTTTCAATCGTTTTGATTTTTTTTTCTCATTTTCTCTTTTCCCTTTTTTTTATTACCTCGTTTTGACAATAACTAGAATAAACAGTAATCAACATACAAACAAATAATTAATCAGTAATCAATTACCCAGCATTATGCGGTCATCTACCTTTTTGTTGATCGCCACTTTACTCTTGTCAGTACAGCTTTTATCAAAAGGTGTTGATTCTCAAGGTCTTTTCCCCTCTGACACTGCTTCTTCGTCCGATCCAGTATCTCCTTCACCCAGTCCTTCACCCAGTCCTTCACCAAGCCCTTCACCTAGTCCGTCACCGTCTCCTTCTCCATCATCATCATCGAGTTCTTTCTCTCCTATTATCCCTATCACCTCTAGTTCATCGTCTATCGTCCCAAGCTCATCTAGTGTGATATCTTCGTCTTCCGTCGTCTCTTCTTCCTCTTCCACCCCTACCGCATCTTCTTCTTCACCTACATCGTCTTCTTCCTCTTCACCATCATCATCTTCTTCTTCAACGCCTTCGGAAACCCCTAAGCCAGACAACGAAAACAACACACCCACCATTGTTGGTGCTGTGGTTGGCGGGGTTGGTAAGTCGTTTTTTTCTATTTTTATCAGACACAAAATCTCACACACACTTTTTTTTTAATAGTTGGTCTTGCTCTTATTGGTGGTTTATTGGCATGGCTTAATCGTCGTGGTGGATGCACCAGCAAAACAAACCAACGAAAGGCAAACTTTGAAGATTTTGGACTGGCCGAACGCGACTTCCCTCATCATCGCTCACCTGCTGTTACTCACTCACCTGCAACTATGGGTGGAACTACCTTGGCTAGCGGTGCTGCTGGCGCTGCTGCAGTTTCGCCGACCATTCCTCGAATGAATGAACAAGGTACTTATTACAATGATGGAAGCAAACATTATCAACAACAGGGCTACGATCAATACCATGATGGTGGTGCCTATTATTACCCTCAAGAAGGCGGCTATGATGCCAACGGCGGATACTATGATGAAAACGGATATTATTATGATGGCGCGACTGGTCAACCCATCAACACCGGATATGAAGCTATGCCTCCTCCTCAACAACATCAAGTATATCATCAACAGCAACAACAGCCACAAGGCTCTCCTTCTTTAATGAGCAATCCTCTCCCCCCTCTCCCTCCAGCTGGCGGCTCACCCGATATTCACAAACCTGATGCTGCCAATCGTTAGATGGCCGTTATCTCTCCCCCACTGTCCTTTTTATACATTAGCTATTGTTTTATATACGATCAGTCATTTTTAATAATGTAGTTTTATATTTTTCATTCTTCTCTTCGGCTTCTCTTTATATTTATATTTATCCTACTATTTTATATTTATTATCTAGTTATTGTCTTTTTACTCAATAAAAATAAAAACTGACTCATTCACTTGTTGTTTTGTGTTTTACGTATCGATGGTTATGTGCTGAAGACGAACATTTGCGATTTGTGGAGGTGAGGTGAATGGTAATAGGTTCGAGAAGTAGGGCGATGGTTTTTGCTTTATTGGTAGGTGTACTGTACACTGCAGTACAATCAGAGTGATATCAAGTATTGTCAGATATAAGTTCTTTGAAAAAGGGAAGTTGGATATACAGCAACTAATCAAATTATGATTTGAACTCATTTTTTTTAAAAAAAAAGAAGACCCAATTGGGGGGGGGGTTTGCTCAGGCCCGTGTATACTTGATATGCTGCGTATATTTTTGGCGTTATAAAGGTTGTAACGCCAAAAATACATCATAGTAGACTACCGCTCATTTTCCTTCCTCAACCCCTGTCCCACCTCTGTCGCCTCCAAAAAAAAAAAAAAAAAAAAAAAGATGTAGTTTTTGCCTCTAGCTCCTAGAACAGACATATAATCCAGAAGGCATCTGTTATTGAAAGTACAACTCCGTATTGCTTTATGGATGGGATCAAATTTGTAACCTCCAAGTAGCACACCCATGAGAGTTTTCGATAGTTCGCAGATCTGGACCTACGGTAAGGGTATTATCGGAAAAACAAAATTGTGTCATTATTGTAAGCAATATCTTTATTCCATCGTGTGTATCTATGCTATATCTGTCAACACAATGGCCCTCTGAATTCTTTTGTTTTCATTAAGGCTACAGAAAATATTTCAGATCCCGCACACATGATTTTTATTTGTACCGATTTTTTCTTTTTTCGCGTTCTTGCTTTCATTCTCTTTTTTTCCTTCACGCTTTTCACATCTTTGAGGTTACCGTTATCTTAGATTAGCATTAGGACTAGTTTAGAAGGGACTTCAGCTCAGGGATTACAAGATGCTTGGGAAACCCTTTCATTTTGGGTCTAGAAATTGGGGCCACCATTAGTTGACGTTTGCTGTCTTCATTTGCTTAGATTAGTGTTAGTTTTGTCATAGTTTGTATATATATCTGAATAAAATATATCTCTTTTTACACGCTTCAATGAACACTGTTCCCATTGGTTTCTCTCATGTCTTGTGCAGTAGATTCTGTTTAGTGCCATCACTCCGCCTTTTGATTGATGTTGAAATAGTTATGCCTTAATAAAAGATATCCGCTTTTAATCTTTTTCATTGCATTGATTGACTTTTGCGGTATATTAAAGCCCTTTCTACAATTGCACCTCTAGATTAGCGTTGACCATTATCCAGACCCCCCAATAGCCTCCCTCATACTAACCTAATAGATCCCTTGTAGCGTGTTTTTGATATGTGCTGCTGGTTTGGGTTACACCTGAGGGAGAGGGTATTTCGTTTAACCGTTTTATTATTTTTACTGTTTTTTTTTGCCAATATTCATAACTCCTCAATAACGATAGTCGGCAAAATGGAAATTGCTAGTCTTTATTTTATTTCTGGCAGCGAATATGACTTTCTCAAAATGATTGTTATTGAGGAGGTTAGTTGTATATACAGAATATGTTTGATGTTTAATTATATCCCATTAAAAAAAATCTACGCATCAAAGAGACAAGTAATAAAAATGCAATATATGTTTTATTCAGATAGAGATATAGTATAAACTATGAGAGTTGACAACAAGCTAAACTAATGACACTATTCTACAATGGCCGCCCATCTAATGGCGGTACCAAATCACGAATCCAAAATGAAAGGGTTTCCCAATGATGGTTACAATGCATTTTTTCGAAATGCCCCTGATTCGATTTCTAATACTAATCCAAGATCACCATCATTGAAACTTCAATGAATGAAAAAAAAAGGAGAAAATAGAAAAAGACAAAAAAAAAAAAGAATCATGTGGGCGGAGTGTATTTTTTTTTTTTTTTTTTTTTTTTTTTTTTTGGTAGAGGAAACGATGAGCACACCAGGTGGAGCGAAAGGACGACTGACCACCAAGGAGGAATCGTCTAAATCCATCCCATCTATCCCATCAAAAGCCCACATTCAAGAAAAGACAAAAACCTGATGTTCATATAATCAAAAATTAGCCAAAACTCCAGCGGAGCTCCAGGGCGCTTTATTTCATAATCCAAAAAAAAAAAAAAAAGTAAATTGAATATAAATACAAAAGAAAATAGGCAAATTAAACTAAATAAAGGAGCTGGGTGCAACCGCCAAATGTAGTAAAGGGATAAAATAAATAAAAACGAGCGATGACATAAATAATAATACTAAAAGATATAATATGAGGGTATTGTAGTAAAAATATATATAATATACATAATATAAACGAATGGGTGAGGTACATGTTCATGGAGGATTCCTTGTCAAAGATAGTGTGTGTCTGCATATGTGTATATGTGTGTATGCGTGTAAGTATGTATGTGTGTATGTGTGTACATATAAGTGTATATATATGTGTGCATATATATATGTGTGTTTGTGTGTGTGAATTGGCGATTAATAGGTTGATGTCGAAGAGGTGGTATAAATACTTGAATCACGGTCGGAGTCGCCATTTCGAAGAAGAGTCGCTTTGGCCTCCCATGTATCAGCAATCGCAGTGTCAATTGTCAATCCACCCCATCCTTCTCGGTAATAGATGCTAATTCGATCCATGGCTTCCACAAGATTCATATCTGCTGCAAACGTCCAGTACTGGTAAGCCTGTGACTTGTCCATGGCAACTCCGATTCCATTTTCATAACATCTGGCAACATCCATAAAGGCATCCGAAGCACCATTATTTGCCGCATCCAGTAAAAGTTCAAATCCAAGAGCACAATTTTTTTCAATCGGGCCCCATCCATTCAAGTAATAAAAAGCTACCATCATTTGCGCTTCGTATAGTTGCTGCTCGGCCAAATCAGTGTCATTGCTAACTTGCTGCTCGGTTTGTACAGAGTAATTGGTGCCATCATCATTACTGTCGGTGGTATTTTGTTTATCGATGCTGTTTTTGATAGGACTTGCTTGGACGAACCAGTTAAAGGTTTTTTCATGATATAGGTTTGCTTGATCCATTTTGGGTTCTTGTTCCGCCATCGTATGTAATAATTTAGCAATGGCTAGTTCCACCACGTGCCCCCCATTGTATTGATATGCCAAATTATAATAGTTCAATGCTTCCAATAAATCAACCGGATGAAACGCAGCGTCGTAGCCTTCTTGAAAATATGTGCCCACCATCATATTTGCCATAGGATGCCCTTGTTCTGCCGCTTTCATAAAATAAAAAAATGCCTGGTGATAATCTTGAGGAATAATCATAGAATCCGCCAAGTTGTTGCCACTTGAAGAAGATTTTCCGTGAGACCGTTCTCTGACACCTTCATGATAGAGTCTGCCCAAATGGTAAGATGCTTCGGGAATTCTAAGCTCCGCCGCCTTCTTGAATTGGTTGATAGCTTCATCGTAATTTTTTGCTGACCATAACACATGACCCAGTTCCAAAATTGCACGAGTATGTCCATCCCGAATAGCACGTTGAAGATGAATATGAGCAGCCGCCTTGTCTTTCACCATTCCACCAAGACCACGGGCATGATAAACACCCACCATGTATTTGGCTTCCAGATTGCCTTTCGATGCCGCTGTGTCAAAACATTCAAAGGCCCGTTGTTGCTGCTCGACGATACTGTCAGGATCGCCATTTCCAGATTTTTGTTGAAAAAAAAGCGTTCCAAGTCTATATGTTGCCTCCACGTCATGTGTCCGTTGCCTTGCCAAATCATAATAGTGCATAGCTTGCGCCTCGTCCTTGGTCGTACCTTCACCCTCTTCATAGCATCGTCCAACCAAAAAGTAAGCCAATCCAAGTGCATTTATGTCACCCACATCATGCTGATTGTTGAATTCAAATGCAGTTACCACATGTTCCAATTGATTAAATGCTTTGCTTGGGTCTAGTAAGAGTCCCCCAACACCTTTCAGTCGATAGAACGCCAACCAAACTTTTGAAACAAGACTTTCAGGCTGCATTTGGAACCATTCGACTGCCAGTTCATGTTGTTTCAATTCATGGAATGCCACAGCTGCATACACTGCTGCTTTGGGATGACCTTGTTGAGCTGCTGTGCGGTACCAACCCAGTGCCATAGTGGTGTTGCCTTTCTTGATAGTTGTCCCCAGACCATATTGTACTGCCACTGCCAAACGAACCAATGCTTCCACATCACCTAATCGATAAGCGCGTTCGAGTAAATCGTAGGTCTCAAGCCCGTCCCAATCTTTGTCCGCTTGATGTTCTTGTTGTACAATCAACGCAAGCTCACGCATACACCCAGCATGACCTGTGGAGACACCTTGATCAAATCTTCTTGTCGCTTGCTGGACATAAGTATCATCATCATGTTGTTTTTTGTTCAGATACAGCTTCCCAAGAGAATAACATGCTTCACCTTCACCTTCATCAGCAGCTTGAGTCAACCATGCAATGCCTTCTTGCTCATTTTTTTCTGTGCCATATCCGTTCAACTGAAGGTAGCCTAAAGAAAAGAAAAAAAAAAAAAAAAAAAAAAAAAAAAAAAAAAAAAAAAAAACTATTAGCATCTTCGATCTTTCCTTTTGCTAGCTGAAATGTCATCCTCCTACTTTTCCCCTGACATTTCGTTCAGTCCGAAATTCACCCTCTACTTTTCCCTTAATTTTTTTTTTCAATACCTAAATAATATCGGACTTGTCTAGCTTGGCGTCTTGTTTCAGGGGAGTGGTGGTTCATGCGATAGAGGTTTGTTTCCAATTGTTTGAAGTAACCAAAGGACGCACTGTACAAATTCTGGTCGACACAAAATTTCGCTAGCCGGAAGTATGCATTTTGCTGTGGCCAAAAGACTGCTTCATTCGAAGAGGGGACCTTGATTTCAACAGACTTTTCATATAAAACTTTGGCTTTGGTGATATTTTGAGGAGTTCCAAGTCCAAGTTCATTGCACATCGCTATTGATGGGAAATCAAAATCAGTAAGCATTTTCAATCCCACCCAGCCCTCTCTTTTTTTTTTCTCCAACTTACCCAATAGAAGTAATGGCTCAACCGAGGCTTCACCTGCATTTTGGTCAGTCATATCATGAAGCCAACCCAAAACTTGGCGTTGTTCAGAGAAAGAAGTTCCTGCATTTGACATCACCACCATACGAGATATATTCAATCGAGCATACCATCCTATTTGAGATCTCAATGGATATTGATTGATGATATCATTGTATTTGGTCGAAGCAAGGCCATGATTTCCATTTCGTTCATATAGCTCAGCGATGTAGAGCACAGCCCTAAAAGCAGTAAAGTAAAAAAAAAAAAAAAAAAAAAAAAAAAAAGTGTGAGTTAATATTTGTGTGCATGATCTAGATAGTCCGATTTTTTATAACACTTACTTCATGTAATTGAGTTTGACGGCCATTTCTAAGCAATAAACAGCCTTGTCCAGATCAGGATCCACAAACCAACCATATTCATAGTACCGAGATTTGGAGCACCAGGCATGGGCGTCGTTCATAAGAAGTTGGTGTCCAAGAAGAGTGAATCCTTTTTCATAACGGCTTTGTTCAGATAGACCAGGAGGATAGTGTCCATTTTCATACACATGAGCCAACTCACGATAAGCAGCAGGATCCTGTTTTTCAGCTGCAGTGGTCAACCAATCAAAAGCCAGCTTGTACCGTTGTTGTGCATAAATGTTTTCAATACCAGCGTCATCCCCACGAGCATGATGAGAAGCATGACCATTTTCGCTACCGCCCAAAACAGGTCACTGGGTGAAGATGCAGAGGGTATTTCTTGTATAATAAGCTGAGCCAGTTGAACCATAGCCAGAGTGTAACCTTGTTTTGCCGATATCCTGTAATAGGTTTCTGCCTTGTCCACATCCTTGCCATCCAAAGGAGCCAACCCTTTTTCATAGTAGAGACCAGCACAATAATAAGCCAATGCATTTCCATGTTGTTCCGCTGCCATTTCGTACCATTTCAATGCAGATGCACGATTCTTGTAGGTTTTAGTAAGCCCTTCCCCATGACGTGTCATGTATTTGAATCCATTGGCGCACATCTTGGCCATTTCCATTTGTGCATCTTGATCGTTGTTGTGTATCGCCGCTTTTTCAAAGTATTCAAAGGCACGCATCATGTCAGGTTGTACCACCATGGAGGTAGTGGAGGTCAAAGTCATCTTGTTGTTCAAATGATCATCACCATCATCTCCACTAGCATATTCGAGGTCCGCAGAAACACCATATTTGTACCCAAGAGCCACCCAGTAATAAGCATGTTCATATCCATCCACGTCAGCTAAATGCACCAAATCGCCAAATGCCTTGATGGAATCCTTATCACAACCGCCCCATCCATGCTGAAGATACCTTGCCACCATAAATTTGGCCCGATGCTTTGTCCTTGCAATGTCTTGTTCCAATAAGAGCTGATATGACGAACGATTCCCATTGCCAGATTTATTGTTGAGAGCAGGTGCTGCGGAAGGAGCATCTGCCAGGCGCCTGAAGTGAGTGAGTGCTTCCTGATATCGTTCCATTCGATGAAGTAACAACGCCAATGCTAATTCACCTACAGATGATCCTGCTGTCATAGTTTTTTGATAGTAGTACAAAGCCATATCCAAGTCTTGTGCGCAGCCAATCCCCCGCTCATACTGTTCACCCAAAAATCCCATTGCAGTGACATCATTTTGAGTAGCCGCTTTCTTGAAGAGGTTGTGTGCTTTTCGCCTGTGTTGGAGTCTGATCGATTCATTCTTGTTTGTATCAATATAATACATGTGAGCCAAAGCACGTAGCGCCAAATCATAGCCAACATCACCCAAATACCGAGGAGTGCAAGCCAATTCAAAATGTTCCAATGCCAATTGATGATAGTGTGTTGTTCCATCTTCAGAAGTTGTCAATGATGAGTCGAATTTCCCATATCCATCCATATACCAGTATTCGCGTCCAAGCATATAATGTATAATATGATAGTTGGCATTGTCTGCATCCAATAAAGCTGCCGCCTTCTTGTAATATACAATTGCTTGCGCCACATTCTTCTTGACCTGATGGCCTTCAGCATAGAGTGAGCCCAAGTTCAACAAAGCAGATAGATTGTTCTAATAATCATAGTAAAAATAGATTCAGATGTTAGTAAAAAAAAAAAGGTTAATTTTAATTTCTTTCAAGCCCATAGTATATAAAAAGGAGGAGGTGAAGTGAATCACAAGGATAAAAAAGGGAATCGCCCCTACCACGTGCACCTTTCCTCTCTATATTGCGCGGCAAAAAAAAAAAAAAAAAAAAAAAAAAAAAACCACTGAATGTTTCAAGTCAATTACCTTATCTGCTGCACCTTCCAGGAGACATAAAGCCTGTTGATCGCGCGACATAACCGACGACAAACCAGAAATAGAAAGACCATACAAATCCAAAGTGGAATCAGTAGAGGTGGCATGACGAATCACCAGACATCCCAGCGCAGTTTGAGCTTCCACCAATCCATGACGGCAAGAAGAGAGATACCAGCCAAGTGCTTTTTGAGGGTTGTTTTCAAGTTTTTCAGCCTTCCATCCAACCAGATACTCTGCACGACTGTTGCCATTGTTTGCTGCCAAATCAAGATAGTACCATGCATTGTTGTCATTGTTGATAATAATATTGGTGTTGTCAGTGGTTTGTTGTTGTTGTAGTAATATTTTTCCAGTACGGTACTGTGCCAATGCCACTAGAGGGAGAATGGCCGTTTTGTAGTCAGTAAAATTCCCTCCTGATGCTTCCGCTTGTTTTAGGTAATGGCTTCCTTGCACCGCAGCTCGTTCGAACCAATGATAAGCCTTTTCAAAGTCCACTTTGTTGTTGAGCCACCCACGATAGTAACAAACAGCCACGCAATAAAAAAGCTCCACGCGATTGTTTTCTTCAGCAAGAGTCACCAGGTCATCAATTGAATTTAATGGAATAGAATCGATCAAATTTGGTGAATTTCTGGTAGCAGGTACTGTTGAATATTGTTGTTGCGGAGATTGATCGTCAGAGTATTGTTGTTGTTCAGTCGATTGATGCTGTGCGTATTTCTGTGGAGTATAACTGTCATCAAATACTGCGGATAACCTAAGTGGTGCAGAATCAGAGGGTTGCCGAAGTAATAATGATGATGAAGATGAAGATTTGTCGATATGAATAGACGAGATCGATGAGATAGAAGATGGTGAAATGGAAGATTGTATTGAAAATAAAGCAGAGTGTTGAGAAGAGATTGTTGAATCAACATCGTAAAAGTCAGGCATGTCATCAGTTTCACCGTCAACTAGCAAGTCGGTCACCGTGCGTCGATCCAAATAAACATGTAATGCCATTGATTCTGGTTCCACAAATCCATTCAACCAAGTGTTTGTTTGTTGTGTTCCATCGATCGAGCCATGATTTTTGTTGATGTTTTCATTCAAAGGGGTTGCATTGGAGGGATTTGACATACGATATCGTCTTTTCATGTTGGTACTTTTGTTGAGGTTTGAAGAATCAAAGACCGGTGATGATGGTTGTGATAAGATGGATGACGTCGATGGATGCTCCATGAATGATGATTGTATTGATTTCGGCGGTGAGGTAGCAGTAAGTGGTATCTTCAATATAGTTTGAGGTGCTGCTCTAGAGGTGTATTGGGAGGATTTTGTTGGTCGTTGTCGGTGTTTATATTTGCTTTGTTGAGCGCCCATAACGTGAAATCAAAAACACAAATATCAAATTGAAAAAGCAAAGTGATAAGTGTATTTGATGAGAAAAAAAAAGGTGCAAAAAAAAACAAATAAGATTGATAGTGAAGAAAAAAAAGAGAAAGTGGTAGTAATAAAAAAAAAGTTTAAAAGAAAAAGTGAAAGAGAAGCAAAAATGAAATTGGACCAAACTTTTATTTTTATCCTTTGGGGAGCTATATTTAAACCCCGTCAATGAGTATTTTTTTACACTTCCACAAATTCCTTAAATCAACTAGATATACTTGACAACAGCATCATCATATTGGTACCCATTTTAATTAATATATAGTTAGATATTTATTCCATAACGATTTCCGTATATCGTATTCCACTAGAAATAAAAAAAATCCCAGTTTTATACGTTGTACAGGATGACTTTGTTGAACTAGACTGGTGTAAGCGGTGCCTGGATGAATATCAATGCAAACAGAACTAACTATCTATTTACCTCAAAGTCACGATATCATACAATTTATATGCCAAAAAAAAAAAAAAAAAAAAAAAGAGATGATGACGATAATGATCATGATTGTTAGCGTGCTAAATTGAATGATCAGCTACGAGTAAATAGATTCTATAATGTCACTAGAATAAAATAAAAAAAAAGCCATTATAGAAACGAGATGCTACGCTTTCAATCGAGTTTCCATACAATATTGTAACCCTGTACAACCTCGAGCTTCATTATTATTGCAATCAACCTTGGTTGAAGTACCGAAACAGAGAGGTTCCATCATCTAGTAGTCTTGTTTTTTCTGCTCCTTCTAATGACATTCAACTATAAACTATGTGTCGTAAATGCTAAGAGAGAAGGGAAAAAAATATCAATCCTTAATTTGTCACTCTGTCAGATGAGATCTGTTAAAACCCCGAGTACGAAATGAGCACGAAGCAAGTTTCATTCATTGTTCACTTGATTTGGTCAGTTTGTCCGAATTTTTTTTTTTTTTGGGTAACTTTATTTTTAACCATATCATACTTTCAGATTGCCTTTGTAATACCAGTAACACATATCAGGGCAAGTAAGAAAACATCGGTCTACCTATATATACATACACGAACATTCACCCACACACACACATATATATATATATATATATATATATATATATCTACATCATTCATAGAAAACGACGCATTGACCATGACCAAACAATATAGTCTCTTCACAGATGAATACTATCCCAACAATATCATTCTTACAACATTTTAAAAAAAAGCATGCCCATTCTACTATTTCCACAACATATAAATATATATACTATCGGTAATCTTCCATCGGAAGATACGTCACATCGTATTGAGTACATGTATAAAAAAAAATTCACCCAGCTGACCAGGTAAACCCCAATTTTATTCAATATAGTATAGAATATATAAAAAGAAAAGAAAAAAATATGAAACAGTATCACCATAAAATAAGAATTTTCAAAGGGAAGAAAGGAAAGGGAAAGGATAAACTAATAAAAAAGGGAAATGCCACAAGGTTCGTCATGATCTTGAGGAGGATCTAAAAATAATAAGTAAGGTTAGTATATAATGTATGCTTTTCATCCTTCAGATATCTTTACCATTATGCCAGCTATACCTAATTCATTCAGTTTATAGCAAAGAGTTGTGTTTGATTGCAAAACAAAAAAAAAAAAAAATTAGTCCCTGCATTTGATTTCCAAAATGTTGTTCGTCCAGATCTCAATATTCAATGTTCCAACTCACCAATAAGCCCAGACGACCAGATATCTAATAGAAAATTGCATTCATGCTAAACACCTAAACATAAATCGTCAATACCTTTGTCCCCCCATTTCATAGTTCCCGTTTCTCTTCCCTTCTCATCTTTTGCGCATTATCCTACCCCCTTTCTTTCCAAGTTATCTTTGTTATTGCCACGCATATTTTGCACCAAATCAAAAATAGAAATGTTCGTTGAGCTGAGCTATTCGGTTAGAGATAAACCTATGCAGTGAGAGAAAATAAATAAAATTAGCACCATGATTGATAAAGTAAGTCCCACATACTGAACGATATTCAGCATACATTTGCACCAGACATTTTCCAAAGCTTTCCTTCGTAAACATGTCGTCACAAAGTAATACGTGCATAGAGTGCATATACTATGGAAAAAAATCGACTAGTACATACAAAAGAGAGACCGCTCAATTATCTTTTTTTTTTCACTACTACGATGATGATGAGATGTTGGCAATGAGTTTGTTAAGTTGGTGATCATTGTTGAATGGAATCTACGGGAGTGCAAAGAGTTTACATAGAATTGAATAATAGAATGAAGCATAAAATGGAAAAGGGAGAAAGAAGAGAGCGTAAAAAAAAAAAAAAAAAAAAAAAAAAAAAAAAAACGTGGAGAAGGCTTAAACCTCACGAAGCGGTGATTTAATATGTCCAAAAAGTTTTTACCATAATTAGTTTTAGGAGTATACAATATGGGAATATGTATAATAATTTGTCTGCCTTTTTACAAAAGCAAGGAGGTCATATAATAGAAAGAATCCATTAGGAGACGATGAAACCAGTTTTATTATTTTATTATTGTATGCTACTGTGCTATTATTATACATTAACGCGAGCCACTATTGTTGTATAATTTCCGGAGTTGACCTGTTTGCTGGATATTATAAATGCATGTCATAAAAATAAAACTTGAAGATCTGTTAATTACATTGGTAGAATCCAATCCCCCAGAAATAAATACATGATAAAATACGCAATTTACTAACGATTCGAAACTGTATAGTACGTCTAATACACTGTTAAAAAAGGACGCATATGACGGGGTTTAAAATAGCGATATATTTGAGAGCGGTCAGACGTTTTCCTTTTTCGTGCCTCTCTTTCGCTTCTTGAACTCTTTTTTTTTTTTTTTTTTGCCCATCACCTTTTGAAAAAAATATGGGGAAATTGTTTCGATCTTGGTTCAAGAAAAAAAAGAAACAAGAACCGACTATAGCTTCGTTAGAAAACAAACAAATTGAACAACATCACCCAAAGACGAAATTGCAGTCGGATGATGAAGCTCTGACTTTTGCGCATGGCAGTTTACTGGATGACGTTTTGAGTGGGCTAAAAGACCATGATGATGATGATACAATATCAAGATACGGTACGTGCTTTATTTTTATTAATTTTGAACATGATAACTCAACGGGGCTCTTATTCTGATCTCTCTCTCTTTTTTACATTACAGATGCGCCTGATTCGCCACCGTCCACATCAAATGGTGCGGTTCCCTCTGACAAGATATCTCAAAAAAACCAAATCAACTGCCAATCATCTGAAAACAATGGATCGAACATTTATCATCAGAGTATGGTGACTCGGACTCCATCTTGCAGACCCACTCCTGACTCCCCTTCCATCTCTCCCTCTACTCCTACTCAAGTGGTGGCACCTCCTAGTTCTGCACCAACTCCTTCAACAACAGCAAACAAAAACTTAGTACCATCTTCACTAGCACCACACTCACCATCATCATGTACATTGCCGGCCCAAAGCATCTCACATCCCAACAACGCAGTTGATCAGAAAAATGAAGCGACGATGATGACCACTGCACCGCTTGAATCGGGTATATTGGACGGTCCTATTGGTCATGGTACTATCACCAAAAACAATCTGCGACAACAAAAACCATTACAGCATGATCAACAACAGCCAGAAGAATATCAGGATCATCATGAACAGCATGCACCCAGTCTCTCTATATCTAAGGCACCATCCACCGTATCGTCCAAGATATCCCATGACAGCAATCAAGAGAAACGGAATCGTTATTTACAAGCCACTGGTGTATCTATGTCCCGTATGAAAGAGCGTCATCGCCAAGAATGTCGTAGGTCAATGCAGCAAAATTCCAACCAGCTGAATGTGCCCATTCAACAGCAGCCGGATCAACTTCAACAAGCGCAATCTGTTACCTCACCTTCATCACATCCAACATCACTCCAGCCCAACCACATAGGTCAACTTCCGCAACAAGTTCAGCAACAGAATCAGCAAAAGCTCAATCAAATTTCCCAACGCCACTATCTTGCTTCTCCTTCCATGCCAGCGCTGCCACCATTGGATTCTATGGCATTTTATTCTCCTCAGAATCAATCGCAACAGCAGATCTCTTCCACTATCCCTGCCGCTGCGTCTGTTTCTAGTGCTGCTGGTGCCTCCTTTTCTTCCTCCTCTCCCGCTGGTACTGTAGCTCCAAACTCTATTGTCCGCTCTTCGTCCCTGATGACCGATATTCATCAGTCACCATCTCTGTCTGACGGTGGTATCACCACATCAAACCCGTTACCCAATGGTTTCATCCATCAACAGCAACAATGGCGACAGCAACCCTTATTCCCATATCAATCGGACATTGTTTTGCCACCATACAATCCTGCTCAACTGAATACCATTTCAGCACAACAGCAACTTGGACTCATGATGACTCCTTCGAATTCCTCTTATCGTATGAACACCACAAGCGCCAACCACAAACAAATGTTTCCTAGGTCTGCTTCAGTTTATGGAGGTGTCAATCAATACCATCAACAACGGCAAAACGATGTTGTGGATAGGATATCTCATGGGGGTGGATTCCTGCTGCGTACATCTATGATGGACTCAAATTTACAACCAAGTATCAGCACTCAACACTATAGGAAGTCCATGCCATCAGCGCCTAGATTATACAAGCCTCAGTTATCGCTCTCCACTTTGCCTGTTAGTGATCAGCAACCGTCATTGAATGGAAAGAAGTCAAAACGACATTTGGAAGCTTCAGTATTGGATCAAAAAATGGGAACGGAGACTCCTTCGAACGATGCTATAGTCGATTTGCCAACTACTCTCTCTCCTTGTGATGAACCAAAAGGTGACAACTGGATTCCAACAAAGCAAACAGAACCGTCAACATCGACAGCTCCTTCGTCATCAGCAAACAGTTTCCAACACCAATCTACACATCCACTGACAACAAATGACATCAACAACAAGCAGCAAAATGAAGAGAGCAGAAACTCCAATCAAGTTGAAGATGAAGACGTAGCACAATCCAATTCTTCTTGCACTATTCATCCCAGCAACACTTCGACTTGCTCTTCTCGTCCTTCAATCAAAAATGACGACAGAAATGGAGGGTTGGATGAAAAATTGGAAATCCCTTCACTTGTAGAACATCTACCAACAAAGTTACAGCAGCAAGCCGAACTTCGAATTATGAAAAAGAATCGACAATCACATCGCCGTCGTCGCCGCTTCTCGTTACCCACCATGTCAATCTCTCCCTCAGCATCCTCATCATCGTCGTCGTTATCAAGTTTATCGCCATCAAAAGCGTTAGACGCGGACGATACAAAGAAATCAGTTACCCAACCCCAATTTACTGGCGCTAGCAATCTTCAAGAGCCAAAGACAACAATTACAGTGGATGGAAGTCAAAAGATTGAAGCGCCACCTTCTGATATTCACACACCTCAGCAACCCAGCATTGACCACAACACAAATGAGGCTTACTCTCAGGACCAGCGACATCACCATCACCAAGGTATGCCAGTACCAATATGCTCAGTCAACGGTAGCAATGGATCATCGCTATCTCATGGTGGTCCCTGGCCGACCAATGGTTGCCATTCTTGCGTCACTCCACTTGCAGTTAGCACCGTACAACCATGTTGTCCGCCTTCTACATTACCATCGCAGCAGCAAAATTGCCAACAGCACCCCCATCTTCATTGTCACCACCAACAACCACAACACTTCCATAGTCATCATCACTCATGTGGACATAGCTCATCGATTCCAATAGCCACGCCACCTATGCCATCTTCTTGTTGCTCGACACCACCTGTTATTCGGCCAACTTGTTGCTCACAATCGCATCATTATCGCCACCATCACCATCATAGCCATCATCAACGCTGCGAACATCGGCATAGTCATCACCACAATCAGTCAAAACAACAGCAACAGATGAAAAAATCAAATTCATTGATGACAAAGGTAGATCAAGACGACACCGCGACGATTCGATCCCCCACCACCAAGTCAGTCCTGGGGCAAAAGGGACGCCAGCAACAAAAGAAGATGATGTCAACTTCAAATACAGCAACTACCGATGCTGATGACGAAGACGACGACGACGACGACGACGACGACCACACAATTACTGCTGCCCCTAATGCTATGACAACCAGCCCAGACAAGAAGCTAGTCGCAAGTCAATCTGTCCAACGACCACTGTTTCGCTCATTTTTGCCGCGACCACCACGCTTTTCGACCTCTATTCCTCGACCACCACAGCAGCAACACAAAAAACAACAGAAACAACAGCAAAAGGTGAAAGTGTCTGCATCCAAATCAAGTTATTCCTGGATCCCTTCCCGCTCGTAGTCTAGAAAACGATGATGAAATGTATGCCTACTTTTGGTGTAGTTTAGTTTATTTTAGAATTATTTTTTATTAGTTGATTCCTCCCTTATCCCGTATCCGTATCCCATTTAATCTACAGTAGTTTTACACATATATATATATAGTTATAGTTTTTTTTTTTTTGCGGTATTGGGTATTGGCTTTTTTTTTTTTTTATCCCATCTGAATAGTAATAAAAAAGATCGATGAATTGATATCAAAATGTATATTCTTTCTATGTAAAATGTTGGTTTTGAAGTGTATTGACGCTGATTGAATAGAACATAAAAACAAAAATAGATTGATTTCATGCCCAACAAAAAAAAAAAAAAAAAAAAAAAAAAAAAAAAAATAGCTGTAGATAAAAAAAATGTATCTTTTATTGATATTGGTTTTTGAAGGAGGCATATATAGAAATACAAAATACTGTTGTACAAATAAACTATATCTATCTATCCTAATTTTCACTTTGTGACATCACACTATCCATCAGTAGGCGGCCGCTAATCCTTGTTTTCTTGGATCACTGACTGCACCAATTTGTCCATTTGAGAATCTTTGAACACTTTGTACTGCAGATACATGGAATTCAGGTGGTAGTACAAAAGTCTATAAAAAAACACAAAGTTGTGAGATTTACCATCATCATCGCGATATTCCCCACTTTGCTCCATGAGTGTACCTGATGTCCGCGTTCCTTTAATGCCTGCATTAATGATATATCCTTATCATCCTCTAGTAAAGCGATATTGGGCACAAGTTGATGATGAAGTCGTGGTGTTTCCGTAGCAGTATAAAGATCCTTCCCGTAATTCAATACATTCAATAAAACCTATTTGAGGTAAGAAAAAAAATCTGTCAGCCATTGCCCCCTTCCCCTTTACACATGCATTTTTTTTTTGTTCCCTTGGCTCTGTTTGTTGATCCTTCTTGCCCCCCCCCTCCAAAAAAAAACTTACGTTCAAGGTCGATGTGAGAATGGTGGAACCACCTGATCCTCCCAGTACTAATTCCAGTGAATTGTCATGTTCAACGATAGCTGGTGTGATCGAAGATAATGGTCGTTTGCCTGGTGCTGTCATGCATCCAATGAAGATATATATAAAAAGTTGCATTAATTTCGATGCCGGGGATAGCCTAAAAACCTTATTTTTTTTTCCCTTACCAACATAGTTGTTCTTGCTTGGGGAGAGACCAAACATATTTGGTGTTCTGATTATAATAAGAATAAAATGATAACATTTCTCAGTCAGTAATCTTCATAATGTGACATCTTTTTTTTTAATTACCCTGGAATAGAAAAGTCATCCATTTGATCATTGAATATGACCCCAGTCGCTGGATCCATCAGTCTCGAACCAAATAGTAGATTCATAGTAGAGGTCAAAGCCACTGCGCCATCATTTTCATCAATCACAGAAAGATGCATTGTTCCATGAGATTCAACATGATCGTACTTTGGTTGGTAATATGGTGGTTCAAATGTGCGTTCCTAACGTTATATAGAAAAGATGAGTACACATATGGCGATTGGATCTGCGTTCCACGCCCATTTGCTTGTATCAACTTACATCAGAAACGTTTTGACGAACAATAGAAGCCCATTCCTTAGTGATGATTTGGTCCATTCGATCCTGATTGTCCAAATAAAATGGATCCCCCATTTCTGTTCTAAAGGCATACCCAAACTTGAAAGCCTCCAACATACGATGAATGTTCAGTCCCGTTTCCCCTTGCACGCTGAGATTGTATCGCTCTAGAATATTCAACATGGCTAGTAAAATAGGTCCGCTGGTAGGTGATGTTGCTGTGGTGATTTTCCGTCCGTGATAATACGTATGGACTGTAGGACGAATTTCCGCTTTATAGGATGTGAGATCTTCTAATGTGAGAATACCGCCGTTTTCTTGAATTGTCCGGATCATTTGTTCTGCAATGGAGCCCTACAAAGGAGATGGATAGAAAAAGTAAAAAACTGTTTAATGCCACTGCTGCTACACTTTTATTCAGTGAATTTATTAAATCTTACTTTATAAAACACATCAGCGCCCTCATTTGCAATTGTTTCCAAAGTGCTTGCCAATGCCGGCCGTCGAATGATGTCTCCCTTTTTGGCCAAAGAACCGTTAGGCGCATAAATATCCATCCAGTCGTGAGATTTCATAATCCATTCTTCTGCCAACTACGTGCGGTACACCATAAAAATAAAAATAAAGAGAAGGAAGGGAATCAGCGTTAAATATATTCTATCATCATCTGCCCATCGTAGCATTCTTACCTGTAACCGTCCTTCCATAAATGATGTAGTGATGAATCCATCCCGTGCAATCCGTATAGCTGGTTCAAAAAGTTCATACCATTGCAGTTTACCATGCCTATATATAGAAAAATACAAGCATAAGTTTCTCAACTGAGATTGACCAATATGGGTGTATTGTACCGTGCTGTGATTCCCCCCCCTCTTACCGTTGATGTGCTAATTCAAATCCTCGTATTTCACCCTACAGGAGACGTGACGCGAGCAACATATCGGTGAATTGAACGTTCCCATTATTGAATAAGTAACAAACTTACTGGTGTTGCAATGGACAAGGCGCCCACTTGAGCTAACATGGGATCCTTTACAAACATATCTTCGTGTGCTGTTGCTGGAGCGCGTTCGCGAAAATCAATAAAGTCGAACGTGCCATTTGGTGCTCGGATCAACATAAATCCACCCCTATACAATATAATAAATAATAATAAATATATCAGATCAGTTCCTATTGAATTGAAAGGTGATATAAAGCCCGTGACTATTGTATAGGTACATACCCGCCAATACCTATAGACAAAAAATGTAAGTTGACGAGTTTAAACTGATAATAGAATATTGTATCTAAGGAGGAGGATTTTTTAAGAAAGGTGCTTACCGGTAGCATGGTTGCTTATCACCCCAATGCATAATGCGGAAGCAATAGCAGAATCTACAGCATTCCCACCTTTTTGAAGTACTAACGCAGAAGGGGGAAAAAGGAGTTTTTAGTCAACCAGAAGTAATGTTCATTTTTCTCATATTACTTTGTACACCAACGTTAGAGCATTCTTCGGCCTCAACTGCTACACCACCATGAGTACCAAATATCAAGCGACCATGGTAACTATCGTCTAATAATATACAATAAGCACGGTTAAAGAGGAAAAAAAAAAAAAAAAAAAAAAAAGATGAGTACCTTTTTTATTCTGGCCAACCACTACCAGCAGCCCAAAAATCAAACTCAGCCCGCAGACAATGGCTATTAGTCCGCATGCTCTCATTTTTCTATGTTTCGCGAGCCACCTTTTTACTCGATCAGATATGTTATCACGACGATTATCATTGTCCAAAAGTGGTTCAGATTCGTTTTGGAAGGATTCAGATGGTAATTGTATTCCACTCATTATTTTTCAAAACATCTACCAACAGAGAGAAAAGACGAAGAAGATAAAAAAAAAAAAAAGTCCTGCGAGAAATACTTTTTTTATTTGCAATGGGTCTCGGATAAAAATGGGTAATATATTCGGCCCAGGGTAATTCCGATACCCACGATTTATCCATTTGGGAATTTGACGTGGTGTACCTTTTTCGTTATTTTGGTAAACCCTTTTAATTCGTCATATACTAAAAACACCCACCCGTTCAATCACCCAAACACACACACTATAAAAGAGGCAGCTCATAGCCATTCTCTACCTGAATTTAACATCCTCCAATATAACCCTCCTCCGGACGCTACTATAACTAGCAGGTAAAAAGTCAGATATCCAACTTTTATTATTAAAAGACAAGCATCAAGCCAACCCCAAAAGACAATGGCCTTTCAATGACAAACACATTCCCTCAAAACATGAAATCCTTAACAAATATCGGGACACCACAAAACCGGACTCTATTCCATTTCACCAACCTTGCCTCACCAAATCATTGACACAACTCACACAGTCCAACACTTCAATAAGCACATACACACACACACACACACACACACACACACAACAACATTCAAAAAAAAAGAGATCGTTCCTATATAGATGCCTATCGATTTTTTTATTAAAGGAGTAACGAGAAATAACTAGTTTATTTTTCCTGCAAAAAAAAAAAAAAAAAAAAGAGATTTTTGGTTAAAACATCGTCGATCGTAGGTGACTTCAAGTAATAGTACTTACAGGAATGTCAATTTCACCAGCATCAATAGCCTTGCATAAATCATTGGGAGCACGAGAGTCAACGGTACAACCTAATAAGTAGAACGAAAATAAAGGTCAATGTCTATGAACAAATCAAAGCAAAAACATTCAAGACATTATTTTTCACTTACCAACAGATTGAGCAGTACCGAGGATTTCCTTGACAGTACCGGAGAGTTCACGGGCAAAGGACTTGTAACGCATGGTACGGGCAATTTCGATCACATCATCCAAAGAAATGTTACCACTGTGCTTGATGTTCTTTTCCTTCTTACGGTCTCTTGGGGGTTCCTTCAAGGCCTTGATGACCAAAGAGGAAGCAGAGGCACAACAGACACTTGAGCTTGACGGTTTTGGATGGTCAATTGCACAGTGACACGGAGACCCTTCCATTCCTTGGTGTTCTTGGCGATATCTTCACCGACCTTCTTGGGGGAAAGACCGAGAGGACCAATCTTGGGGCTACATATATATATATATATATATTTATTGAAGTGGTGAGTAAAAGTTCGCTTGTGGTATGTAAATATCTATAAGGCACTTACCGAGAGCACTGGAAGCACCAACTTCACCACCTATTATCGTATAATAAAATAAGTAAAAAGTATTAATAAGTTTCATTCAAGGAACAAATGTCGAATGCCGTTTATATTACCAGTAGCACGAAGGTAAATAATCTTTACTTCACTAGGATCGAATTTAGGAGGCATCTATATGAAAATGAACAATACGAACGAGGGTGATGAGAATGGACAGATGGATGGGTGGATGATATTATAAAATTCTTGATGGATGGACTATCTTAGGTTACCTTTGATATATGGTCAAGGAAAGGAAGAGAAGGAGAAAAATCGAGCAGGCGCGAAGTAAAATTTGGGAAGACCCCCTGCGAGCCGCACTTCAATTCCTAGTTTATTTAAACCCCGCCAACATTTTCTCAATGATCATTGTCTTATGTCCTGGATGCTGCATTTTCCAATCACAAGCGATGGCCTACATTCTTTCTTAGGCCTATCGATTATATAACAGGTGACGACTTGACTGATATCTTAGTTGTCGATCCAGACTCATTCTTCACGGGATAAAAAAAGTAGACCATTTGATGATTTAACCTATGAAAGTTATTGAAAATACACTAGCCTGCTTTTTGTTTCTTTCTTACAAACCAAACCATGAACAATATATTTGTCATTGTGTCGACAGGATGTTCGGGATTCATAGGATATGGCACAAGATAATTTTAACCGTTTGATTGGCTTCGAATGCGGCGTTTTAAAGTTTTACTATATCTTATTTTTTTAGTGGATCTTCTCTTTTGTCTTAATTTTTTTTATCTCTCTGTATAATACACATCTGTTTCAATATGTCATTAGTAAAGGAATTCATTAAGAAAACAATTTTTGAAAATAAAGTAACGGTACGTTTGAAAAAAAAAAAAAAGTGATGGAAAATACAGGCCTTCTCAATGGCGAGCCAGTCTGATCACTCACCCCTGTTTCCCCGCCCCATTTTTCTTATGACTAATACTGTAGATATTTAGTAAGAGTTACTGCCCTTACTGTCTTGGCGCCAAAGATCTTTTTGACGACATCAAAGTGGACTACAAAGCGTTAGAGTTGAATGAATTGCCCGATGGTGTGGAAATCCAGCAAGCCCTGGCTGAACTAACTCGACAAAAAACGGTGCCCAACATCTTTGTCAATCAAGTCCATGTAGGCGGTGCGGATGATCTCAAATCTGCTTTGGATTCTGGAAAATTGGCTACTCTCTTGAATGAAGCCGGTATCAAAAACAAGCTTTGATTATGTGGACATTCCTCTTCTTCTTTTTCCCTACCCATATGTACTGTACATTATCTACCTATTAGACAGTCTCTTCCCCCCCCCTCTCCCCTTCCCCTACCTTTTCCATCTGTTTATAGAATATGACCCTTCCCTTCAAATCAATTATAGTTTAATTTATCATCCCCTCCGTTGTTATATTAAGAAGCTATCAATAAAATTGAAATGTGTTTATGAAACTGTCCACTATGTCGCGTTCTATGTGCGAGGCCTCTTGGGGCACAACCCGCCGTGTCCAGTGCGTTGTCGCCCAAAAGAGACGGACTCAAATAAAACCACTCACAATCATTTGAAAAGGAATTGATACATTTTGTAGTTATAGCACACTCACAATTGTACGTCAACAGCTTTTATTACATTTGTAGTTAGAAATTATTATGGCATACTCTTCCACTATTATTATTATTTTCTGAATAAAGACCGTTTTATTATCACTCGTATGCTTTTGAGTTTATTTGATTTGTTAGTCAGTGTGAACTTTATTGTCTTCGTTTTCTGTTTATAGATATACAGTATATATATACTATGGTTTGATCGTAGTGATTTGAACAATAGCGGTATTAATTTCTTTAGTGCAAATAATTCTCAGTAGATGTATGATAGAATACGTGCAAAAAAACTACAGTTTCAGATTTCCTCATTATTGGATGGATCAGAGGATAAATAATAAAAAGGATATACATTATTAACAAAGATTGACTTTGTTGGGGACGGATTTCAAAATGACTTCAGTGGAAGGGCAAAAAGAATAGGAATAATTCAATGACAGAGATGAGAAGCAGAGATTGGGCTCAGTGCGGGTGTCTATTGGCCTCAATGATTTGCTAAAAAGAGGATGATTTGAAAGAATCATCTTTTTCGAAGACCTGCTACGGTCTCTATTTTTTTTTTTTTAGTGTAAGTCAATGAGCGAAGTACAGTGTGGGTGTACGCATTTAACAAAACAACTTATACGTATGAAAACAACATAAAACCAAAAATACAAAATATATTTTATTTCAGACGTTAATATAAACTATAGTAACTAAACAAAACTGGTATAATGATAATACTATGACACATGTCTAAATGTGAAGCAATTAGGAGTGTGTGGGGTAAGCGTACAATATACGGAGCTTGGGTATCCTGTTGTAGAAGGGAAGACAGCGTCAAATAAGATAATCCAATCAAAGGTGGTAAGCTATACTTTAGTGAGCGATAAACTAATCTAGAGTGAAGAGGTTAGCCAAATTAGGCCGAATTGCTCTAGTCTACTAACGTATCAAAAGTAGAGAACAATCATGCTACGGATGTTGGATGGTGGTGATTACTGTCATGAAAATACAATAACTGTACCGTATTGACAAAGTTGTACAGTATTGATTATTGTAAAAAATGAGGAGATTCATTTTTGTATCCACCAAAGAAAAAAAAAAAAGATACCCAAAACCAAATTCACACGAGGGACCAAAAATATTTCAAATCCCGTCCACGTGAATGGTTTTTAGTGCCTCTCTTTTCGCTCTTTTTGTTTTTTCTTCGCCATGGTAATCCTTTGAAATTTATAGTAATCTTATATTAATGCAAAATTTAGTTTAGGCGGGGATTCAGCTCAGGGATTACAGCATGCATGTGGCTAGAGGAAAATGAGAACATCCCCTTTTTGTAACCTTTGATGAGGGCAAGGGAATCTTTCACATCCCGCCCACATGAAATATTTATTTTCTCACTTGCCTTTTTTTATTTTTTCGTATCTCTTTCTACTTGATTATTTTTTCACTTCCTTTTTTCTTCATCATTCAATCCTATAGTGTTACATTAGACTTGGAATAATGTCAGGACTAGTTTAGAAGGGTTTCCAGCTCAGAGATTACAAGATGCTTCGGGAAACCCTTTCATTTTGGATCTAGGAATCTAGGGTCTGCGAGCAACGTTATTAGCTGGCTTTTTGAAGCCTTCATTAGCTTAGTTTAGTTTTAGTTTTCCACAATTTAAATATATTTGAATAAAATATTTCTCTTTTTACTTGACGCAATGAAATATGTCCCATTAGTCTCTCTCATGTTTTACACAATAGATCCCCCCCCTTTTTTTTTATACTAGCAATCAATCCCGTTTGATGTGATTCAATAACAATGGTCCCGTTACTTTCTCTTGAATTATACAGAACAATAGCTTCCGTAATACAACTGTAACTTTATATAATTCTTACATTAGTTTCCCTCCCTCATGTTTCCTCCAGTAGAACCTTCCTTTATATCTCTTGTTTCTTATTTAACTTTATACCTCCCGGTATACCTAATAAAATATATATTATATAAACCATCCTCTGCCTTATTAAATAATTATGAATGTCTATAATGTTGCGGTTTTATGGATATTTTACGACGCATTAGCTTTCAATATTATCCACGATGACAACTTTTCCCCGTGCTAATTGGTTGGCAGGTTAAACCACTTATTATCAAAGGCAGTCGACCAATCATAGAACTAAATCTAGGACGTTCTTTGTAGGTAGCTGTCGTTACAAAGTATTTCGCGCTGCTTTCTATGTTATCTATTACTACTTACTCCATTCCTCTCAATCCAGTAACAGATTGGCGATTCTAAGCCACTTAATATGAAACGTAGTTGTATTCCCACTCTATCATTCAAATAAATCAACTGGGCTGTGTCTCCAGCGAAACCCCCCATAAACTGGACATACTGTACCTTATATATTTAGCTATTTTTAATAATTATGGTTCGTCCCTCAGGGCACTTCAAGGTCTATCCCCATACATTAACTATCCCAGTGTCTTTCGCTCTAATATTTTTCACTACTTTTTGCAACAAAATTTATCGTATAAATATAATTTTTTATTTTAAAACGTCTGCCGGGAACATCAAAACAGTTTATTTATATCAAATAAAAAGATAGGCATATCAAAAACTAAATACATATATCACAGCTAAATCCAATCCTATACTGTTGTGAGTAAAGACAAATAAAGGGAGACTAATAATTGGCTAATAATTGATATAAATTTCTATGCTAAAGTAAGTGGTGTTTGATGCTGTCAATGGTATCTGAGTCATATCCAATATCCATAATTCTGCTTGCTTAGTAATTGGGGATGCCGGGTCGCGACTTCGTCTCTTCTCCAATTGGACATCTACCCCATCCAGACTTGCCCAAAGGATTGTGGCTGCGTTAAATGATGACAACAAAAATCCGCACTGGCTGCTGCGATGTGATATGTGAGTTTTGAAGAGGCACACCCTGCCATATTCCGCCAAACGTGGTTGAATAAGATACAATTGTTGTGAAGATAGGACAATTTCTGCATGAACGACCGATTGAAGACCATTGAGCTTATCCAGTAAGCCGATGCAAGAAATGATCCCAGTAGAATGAAGTGATGGTTGATAGTGATAAACAGGCACAACACGAACCATTGAGCATCCATATACATCCAATCGAAATGCCAATGGCAAGTCATCTATTTTTTTTTTAAAAAAAACCCCCGCCCATTCAATCAGTTCATTCATTTGTAATCATCAAAGAATGCAATGGGAAATATTTACCTTTCGATTCAAGATTATACAACCATTTTCCGACGTCCAATCCTAAAGAGACATAACCAACATAGCCAAGAGGAATAGGTGTTGTTGCAATACATTGGCTCTCCTTCCGTGTATTCCAGTAACCATAAACAAATCCAAAAGTGCCAATAGTGTTCCACGCTCCAATAAAGTTTTGATCTATCCCAGGCTTACCTCCAAGGACGGTATCATACAAAGGCCAACACGCCTGCCTGCATCGTAAAATTTGATTCGAACCATCTCGATTTTCTGCCGTCAGTGTTCTGAGCAAATTGATATCATGGTTGCCAGGAATATCTGTGATGTAAACAGGTCCGCCGGAGATAGCTCGACTAAGTGGTAATAAGTATAGTAAATAAAAAAAAAAAAAAAAAGGAGGTGAGAAATCAACATCAGCATCAACATCACTTTCATTTTCAATTTACCTGGATGCATGATATTCACCGAAATAATGAGCAGATTGGAACATATCAAAATCAATAGCGGAGAAGAGAGAGGATGACCACATACTATTTAGTAGATTCTCATATAAATGCCACGGATGACTGTCGAATATATCTGGATAAAAGTCGTCGCTATTTCTAGTGAAGATAAATAACAAGGTTTAAAAAAAATCAGTGACGTTGCCGTCCAAAAAAAAAAAAAAAAAAAAAAAATTACCTGTTGATGCCACCGTACCATATTTTTGTAATCTTTTCAGTTTCCAATTTACGACATTCAAGTAAATGAGGATTCATGGCCATACAATGAAGAGGAGGGGTGGTAAAATACTTTTCCATGGCATTAGCAGCCGCGACACGATACATATCCCAGAGGCGATGCTTTTGTTTGAGGGATATAGGCCGTTTCACCGTACTTTGAGCGTCACATTCCCACCGTAAATCACCTATTCCGCCCTGATTATCGATCTTGACCATATCCACACCAGCGTCTGTCAAATGGCGATAGAAATCATCATAAAACTGAGAGACTCCGTCAACGATCAGATAAACCTTTGTGTCACCCTCCAATAAAGTCTCCGAGCTTGAGGAATAGTACGACCTGAATTGTTGATAAAGTTTGCCAATAGAATCCTTGTCAACGCCACACCAATAGCCCCAAAGTGTCTATGGGTCAAGAAAATACAAATGTTAAAAGAAGCCATGAAGAAGCGCTATGCGAATCATACAACTTACATGCCATACACCAATAGACTTCAAAGAACGATGCCGTCGCTTGAGTGATTTGATCGTTCCAGAAAGACCATCAGGGAACTTGCGTGGATCAGCATCGAAGTCAGTCATATAACCATCATGTTGCCGTTGCCAACCATCGTCTATTAGAAGATAACCAATTGGTATATGATGCTGTTCAAAAGAATCAAGTGCATTGTCGATGCCATCCATAGTCATGTCCTGCTGATCAAGTGAATTCCAAGTGCAATAACCCAAATACTCATTCATCACTACCGATCCATGCGTATCATTGCTGTCATATTCCTGCTGTTGCTGTTGCTGTTGCTGTTGCTTCATCAAAGGTGTCATTATTGTTGATATCATGGTTTTGATTGCATTGTCGCTGGTGTCATATGTCCTACCACCCACAAGATACATTGTATTTCTTTTATCGTTGTCTTCCTCTATGAACGTATGTAGTTCCAGAATGGAGTTTGCCGTGTTGACGTGCAACCAGCTGTCTTGGTTTTTGCAAGTTCTCACCATCCATGCTGATGTGGAGCCATCCAACTTGTCCCTGTAGATAAGCAGTTGCCACGGTCTTGCATCATGTTCAAAATGAGTAGACCCAGAAACAGGGGCTAACCAACAAGAGCTAAAATGAAAGAAATGATTAAAAGATAGAAAGATGACGTGCACTATCCGCGTTATCCGCGTTACCTTTTTCGAGCCAAAGCCATGTAAGATTGCATCTGATTCACAACCATGAGAGGTGACCTATGCTGTCCAATCTTTTTTTTAATCTTGTAACTCCAGTAAGATGCGTGCTGGTGATGGTGAGAATCCAAGGGAGTTAAAAAGTGACCAATGTTCGTGAGGTCCAGTGGTGATGGCTGTATGGTCGAGGGTTCGTTTATGGAAGCCAAAAGTGAAACAACACCATTCTCGAAAGCAGAGCCCAGCCATACTTCTTGTCCGTTTTGCCAATACTTTAGCGTGTATTCATATGTACCACAGGGCTGCAATAGAGGTAGAGTCAGTTGATACCAGCCTTCGTGTGCGGCAGCAACAGAAGTAAAATATTGGGAGTGCCAAGTTTTGTGTGCATTGAGGTTCGACCATAGTTCAATAGATGAAAGGTGAGGTAAATCAGTCCATACAAAGAAATGAGCAAGTTGGTTTTGTCGTTTCAATAATCGAGATTGGAGTGGAGGAAAAAGGACAAGCGGCATAACAAAAAAAAGGGGGAATCAATAAGAAAAAATCTTCTTTTTTTTTTTCAAGCACAGGTTTTTATCTCTCCACCCCTCCCCCCCCTTTTTTTTTTCTTTTCTCTTTATCTTTCTTTTATTCACATACTATGGACTCAAAAGACCATTTTATTGACGAAAACCTAAGACCATTGCTAGACAACAGCAACAACTGTTTGGCCGTTGGAGACGACTGTGAAGCCGCACTTAATACTTCTGGGTTTGTTGTCAGTACAGGAAAGCATACGTCAAGTGCGCCCATAGCCCGTTTATCGCTGGAAACAGTAGTTATACCGGTATTGGATATCACAAACGAGTCAACAGATATAACCTCTATGGACAATCCAAGATACTGCCGTATTTGTGGTGAAGGGGAAGAAAAAGAAGAGGAAGAGGGCAACGACAACGACGACGACGACGACGACGACTCCTATGGCGTCAGTGAACACCATGACGAAGAAGCTCTGCTGAGCAGTCCCGCGATACCCACGACGAGGATTACTCAACAACAACCACCTGGATCGGGATACTTCCAGCTGATGACAGGATACCATAGCAGCTCGTCTTCTGGGGAAGGTACCAACAACAACAACGCCGCTACGCAACACAGCCACGAACAAGATCCGCCAGTAAGGCCGACGAGACATACAAGGACAACGACGAGTACAACAAAGAGTCACCGACGACGAAGCAACAACAACCGAAAGCAAAAAAATTGGATTCAACAAAAAAACCCACTGATTCGACCATGTCATTGCAAAGGCACCATGATGTATGTTCATGTCTCCTGTCTGAATCGTTGGAGGGCCGTATCTCCCCGCTCTTCATCCTGTGTAGCGTGTGATTTGTGCGGCTACGAATACAACATTTACCGCCCTCGCTTTGCGACTATTGTTACGAATCGGTATTTTCTGCGTATCATGGCGGCATTGCTGGTACTGGTGGCAATCCTGGTGTGTGCTTATTTGTGCAAAGTAGTGGATATATATCTTTTAGGCCACATGCCTCATCCTGGAAACGAGGAATGGATCAGATTGCATGGTGTCTCATGGCTTTGGATGGATCGATTTTATTTATTTGCTGGGCTCATTGTCATTTCTATGCTTGGCTTGGTTTATTTGACCTACTTGTGTGTGACCCGACCGGAGGAAGTGACACTTCTAACCAATCATGGCTCTACTACTGGTGGTGATAGTGGTGGTCTTTCCTTTTTATGTTGTGATCAAACCTCTTGTCCATGGTATACCTGTTATTTGGCTGACTTTGCCGCGTGCAGCGGTGATTCGGCGGCTGGTGGATTTTTGATTTTTGTGGTTTTAATATCTCTGATGGCTATCTTCTTTGGAGTGTTTGGCGCTGTCACTGGTATATTCCGACTGATGGAATCTTGGGTGGATAGTATAGCTGATCATATCAAGGAAAAAATACTAGACGTAGATTAGTTCATTTTCTTTTTACCCTTGTTATTTATTTTTATCTCTACAATACCCAAAAACAATTCATACTCATCACCCCCTCTCCTTCTCCCTACTCTAGCTTAGTCAACATATCCATATCACACAATGTTTCTTCACCCTATTTTTTTCTCATGTTTGATATCAATAAAGATATATTCAATTTTTTCAATTAAAATCCAATGTCTTATACAAAGTTGATCCCATGACTTCAATGACCCTCCCCATTCCATCTGATAAGAGCACTGCAAATTTATCAACTGATATAATAGATTTAACATTCAATCTCCATCTGATAATGGGAGTCATAAACTTTATTTGAAAAAAAACACATAAAAATGCTCAACTATAATTACAATAGCACTACAATCAAATTATCTAATAAACCTAAGCTAAACTAAGCTAATCCCTGTGTTGACGCTTTGCCACCAATTCCACAGATGACTTGATAAAATCGTCAAATTCGAATGCAACAAAGGTTCCGTCTTCTGTAAAACATGAAGATACGCTGGACTTTAATTCGCCTTGTGCATGCTTTCTTGTCTTCGAGTCTGAGTAGAGGCATGGGATTTGGTAGGTGGGAGAGTGTGGTTGCATTGCCGTGCTGACATTCAAGGTACCTACATGCTAAAGGGTGGTTATAAGTTATCATTCATAGTCCTTTGCCGTATATTTCATATATAAATAGTTTTACATCGTTTCCTTGGTATATATATCCAACAAAGGTTTCGTTGTTTTCAACAAATCGAGAATACATGAACGATGCCACTTGCAAAAGCCAGTAAGCAATCACACAACCAAGCACACCAAATTTGCCATCATGGAGCTCCTTCTTTTGTTCATATAAAAATAATCCAGCGCCAATAAACACAAAGACATAGCCCAGTACAAGCTTGCAATACGTATGTTGATGACTTCGGCTATCACCCCACTGGTTTTCAATGCACTACCAAATATAAAAAATATACTGCTATTGATGAGTGCACTTATATTTCCCAATCGAAGTAGTGATTCTACAGCGGGATGGGGATTGGGGTTCTTACCTTGGCAAGCTGATCATACAAAGTATTTTTCAACTGGATGGAATCATTTGTGCTGGTGACTTTTGACTGGTTCATCAGACATATGCTGTCCTATCGATCAAAATATAAACAGCGCAATGTTTGTGGACTGATATTTTCTGTAAGCATGCTTTTACTCAGTATCGTTTTACCTGATAATGATGGACTTGGCCCTGTTGGCATTTTTTTTAAAGAAGTAGTGGCAAGGAGACAGAAGTCGTCAAAAAAAAAGGGGGGTGTTTCTTTTCTTATTCATTTAAGCGCAAAAATTGAAGGACCGACAATTTATTTTTACAAAGTGAGGGAAGGATATATACAATGGAGCTAAAAGGTGATGGGATAAAAAAGCAATAGATGATATGTATAACTATATGGGAGGGGGTTGTTGATTATCGTCTAAGAATATTGACTAGTAGGTTCGATTTGCAATTGATGATCCGTGATACGATTTGATTCAGTAGTAACAGTAGGATTGTCTGCACTATTGTCTGAAGAAGGGGAAGCTGGAGAAGCAGATTGAGAAGCAGATGTATAAGGTGGTGGATTGGGAGAAGAGGATAGGCTATGTTGTGTAGACTCCATTTCAGAAGGTGTATTTGTACTGCAAACGATTCGTCGTGCTGCTGATTTGTAGGTAGCGATTCTTCGTCAAGGGTAATCAAAACCGCGTCAGGGTCAGCTGTAGATTCATGTTGTCGCAAAATCCTTTGGCGCTGCGAAGATCGTACGCCATTGTTGTTGGAAGATGATGACGCTGTACCAGCTGCTAGTAAAATCGTATCGTTTTCCAATCCATATGCAGGTGGAGGAGCTAGTGTACCGTGCGATGGCGCCAGACCCCATTTTTTCACATTTGCTTCCACAAATACGAACCCCATTTGGCCTAGGTTCACATGTACTTGGCAGGGTCCATTGGCACCAATTGTCGGAAATAGATTCCACCTTAATCCAGTATAAGCATCCGCTAGCTTGCGCCCATTTCGAGTAAAAAACACTGTGCCAGTCCGATGTCGATAGCCCACACCAATCACATCGCCATGATTGAAGGTCAGACCGTAAGGTTTTCCATTGAAGGGAGAGCTAAAGTACTTGCAGCCATTGTCCGAAAAATAACCAATCGAAAACGGATTCCAGCCAGGAAGACGCCAGCTAGGATAAGGTTTGGTGGCCACACCAACAGAGACCGTAGTTGTATCTGGTTTTTCAAACATCTTGGCCTAAAAAAAAAAAAAAAAAAAAATGGTAAGTTCATGCATTTTCCGTTACTAATGAGGATCTCACAAATTCACATCCAAAGACCTACCTCCCAATAATAAACTTCTTGATTTCGAGGGAGTGGTAGGTTAGTTTGGACACTGCATTCACCGTGCACAAACTGTACTTCCGTACGCGCAGCCACAAAGCATTGTGATTCCGGCTCCCAATCGAATTCAAAAGCAGATACACCCTTTTCTTGAATTGACACAAGCTGATGAGTAGTGAGATCCGTTGGAACGCTGTCGGGAGGGTGTCGTTCTTGCCATACTAAAAGAATACATAACGGATTTATTAGTATACTTCCTTGTGCTTGATGTTACATAATATCATCTAAACACTAATCTCCCTCCACTCCCCTCCCCTCTCCACACACACGTACCCTTGACGTTTGTTTGTTGTTTTGGCTTGAGTTGAATTCCCTTTAGCCTAGCACAATCAGACAATACATAAAATCTTCTGCCCCTCCCCCTCACTCTGTTTCGCATTGTAATATGACTTTACCTTTTGAACGTTCATAGCTGAGCCGGGCATCTTCTGGCAAGTCAGCAATAAGTTGATCAGTGTCCACAGGCCAGTCATTGAAATCCGCGTCAGCACCAGAATGTAAGGGTAGCTGAATAGCAGATCGAGTGAAGCATAGAAGGAAGACCGTGATAGCAAAGAAGACGATTATACCAACGATAAAAATCCAGGCATAGGTGTTCAACATGATACATAAAACAGTATAAGCGTGTGAGTGGAGGTTTAAAAATGAATGGCTAGACTAGTTGGTATATAAAAATATGACTGGCACAAAAAAAAAAACGGGGATGTGGGAGGGACAAAAGGTGGAAACAGTAATAAGACAGATAATTGTGATAAAAAGTAATAATCGGAAGAATAGAGAATGGAAAGAAAAGGAAGACGGAGAAAAAAAGGAAGGCAGCACAACAAAAGGGAAGCAGTACAAAAAAGGCAACCGCTGATATAACTGCTGGGGCTTAAATAAACCTAACACACTGTCCAAAGGCAGACAAGACATGAGAAAGACTATAAATCGATTTATTTATTGAAGTAATAACAACTGTCAACACTAATCTAAACGGGTGATGGTAAGAGGGGATCCATTTCATAAGGCATGAGAGAGACTAACGGGACATTTCTCATTGAAGTAAGAAAAAAAAAAAAAAAAAGATACTTCACTGAAATGTTGATACAAACTATGACACACTAACACTAAACTAAGCTAATGAAGGGGTTCCAAAAGGCAACTAATGGTGGTCCCCGATCCTAAATCCAAAATGAAAGGGTTTCCCCATGAATCTTGTAATCCCTGAGTTGAAACCCCTTCTAAACTAGTCCTGACACTAATCTAAGGTCACCATAATCTCGAAGAAGTTGGAGGTGAAGAGAAAAAAAAAAAAAAAAAAAAAAAAAAAAAAAAAAAAAAAAAAAAAAAAAAAAAAAAAAAAGGGAACAGAATGAAAAGAGAGCAGGAAAAAAAAGAAAAAGAATAGAAAAAAAAAAAAGAGGTTAAGCGATCAATAAAAATCATGTGTGCGGGTTTTGAAATATTTTCTGTGGCGCCCTTCCTTCTGGCACCATTACCCTAATAGCCTTTTTCATTTTGATGAAAAAGCCACAAAATAATATTCCAAAAAGTTGTTGCATTGCTATATATAGCATGGCTACACACATCAGAATAACTATATTACCCACAATAGCGATGTAATTTCGTTTTCCAGTTGATATCGCGACTGTTGGTTTGTACTCCTAACATCTATATAGGGTAATCCCCACTCTTGTTCAACCACTCTCCCTCCAGAAAAAAGGCAGACAAGATGTAAAAAGTAATGAGTCGATGATATCCAAAGAAGATTTGTATTTATTAGGAGTGGTATCATAAAAATAGAAAGATGGATGTGGATATGGATGTAAAGATAATAAATAAATATTTAAATAAAAAAATAAAAAAAAACTAAAACTAATACTAATACTAATACTAATAAACAATAATAATGACTGTAATGGAATAGGGTAATAAACTAATGATAGAATACATATAATAAATAAGTAGTAAATACATAAGACAAATATAAAAAGGTAAAAGTTACAAGAGAGGGTGATCATCAATGAATAAAAACTTGTTCATTGTGCGTGGATTAAAATATCGGAATCTTGCTGCTTGCTGACGTTGAGATGGTTGTTTCTTGGTTGACAAGGATTGTTTTCTATTAGTTGGACAAAAGGAAATAAAATCGGAAGATGATGTTGAGGTTGATGCTTTTCTGTTTGCTGTGACTTCTGTAACGGTTGGTTGTCGTTGCTGTGGTGATGATGATGTTGATGCTGGTGGGAAGGACATGACAGAGAGAGATAATGAGGTTGAATCAAGTGGTGATGATGATAATGCTGATGCTGATGATGGAAGGTCGATCTCTTTCTTGATAGGCATGCTGAAATCATGTGAAGACTGCTGATGATGAAGAGTGGTTGCGGTATCCAATTGATTGTGTCTATTGATTTCATCCTTTAGCCAATCGCTGACTTGTACCCAGTCCTGGCGGCCCATCTTGAATTCCGAGGATGCTTGCATGATGGACAAGGCCTTGTGTAATCCAAAAGTATAATCATCCATACGGATATCTTTTAAAAGAATATCGCGGTCGGTTGGGGAGGAGCAATTGCGGTAAACATCCATGCTAAGGGAGATCAGTTCACCGGCACGCCAAAGTTCATCGCGATCAAATGCGCATCGTCGACTATCTTCATTGCAAGAGCTGATGGTTCGGAGTTGGATCAGAGCCGTCTTGAGGCATACATTTAGTGATTGGAGAGCCACTGGTGTTGGATGAAGATTGGTGGCATCCGGCAAAAACGGCATGTGCAGAATAATTCGCGTGGCATTGAACTCAATGTTGACACGGACACACACCATAAAGAGATCATCACACCCATAAACAAATCCACTATCCAGTTGGAGATAACGTGGTAGTTCTTGATACATTTGGAGAAGTTGATCATCATACTGTCGCAATTGTTCAGCTGTCATGTTGTCTTGTTCGTATACATCGGCGATCACATCAGATTGGAATTTCCACCATTTCAAACAATGAATATCAGCCAAAACGCCGTGTTCGACTTCATCAATATCTTCTTCATATATTCTTGGCATGTCCACCTGACCCTTTCGATTGGTTAGAGGAGTATTCCTTGGAACACCGGTTGAATATCTATGAGTATAATATATACAAGGGAGATTAAAGTCAAATTTTAGCTGGCAAGTTAGGAGGGTAGGAAATTCAGTATTTACTTACAGATAAAAGTCAATTGACCAAGCAAACCACCATAAGCGAGTATCCATTTCCTTTTCAAAAGAGTCATTGTCATCATCCACCATTCTAGGATAAATATCCAGTTCCAAGAGAGCACAAGTGGCCATTCCAGAATAGTGGTGCCGACGGTCAGGTTCAGCAGTACAGCTCATAAATAGAAGGGCCGCCACAGTCCACCGGTCAGGAGAGTCAAAATAGATTTCCAAGGAATTTCGTGCCCGATCAAAAAAGAGGTCCTTTTGCTGCAGCACCAGATCTTGATCATGTTTGAATATTTCCAGTCCAGGTTTTGTATGATGGTTGACAGTGTGGGCGAATACTAGAGCACATATGGCATTCACAATCAGACTATTCATAGGATCCGGTTCGGCATGGTACCAGGACATAAATTCGGATTTGTTAATGATGGGTGAGTTGCGCACCCAGCAAGTAAAATAGGTTTCAATACAAGCATCCCCGATTTGTCGTAGTGATAGAGATTTCGACCGGGAGGACGATGGAAGGATCATATGGCTAAGGTTGCAGACACTGGCGAAAAAGTTGACAGGCTTGGATTTATAGAGTTTGTTGCGATACAGTGTGATGCCTGTTGGTGTAGATAGTGATGAGACGGTTTGCTGTTGTTGATGTTGATGATGATGATGGTTGTTCGGTACAGGGGTTGGAATAGAAGGACAAAGCTTACTGAAGGCATCGACAAGTGATCGTAATTCGGTAGCATTGGACACTTTAGCTTCGACGTTGACACCAGTGGAGGTATAAGCGATGCTGCATTTGTTGAGAATATCTCGTACACGGCAAAGCTCAGTGGTAGCAGTAGAAGACGAGACGGATGAGAGTGAGGTTGAAGTCGAGGTTGATGTGTTGGTAGCAGTGGTAGTTGTAGTTGTGGCAGTAGAATAAGTATCAGCATCCTCTTGTGAAACAGCAGTAGTTGGTGAAGAGTAAAAAGTGGGTGAGGTCAAAACGTCGTAGTCAGAAGTGGGTGAGGAGGAGAATTGAGAAGGAGTCGATATTTTTCGTTGTCGCTGCAATGCCAAGTAGTCTGTGTTGATTTTGTGAAAAGGGGCTTGATATCCGTTCATTGAATTTGGTTTCCATTGGTTTATATCAAGAGAGTTGTTTGCTGGTGGTGAATGTGATTCGAATGGTTGAGTGTCCCAAATATGAGAAGTAGGCGCGAATTGGTATCCAGCATCTTCGGGATTCTCCCAAAAGCCATCACAACGTAGCCGCTTATGAGAATGTTCAACAGTATCAAAAGGCATGCTTCAAAAAAAAAAAAAAAAAAAAAAAAAAAAAGTAGAAAAAGAAGGAAAATAGTATAAGAAAAAGTGAGGAAAGGGAGGGAAAAAAAGGTGGGAAAGTATTTTTTTTCCCCTCTTCATTTTAAAATAGGCAAAAAGGTAACACCACCCACTGTTGCACGTTATCTCATTTTATCTGCGGCATTTAAAAAGAAGTCGGGATGGAGTGAATGTTCTCCATTATTATTATTTTATTATTATTATTATCATTATTATTATTATTATTAGTATATATTTATCGACTCCCCAGGTAGATCGCTTTTTAGTCGATAAATATATTGAGGTACAATTATTTTTAAGGTGGCACATCAGACATCCAAAGAACTAGGCAGTTTTTGATAAGCAGGTTATTTCGATCAATTATTGATAAATGTCAAAATCGAAAAAAGAGTGAGATGGAGGTTTTCCCGACAACCAATCACCACCATTCATTCATTATGAATTTTGTTCAACAATGTTTTTTTTGAAACAAGCATTTTTGTGATAAATGATAATGACAGGAAACTATTCTAAATTTAAAAAGAAAAACCAAATCTATCCAAGTATCTAATATGTGGGTAATTTGAGTCGGTCCTATCGCGCAAGATATCCTTTTTTTCACACCACTGAACTCCATTTGACTTATCTTAGTTAGAGGTTACACAAATAGATAGTTTTTTGCACCATACAAAAATCGTCATTTAGTATGATTGGTTGATTACCTCTCGGTATACATCCCATTTGTCCTTGTCAATTGTGCTTTGCTCATTTCAATCACCGCCACCCTTTTATTTCAGGGGTTGAATAATCGAATAGCAACAGTAAAATAAAATAAAAATGATTTTATTCATAAAATAGAGTCTATGCAATGTTATTTGTCTGGGAATATTCATATGAAGTCTATTTTTTTTTCTCTCTTCTTTAATTCAGAGATACAGTTACATATCACGCACTCACATGAGAAGGTATGGTGCGACTCCGACTTCGCCATTGAAGCATTTTGTTACCAATCATCAATAAGGTCCAATGGACTGGCACCAAACCTTGTTCCTCCATTTTTCTATTTTTTATCGTGACAAAATAAAAATAAAAAGAAGGAAAAAAGGGTTATGGTGCTATATGATAGCGTCGATCATCCTACCCGAGGAAGTGCTAAATCAGTAAAGGCTATACCAAGTTAATAACCATACATGGTCTGTGATGCTGATAGCATTCTTTTTGCCCATAAAAGGCAGGCTAATCACAGTTTATAAATAAGATGAAGGCAACTTTCAGGAGAAAACAAGAGAAATCAGTTATCATTTCCCGGTAGTTTATATTCATTCGGGATCTTTTGAATGATGCGGGAAGGTTAGCATCATCCCATGTGAAGATGATGATGATGGCTCTGTATAAACGGTGTTATGCTTACATATGTAGAATACTGCATACACTATCATAGCATGGAAAAATTATAATATGATCTTCATTCTGTTATTGAATCGCATCATACCGAGTTTTTTTTTTTCTTTATCTGGAAAAGGATGATCATTTTTGAATTTAAGAATGAATACAAATGTTTAGCTATCGGGTTCTTAGCATTGATGACATTGTTCACACGAATACCAATGCTGTCATACAACCAGTGTACCTTAAATTATCAATAGATTAGCTTGTCATCATCATTTGACCTTGTTCTTAGTTGTTGTTTTTTTTCTTACTGGGAAATTACCATGATTATTATTTCTCGCTCCCCCCTTTTCAGACAAAGCTTGTTCAGGCAAAAAGGAAACAATGGATCATGGTGTCTACTTTCAAATTCTAATTTACCACCTAGATTTAAGCAAATAATTAATTGTAATTCAGTGTTGACATAAAAAGATGGAAGTCATCACATGAGCCAACACGGTCTTTATGCATTGCTTTAGTTTTTCATGCTATATGCCATGCCTTGGTAAAAAATTGTTGAGGTTTTCTTTGATTTTTAAAATGCCGACGGTGGTCCCCACCAAACGCGATCTAAATATTTTTTTTTAATTTCCTTTCCCCTGGTTTTTTTTTTCTTTTCCTTCTCTACTTTTATTTTATTACTCATTTATTAATACAGCAAACAATGCCTGGCGGTGGACAAGATCCTAAAGAAAAACAAACTCCTAAGGAAAAGGTGTGTTTAATCTGTATTGACGGATGGGGTGTTGCTGAAGAAAAGTTTGCCAACGGTGATACCATTCGTAACGCTGAAACACCTGTAATGGATCAATTGGAAAAGGAACAAGCTTATGAAGATATTCATGCGCATGGCCGAAGTGTTGGTCTTCCTACTGGTTTGATGGGTAACTCTGAAGTAGGCCATTTGAATATTGGTGCTGGTCGTGTTGTCTATCAGGTATGCTGCTGTTTTTCTTGTTTTTCTGGGTTCAAAAATAAAATACACCCAACAAAAATATAGTTGACCGGGGGGGGTGGGCGAGTTAGATCATATGATTCTTACCTTCTTTTTTTAAAAAAAATTATGATAGGATATTGTACGTATCGATTTGGCCATGGATAATCATGAATTCGGATCAGTTGAAAATATCAAGGTTGCTTTTGAACGGGCGAAGAATGGAAACGGTCGTCTTCACTTTTTGGGTCTCCTTTCTGATGGCGGTGTCCATTCTCACATCGATCATCTTATTGAATTGCTCAAGGCTGCAAAGGAAGCTGGTGTCCCTGAAGCTTACATTCATTGTTTCGGTGATGGTCGTGATACTGCTCCCAAATCTATCACCAAGTACTTGGCCAAGCTCCAAGATACCATCAAGGAAATCAACTATGGTAAGATCGCCACTATCACTGGTCGCTACTATGCTATGGATCGTGACAAACGCTGGGAACGTGTGCAATATGGATTCGATGCCATTCTCTATGGAAAGGGTGACAAGGAAGATGATGCTATCAAGGCCGTGGAAAAACGATACGAAAACGGCGAAACTGATGAATTCTTGAAGCCTATCATTTTGGATGCTGAAGGAACCGTGCAAGAAAATGATACTCTTTTCTGCTTTAACTTCCGCTCCGACCGTATGCGTGAAATTACTCAAGCTCTTGGTATTGCCCCTTGTCCTTGCAAAGGTGATGTGCCCAAAAACATTGAAATCTTCACCATGACTCAATACAAGGCCGATTTCCCCTTCAAGGTCGCCTTCCCTGCTCAAGAAATGGACAACGTGTTGGCTGAATGGCTTGGCAAAAACGATATTCCCCAAATGCATATTGCTGAAACTGAAAAATATGCCCATGTCACTTTCTTCTTCAACGGTGGTTCCGAAGCTCAATTCAACCAAGAAGAACGTGGTTTGATCCCCTCCCCCAAGGTGGCTACCTATGATCTGCAACCTGAAATGAGTGCCCAACCTGTCGCTGACCGCGTGGCTGAAGAAATCGCCTCTGGCAAGTATCCCTTCGTGATGTGCAACTTCGCTCCTCCTGACATGGTGGGTCATACTGGTGTTTATGAAGCTGCGCTCAAGGCCGTCCATGCCACTGATGCTGCTATTGGTACCATCTACGACGCTTGCAAGAAGCATGGTTACGTTTTGTTTGTTACTGCTGATCACGGTAATGCCGAAAAGATGTTGTCTGATGATGGAAAGAGTCCTTTCACTGCCCATACATGCAACCCCGTGCCATTTGTCATGGCCTCTGACAAGGGTTATTCATTTGTCAAGGACGAAAAGGCCGCCTTGTGTGATGTCGCTCCTACTATCCTCCGTGTTATGGGTCTAGATGTGCCAAAGGAAATGACTGGCCACAGCTTGTTGAAGGAAAACTAAGAAGGCGAATTTGGACTCTTAGACTGTTTTTTTTAGTATTTTTTTTTCTAGTTAGAAATGTATAGTATAGTATAGTATATACTTTAGTGTGTTAGATTTTTGTGAATTATTGTATTTTGATGAAATAAAAGAAAAAAAGGATGATACTCATCCTATTTTGTTGTAATATCATATGATTTTTTGGATGTTGTCTTTGTACATGGTTTTAATATAGAAGTATAGCATGATATTTTATTTTACGAATACGGCACATTGTTTTGATAAAATTTGTGCTATGTCTGTAATGAATTCATGATCGTTTGTACTATTACTGATCTTGTCGATTCATTTTGTTCGAGTTTCCCATGGAATCGTTTTCCCATTGGGCGTAATCATAGCATAAAAGTCAATACTTGGTCATGCAGCCTTTGAGCATGAGAATGTCTTTTTTTTTTTCAAGAATATGTAGCGTGGGTGAAGAAATTCAATCTATGTCAATTGTGATTCAACAAATGCTTTCTCGTCAGAACTTTCCAATGTGCTTCATTCTATTTTTTTCATGCCCCAACTAGGATCATTTTTTAAAGCCACTCAAGAAACCCCTCATCATTATTTTTTGGACTCGAGTATAGCACAGTTGAGTATAGCACCTTTGACGGACCGCTAATCACAACTGTTGGTCGAAGCCACTCCGTACTTTACGGTTGCGCTTTTTTCTACATGCACATACGATGTAAGGGACAATGCCAGTATACATATTCGACAAGACGAGCTACATAAACGTATGGTAGCAAAACGCCAAGACATTTTTTTATTTGAATATATATATGCGTTATAACAAGTAAAGTAAATTATGTCGCCTGATTATAATACTTTTCATGACACCAATAAAAGAGAGTAAGTTATTCTACGGTGATCTACAAACTATTTTGCAGTAGAGGGTAAATTGATTAGGTCGAATTGGTCCAAGCTGGCTGCAGCGGCATCAAGAGAATAGAATAGCCATGCTGCCATTTAAAAATTATCGCAGCTATGTCAGTAAGACGTTAACCACAATCTTGATGATGTTAATTGTTCGAAAAAAGAATAAACGGGGAGCTTCCTTCTAGTGGGCAAAACAATAATCGCTTCGAAGAATCAAAAACCCATTTCATATTCCGCTCACATGGATTTTTTTTTATTTACTCTCCCGTTTTTATTTTTTACCGCTCTCTTTCTTCTTTCCCTTCTTCTTTTTCTTTTTTTTCGTCAGTCAACTTTTTTGAAGTCGTGATGATCTTAGATTAGTATTAGGACTAGTTTAGAAGGGTTTTCAGCTCAGGGATTACAAGATGCATGGGGAAACCCTTCCATTTTGAATTCAGGATCTGAAGGCACCATTAGCTGGTTTTTTGAAGTTGTCATTAGCTTAGTTTAGTGTTAATGTGTCATAGTTTGTATCAACATCTCAATTAATACTGTTCAATAAAATATGTCCTTTTTTTTTTTACATGATTTAATGAAAAATATTCCCTAATTCTCTCTCATGTCTTGTACAATAGATCCTTTTTATACTACCATCACCCTTTTGATTACAGTAGACCTTTGGTGTGCTTCAATAACGAATGTTCGTTCAGTCTTATTACACCCTGCGCAGTATATTAGGTATCTTTCTGCGATAGTGCCTTTAGATTAGAGCTGACCATTCCTCTGAACTTCCATTATCTTCCTGTTAATTCCCTACATACTACCTCCATTAGATCTCCTGTGACAATGAACCTCTCGTCTTTAGTTTAGTACCTATCAGTATACTTCAATAAAATATTTCTTTTTATTAGTTAACTATCCTATGACCCATGTAATAGTGAGAATTTCGTCATTGTTGATCTTGTGTGAGTATCTTATCGAGTACCTGCTTTCTAATTCGCCCACTTTGTCCACTTCAGTTCATCCCTTTCCCCCTCAAAACACCCAAACGACGGCTTAGCAGCGCTGAATCATTTAATATGAAACGTAGGGATATTGTTACTCTATCAATCAATACTAATGAACCTAGGCATTGTCACCAGTGTAATCTTCCTTATAAAATATTATAGTCTTCGCATGATTAGACATATTGCATGCATCAATTCATTGTTTGTCATAATAATGATAATAACCCCCTACCCACAAAGACCCGAACGAAAATCAACGAATCTCTGAGAAGATGCCCAACAAAGTGCGAAATGGACTAGGTATTGATACCCATTCTCTACCTCTCTCCCCATTCCCGCACCACAGATAAAACCCCACTCGAGCTGTCGCCCATTAAAAGCGTCAATACGGTGGGTGTTTAATCTCATCCCATCAAAACCCACGCTTCAATAACAACAACCCTCTGGCACCCATTAGAGTTTTTGTTGTTTTTGCAAGCGTCGGAATGCTTAAATCCCGTAAAGTCCTTTATTTTTTGAATTTGAGACTGTAAGAATGGGAATGTCCTGGACCTTGCCTCTTTTTAGGTTTATATTGTGCGATTCAAACTTCAATGCTATTGCTAAATAAATACTATATTTTTCGAATTTTCCGTGACATCCAACGTTTTTTACGTTCTCGCTGAACTGCGCTATATGATATGGAATTAGGAAATACGATGATGGACAAAGCGGAGCATGCCAGGTACAGGGAATTACCATGTTTGGAGAAAATAGGACCTGTGCGGGGGGTTTGAATTATTTACAATGGGCTGTGAGTATAGGCTTTTGTAAGGCCCAAACAAGAAGTTGTTTTAAAGTGATCAAATATAGCACAATTTATATTTACCAAAAGGCGAGGCGGATGTATAGAGAATAAGAAGGATCGATGATGCCGAAGATGAAAATCAGTCTTACACTATAGATTTCTGACAATCATGGGTATTCTTTTTTAAAAAACAGGCTCCGCTTGTTTATTTTTTATTTTTTTGCTTCTTTTTTCACTTTTGCTTTAAATCACAGTCATTGTCATGGCACGAAACTGTACATGCCAGATCTTTGGTATTAGCAAACAACTTCATACCCGAACCATACTGAGTAATGTGACCAGATTCCCAACCAGATACTATGCGACAGGTGGATCGATCCCGAAAAATACGACAAGCACTGACATCAATGACGATATTCATCGCATACCCCCACAGCTTGATTACCCCTTCCTAGCCAACAATGCCAAGTCTCTCGAACAAAACATGCTGAGACGGAATTATGACGGGGAAAGTATTCGGCAAGTAGCAGCGCTCTACCAACAGCAACAACAACTACAGCAACAAGTGGATCAATATTGTGAAGAACGCGACAAGGTCAACCAGTTGATTCGACAGGCCAAGAACAAGGAAGAACGAACACAGCATATCGCACAAGGAAAACAGTGGAAGGATCGTATTCGACAACTCACAGATCAGGTGGAACAGCTTCAAATGGAATTGGAATCCCATGCTCTTTTGGTTCCGAACAATACACATCCTGAGGTCCCTGAGGGTGATGAATCAAAGGCAAAAGTTATTCGGATTGTGGGCTCACCTCGAACAAACAGCAGCAAGTCGATGGATGGTGGTGATGGATCTGGGCCGACCACCACTGGTGGTACAACATTTGAATTGAAGGATCATTTAACGTTGGCGGAAAACTTGGATATGGTGAACTTTGAACAAGCAGCTCTGGTGACTGGATCTAAATGGTACTACTTAAAAAACGACGGTGTGTGGCTTGAAATGGCATTGATACAGTATGCGATGGAACAGGCTCACCTGCGTGGCTTTTCGCCTGTGATAGCGCCCGACGTAGTTCGCACCAGCATTGCCTATGGGTGCGGCTTCCAACCACGGAAATCTGAAGCCTCGCAAATCTATAGTGTGACAACCCCAAGCACCATCAACACCTCAGCACCAAAATTATGTCTGGCGGGTACAGCGGAAATCCCCTTGGCTGGCATGTTTGCACAACAACTGATCAAGGAAGAAGAATTACCTCGTAAAGTGGTTGGCTTGGGTCATGCTTTTCGGGCAGAAGCGGGCCATGGATCTGCGAACGAGCGTGGACTTTATCGGGTGCATCAATTCTCCAAAGTTGAACTGTTTACTGTTACTACTCCGGAACAAAGCCGAGATATGATGGAAGAATTGCGATCTCTTCAAGAACACATGTTTACTGAACTTGGTCTATGCTTTAGGTAACGACAAGAAACGAAAAAGGAAAAAGAAGAAGTAAAAATTATTCATCGCTTTTTTTTTTCTGGTTAGGGTCTTGGACATGCCGACGGAAGAATTAGGTGCTAGTGCTTACCGAAAGTATGACATGGAGGCATGGATGCCTGGCAAGAATGATTGGGGCGAGGTAAGAAGAAGAAGATAAAAATATATAGTATATCGTACGTGGCTGATGATATTATGGTACATGGAATTTTGTTTAGATTTCCTCAACATCAAACTGTACGGATTATCAGACTCGACGATTGGATATACGCTACTTATCGAATGAATTCAAGGAAAATGTGGGCAGCAAAGATGTTCGTGTACCGTGGCATATCAAGGAAAAGTGGGTCCACTTTTGTCATACATTGAATGGAACAGCCATGGCGGTGCCTCGTGTGATCATTGCTCTCCTGGAAACTCATCAACAACCTGACGGCTCTATATTGGTGCCGCAAGTCTTACGAAAATGGATCCCTGGTCAACCTAGTGTGCTGACGAAGAAAACAGTTTAGAATAGTAGTGTAATGTAGTTTAGTTTAGCTTTAGATTTGATATTATTATTTATATGTTGATTTGATGAAGAAGATGTATGTAGTATAGTTAGTCCTCTTACAGTATGTATAGTTAAAAAATAAATGTTACCCCTTGAAATATATTTTTCTAATGAACTTATTATTATTAGCTGATTTTTGCGGTGCTTGAAATATCTTATCGTTGGGGCGGATCAGTGTAAAAGGCGTCAGAAACAAAATATTCAGTGGGATGAACACATTTTTACGAAAGGAATGATTTATCATATATAATTAGGTGAGGGAACATATGAATGGTGAGTGATTTAGTATTTGTGATCTACAGTTTATTAACTTGATTTTCATACTATGACTCACTTTATTTTGTAATAAATGTGTCTGAATTTGTGATGAAATCACCAAAAAAAAAAAAAAGAGGCTTCAAAGGGTGATGCATATCTTGTATGATTGGTGTGCTCCCACTTCTGAATCGGGAATTAAAAAGCATAGCGCGCTAACCTATACACCACCACACACACGCATGCACGCTTTTTTTTTCTCTAACAAATTTTCCCAAGCCGCGGACATTAAATATTTCCTTCACTCTGATTCTCCCACTCTTTTTTTACGCTTGGGATTTTTGGTCTCCCTTTTTTGCTTCTCTTTTCCTTTTTACACACTTTTTATATATATCTTTTATATACAAACTACTCGTAAGTTACTGTTTTCCACTTTCAAATTGTGATGGTGATTTAATAAAGTGATAGTATCAACCATAACCTGTGTTTTATCGCATATACTGCCAAACAATAAAGCTCACATTTTAGTGCTTTTTTTATAGAAATGGCTAAAGACACAAAGAAAGACACCAAGGTATCAGCCAAGCGCCAAAAGAAGGATCCTAATGCCCCCAAGCGTGGTCTCTCTGCTTATATGTTCTTCTCTCAAGCGAACCGAAACAAGGTCAAGGAAGAAAACCCTGATGCCACCTTTGGTAAGCTATTAGACTTAATAAGAATGATCTTGCAATGAAGAATAATGATTGATTATATCTTTTACGCGTATTGATCACATATTTTGTTTTTCATCCACTTTTCTTAGGACAACTTGGTAAAATCTTGGGACAAAAATGGAAGGAAATGTCTGATGAAGAAAAGAAGGTAAGGGAAAAAAAGCAGAAAAGTACCTCAATGAAAAAAAAGGGTCAAGTTTATCTAATCCTATTGTTGTTGTTTTTTCGCCGACGCTGCATTGATAGCCCTACCACCACCAAGCTGAAAAAGACAAGGCTCGTTATGAAGCTGAAAAGGCCAAGACTGTAAGCCATGATATATGAAAAAGGGGGGTGAGGGAGATTGGTAGGGGGGCGATAACAGGGTTGGGGGTTGTTTGGTTGGGCAAAAAAAAAAAAATACCGAATAGGTCAGACCAATCACACTCAAGGGGACGAAGGGGTGTAACGCGCTTTTTTTTTTTTTTATGTGAACGTACTAAAAAAATTCCCTTTTTTTTTTTACAGGCCTAAAGGAAAAAAAAAAAAACGCGCAAGCACATATTGATATTCCGACCACATTTTACGCTTATCCTCTTCACCAAACCATTATTTTATTTTTTACCACTTCTGTCATGACATATTTTATCGCTTCATCTCACTTTTTATCTTATTTTATTCTTTTGAAATAAAAACTATCTTAAAAAAAAAGAACACAAAACAACTCTGCTTGGTTAGGCTTGGTAACCGTTGCAAAAATTTTGTAGGGCTGATCATGATTCAATCCCAGCCTCTTTTTTTTTTCTTTTGAAAAATGAAATTGCACTTTTCTTCCTTTCTCATTTTATTTCGACTAGGCCTGATTTGATATTAATTCCATTCACATATATTTTATTGGACAATATGTGTATACAAAACTAGTTATTGGAAACTTTTGATTTGGTGCGCAAGATTGATGAATTAAAATGTTGTCTTCGTAGCTTCTACTTCCGATCTTCGAAAGTGTCCCTGTTTGTATTCCCCATTGTGTAAACCAACATCTCCAATGGTTTTTCTGGTACTCCAATATAGCTAGCTATAGGTCGGCTTTGGTGACGCCATTGATGAATGAAACAGGATGATATGGCCTCGCTATAACTAGGGTTGGTAAGAATATATGAAAGGATCAGGAGTACGGTATCAGATTTATAAACATTATGTATTTTGTTTAGTTTCAACACATAGGGAAAGAATTCAAAACCCATGATTGTTTTTCACAGCATCGCTGATCATTGTCGCCTCTGTATTTTGCATGGAAATATTGGGATGAAGTCGACCAGCCAGTCTTCGAAGATTCAGGGGTAACTCAAACATGGATGATAGTTTCCAGAAGAACGCCATATTGAAGCAAACTACAGGTACTTTAGGCAAAACTTTACGGTGTACTGTCAAATATGGTGATGCTTGTAAGTGTCTTGTGAAAAAGGAGAAAGAATTAGGGACTTCATTCTAAATTTTGACATTGATCTTTTTTTTTCAGTTTAGTCATCCTCTCTGTATTACCGCCACCAAGGGGGAGAGGCAAGAGAAGATCAAGCTCTTGGAAACCTATATTATATTACTGCCAGCGGTGTAATTAGATTTAGAATATATTAGATATTAGTGAAGTGCATTATTACCTTTAGATTTATTTTTATCTTTGTGAATAAAACATGCTAATGAACAAAAACTGAAAAGGGGCCATAGACGACCAAGGGTATTATTTATTGGGATGTGACTTGGGGGCGGATGCGTTTGAATAGAACAGGATCATCATACATATTGGAAGAACTGGAACGAGTAGCTTCCCTAAACAAGGGGAAATGCGGGAAGAAATGCCGATTTCTGTATACTGAATCAGGAATTACGCTTTTTTTTTTTTTTTTTTTTTTTTTTTTGTGAAAGAGCAGCTTTCTTCGGTTACGACATTGATGATAATGATGGTATAAATTTCGTATGGTTTTGCAGGTTATAGTGTTGGCAAGCTGATTCTATACTTGCTGAAAGGAGAAATCATCGGAGCTTGAACATTCGGTCTACAAATACACCAATGCAATTATGGGTAAATTTCTGTCGTATCCGTTGATGATAATAGGAGAACTCGATGGATGGAAATGGCAAGTACGTTTAAAGGAGAAACATAACTATGCATAAAAGAAAAGGCTCCGGGGTTATATAAAAACGAGGAAAACAGTAGCGGAAAAGACATTCTTTTGGTCGCTTCTTTTCTCCTCACCATCTCTTCATTTTTCTCTCTTTTTTTTATTTTTATTTTTTATTATCGTCATGCCTCTATATTTCATTCTTTTATGGTGCTCTATTTATGTTTGTGGGCTCGTGATTGGTAGCAGCACTGATGGAGTACATGTGATTCCATTAAAATCATATCGAGCGTCTTCTATACCAGCTAGTGTAGCATCAAAATTAATTACTGAGGAAACTGCTGAAGGCGGCGAAGAGCCATCAGAAGTGGATAATTCAATCCCCTCTTTACCTGCAGACACCTACGGCTCAGGATCAAGCAAAATTAACTCATTCAAAGACGTTTTGTGGTATACTACTATTACGATCGGAACTGGGGAAGGACAGCAACAATTAACAGTAGATGTTGACACTGGATCAGCTGACCTATTTATCCCTGGATCGATGTGTGGCGCTTCATGCAATGGCCATAATACTTACGATCCAACAAAATCAGCAACAAGCGAAGAAAGTATCAATTCGTTTGGACTCAGTTTTGCTGATGAATCCTATGTGAATGGCACAGTCTATCGAGACACTGTGTCCTTGGGTGGATTAGTGGTGGAAAAACAAGCCTTTGGTGTTGCCACAGTATATTCTCAACAAATGAAAAAAGATACTTTCGCACCTGATGGTTTGTTTGGACTTGGATTTGCCAGTTTGTCCCATATAGGAATGACACCTCTCCTTGATAACTTGTATAATCAGAGGAAAATTAAAGCACGTATTTTCGGAATCCGGCTGGACAGGTCAGGCGCTGACGGTGAACAAGGTGAATTGACCCTGGGAGGCTACAATGAACAGCATGTTCAAGGAAAAATAGTATACGCTCCTGTAACTGATGCAAAGTTTTGGCAAATTGAATTGGATTATGTGAGTGTCGGAAAACGGTTGTTGGCATCAAGACAAAAATTTGTAGTTGACACTGGTAAACACCCCGCCCACACAAAAAAAAAAAAAAAAAAAAAAGAATAGGTAACATCCGCACCATACAGAGCATTAATTTGTTTCCTATTTTTTTTTTTTTTTCTCTTCTATAGGTTCAACATTAATTAATGCCAACGAAGTGTTTGTCAAAAATCTATACTCTAGTATACCCGGTGCTCGACGACTAGCTAATAGTAAATATTGGACAGTGCCTAAAGCTAAAATCCCCGTTTTAGTGCTCACTATTGGTGGTACCCAATTTACCATTGATCCATCCAATTTTTGCACTGGGCCCGATAATGACAGCGCTGATGGCACTGATAGATGTTATGGTGGTATCGTAGCCGATGTCGAGCCAAATGCTCCATGGATTGTAGGCGGTATTTTCCTAAAGAATGTCTATAGCATTTTTGATATGGATCAAAAAAGGATCGGGTTCAGCCAGCTAAAGAATATACAGCCTACCGATCAATAAAGTATGATGTGTTTGTAAGCATTAGAAAGTATAATAAATAGTTCTCTGTAACATTATTTCTTCCCACTCTAGCAACCGTAAATCATCTAAAAAAAATAAAATAAAATAGCCTTCATGTTAATAATATGGTGTTAAGAAATACAGTCTATCCTTTTCTTGTTCAATTAAAGCATGATGTCAATAGGCTGCATTATCTTTACGGCATGCTGGGATTTAATATTTGCCTTGCTTTGAGTTTTATTTTTAAGCTTTCTTTCTTTTTTTTTTTCTCTCTCTCTTTTCTTTTTCTCCCATTTAGTTTCATCTCTTCTTCATATATCTCAATTTAGCTATTCATCTTCTGGGTTTTACCATCTATTGCATCTAGTCTATTTATATCATACTAATACCCAGCCTTTACAAAGTATATCCCCTTTTTTTTGCGCACTCAATGGCTAATCGAAGGTCCCATCGAAACTCTACTGTGGCCATCTCTGCATCAAGTATTATTGGCGTCCACTTCAAACTTGGTAGGAAAATAGGTGAAGGCAGTTTTGGCATTATATATGAAGGTAAAAATAGAAGAACGCGTTAAGTCGTGGAAGAAGAATCTGAGACAGCAAGTATAGGGGTTGCTTTTAGAAAGACATACTGTACTCTGAAGCCTCGACAGTTGTTAGTTATTCTTTACCTTTAATCATATTCAACTCACATTTTTATATTTATATTTCTTTATTGTTTTATTTAGGTATCAACCTATTGAACAACCATCAAGTAGCTATCAAGTTTGAACCACGAAAATCCGATGCTCCTCAATTACGGGACGAATACCGAACGTACAAGATTTTAGCTGGACTACCGGGAATCCCAAGTGCTCATTATTTTGGACAGGAAGGCTTACACAATATATTGGTCCTGGATATGCTTGGTCCCTCTTTGGAAGACTTATTTGATATGTGCTCAAGAAGATTTAGTGTCAAGACAGTAGCTATGTTAGCGAAAAACATGGTAAGTTTAACCCGTCGTTCCCTTCGTCCATACTGATGAAGAAAAAATCATTAACATGCATGCGTTTGTTTTTTGTTAGATTTCTCGAGTCCAAAGTGTCCATGAACGCAATATGATTTATAGGTAATAATGTGTATTTAACAAAGCCATGATCACAGTTTATTGTAATCAACTATTTTATCGCTGTTTTTATTAGAGACATCAAACCTGATAACTTTTTGATTGGAAAACCCTCCACAAAACAAGCAAACAACGTATTTATGATTGATTTTGGAATGGCCAAGCAATATCGAGATCCAAAGACAAAGCTACATATACCTTATCGTGAACGAAAATCCCTTTCAGGAACAGCAAGATACATGAGTGTGAATACTCATTTGGGTCGAGGTAAAACAAAAGAAAAGAATTAGGAAAGAATATGCTCGCCGAACTCACTCTGACTTTTTTAACAACATATACATGCACAAGAACAATCACGCCGTGATGACTTGGAGGCACTGGGACACGTCTTCATGTACTTTTTACGAGGATCTTTACCATGGCAAGGACTCAGGGCGGAAACCAACAAACAAAAGTATGAACGTATTGGCGAAAAGAAGGAAACTACTATTGTGAAGGATTTGTGTGACGGTTACCCTGAAGAATTTGGTATTTATCTTCAATATTCTCGACGACTCGGATTCGAAGAAACTCCCGATTACGACTTCCTTCGTGGATTGTTTACAAAAGTCATGATCAACTTGGGGGAATTAGATGATGGCGTCTATGATTGGAATTTGCTAAATGAAGGCAAAGGGTGGGAAGTAAGTTTTTGAAACACTTGGCATGTGGGTAGGGGTGATAGGAGGGCGGGAAAGTGTCAGGATTCAATTGTCATTATGTATTATCACTCACTAATTCTTTGTTTTTCTCATTATTCTTTTAGTACCAACTGAGTAGACGTCATGGCACCTTGGGCGCATTAAATGCTACAACAAGTGGTGACAACTATGGTTATATCCATCCGACATTACGCCAAACAGCAAAACGACTCTCCAAAGACAAATATCATTATCGTGCTATCCATCAGCCACAGTCTTACCAGCGGATAAACAACAATGCCATCCATGATCGTTCTCAAATGGCCGAATCTCTTCACAAACGGGACTCCTCATGTTGCTGTCTATTCTCTTTCTTTTAGTTTATATCTATCTAGGCTCTTCTATCCCCACTATTACTATTATTATTATTTTTATTGTCGATCGTTTTATTTTCCCTTTCATTTTGTATTCATACCCCCGATACATACCATTAGGCTTTTAATTTTTAGTTTACGTAGCATATACATACATTATACATTTTCTCCTTTTTTTATTTTTATTTACGCCGAATAGATCAATAAATGGTTTACATCGTTAAATGAATAGTTTGGTATTGTTGACATATATGGGGCTTTATTTATGTGTATGTTATAAGTTGAATGGGCTGGGTTTACCTTTTTATTCAATTCACCGTTGCCTTTTTAGAACGATTGTCCTTTTTTTTCAACTCTTTGTTTCACCTTCCAAAAGGAAGCTCTGAAGCAAAGAATTTCTTTCTGGCTTAGGATTTCTGTGCTCCTTGTTATTTGATAGTGCACATTCATATCACACTTTTCTCGGTAAATATCTCTTCCACCGCCTAGTATTATCGTTTTACACGAAAACCGTTCGGGAAGGTATTCGAATTCTGCTTCTCAGTTTTTTTTTTTTTTTTTTTTTTTTTTTTTTCAAAAATGAACACCCTTCCTTTTTTTTCACAGCAAACCAGCTCCATGTAACATTATCATCAAGGTGAGTTTCACTTTTCATGACAACAACCGCCATAATTCATTATCTGTTTCTTTCTCTCATTGCAGCAATTGGTATGATAATGGTACTGTCTTTTTATTTCACAGCAACCAGCTCTACTCAATAGGGGCACCATGGTGACACTCCGTTCTTCTTGTAGAAACTCCACCAACAACTGTCACCTTCCAGCATCGGTAGCATGTTGGTTTATTCTCATGACGCAACCATCATGGATCCCTCTGCACTCCCCATTTCTCTGTAGAATAGTTTTTCACACACCATAGATTATCTTTCACACTTACGTGTTTTTATTACACAATAAAAAAAAACAACTTATACAGTATTTTATTGAAGTGGTTTGGTCTACTCTAGACTAAATGGAGAGTGCTAACAAGGGATCCTATATACAAACATGGAAGAGAGGGAACTTTTTTCTTCTTCATTTATTTTTTAAAGCAAATAAAAAGAGACATATTTTATTTAGATCTAGATACAAACTATGGACAAACTAAGACTAAACTAAGCTAATGAAGGTTCTCAAAAGCCAACGAATGGCGGTTCCAAATCCTGAATCCAAAATGAAAGGGCTTCCTCATGCGTCTTGTAATCCCTGAGCTGAAAACCTTTCTAAACTAATCCTGACATTAATCTAAGTCCAACATAACAACACAGGAGCCACAATCGTGAAGAATTAAAGAAGGAAATAAAGAAAAATGAAAAGAAAGAGAGAAAAAACAGAAGTAGGAGAAAATAAATATTCACGTGGGCGGCATTTGAATATTTCTGTGGCTCTGCTGAACTGCAGTTTCGAACAAACGCCAACGTGATTTCGAAAACCTTTTTCATTTCAATGAAAAAACACAAATAAGGTTCCAGAAGGCCCACGATGTATTGCTAGAGATAATACGGCTATAAATTTCAGAATAATGATGCAATTCTGCTAGTTGTTGACATCGCTATTATGGGTTACCATTGTAAATATCAATTGCCAGACTCACGGAAGTTTAACAATACAGTTCCAATGACTTTCTTTTATTATTTTTAATATTACTAAATATCAAATGAGTTTAATATATGACCATTTATAATTCATCTATACTATCACGTTATATCTTTTTTCTGTCCTCAATAATCCACATCCATATTAATTTATATTTCCACATGCCAGTCGAATAATACTAAATACTTTTGCTTTATTTTAATCGTTTTACTGTTTTATTATTATATTGCAAGCAGTATTAAAAGTACATTGAGTTAGTGTTATTTATCAATTTATGTTAATATTTGCCTCAATAAAATGTATTGCCCTTCTTCTGCATTAATACCTCTTTTGGACTACTGCTGATGTCTATGGTGTCATGAATATGCCTCAAAAAGTTAATACAATTAGGATTTGCCATTATTATGTTGCTTCTAGTCGTTTTCTTGTGTGCTATACCTACTCTTTTTATTATACAATATATCTATGTGTTCAAAACACACTCACTTTCTATGCTGTACCAAAAATCAAAAGATAATAATTGCTGGTCACACCCTGTGAAATCTGATTGAATCAGGATAGCAATTGTAAACATCCAATTTCTCCTCAAAAAGCGTCTTTGACTCCCCATTGACTCACAACCCATGACTGCGTGATATCCAATGTGTATATTCTATAGTCATATCACATAAATATCATAGTAGACTCTGCAGACATGTCATATAACTTGCGATCAGTCTTTCATGAGTTTATTTGGACATACTTTTTATAACCGTGGTTGCAATTCTACCCTGAAAAGGTCGATTTTTTGAAAATCGTTTTGGGTGGAGGCTTTTTCACTTATCTGAAGCATAATAGCATCCCAAATTTATTCTAACCCTCTTTTATATCTAACTTAACAAACCAGTGTTGAAATCAGTTGTCTTGTCATGATGATGAAGCTTGCTGTGTGTGAAGGTAGGTATATTCAGAATAAAACATACTATCCTTTGAGCACAAGACTAATGTAAAACTCAAAATAAAAGATATTTATATATATATTTCATTTTATACAAGAAAAAAAAAAAAGGCCATATAGGATTGGGGTAAATAAAGTTTTTTATTGAAATATCATGAAGGACAGTACAAAAAAAAAAAAAAAGGAGATGAAGGGTTGATTTACTATGTACATAAAACAAATAAATGAAGATATGTCATCACTATCCTAAATGAGTGTGGGGGATGGGAGGGGGGACGGAAGGAGAAGGTGCCTTGATCTATCCTTCATATTCACGGGCAAAATAACTGAGAGCAGATTGTTCGGCAGCATGGATCAATTGACGAATCTCATGCTGGCCTTGACACAATATTTGGATCTATACCCAAAAACAATTTTTTATTATCGTTTGTTCAAATGATAGCCTTTTTTTTTTTTTTTTTTTTACCTCGTTTCTTGCCAGTTGTTGAATGCTATCTCGTGCATTGGGAGTAAGGATTGGTTGTTGGGATTCCTTTTGACGAGCAATGTAGTCCTTGAGGGCTTTGAACGCAGCAGCACCGGTCAGTTCGTTCAACGAGGGATCTTGCTTTTTTTCAATGTAAACCATTCGATAACTGTCACATAATTCTTCAGGTCGAGCGAAAGATGATGTGCGGATGTCTAGTAATAATAGTTATAAAAGGTAAGTAAATCGAAGAGAGATAAAGACAAATGTAAATTAGCATACGTGGTGATGGGCGTAGCAAAGATAATTCATCCTTCGATTTTTCATTTTCAAAAGGTTGAATGAGCCATTGTTGTGTTCTACTGTTGATATCCTTAGAGTTCAAAAAGAGTCCGTTGGTTTCCTTGTAATCGCCACCCTAAGTCAAAAGAAAAAATGAATATGTTTCGTATTATTTTGCATCAAAATGGGAAAGCGAGTTACTTACTCGTATATCTACTACCAAGTGAGGAGCCGCCTGAGGGAAAATAAAACCATCTTTATATTTCCAACGTTGATTATGAGCTAATCCAGGTTTCCTAGCATATTGGATAAGAAGCTTGTCCTTTTTGATGTCTCCACCACGAATGTCAATTACTACGCATATAAAGAGAAGTATAATAGTAATAATGATACAATTAATCTCAAAGTTTCAGATTGTTTTAATAATATGCATGCTATCCCTACTTCATTTATTACCTAGTCCAGATTTTTTGTTGATCAAAAATCCATCTTCATGCATCCAAAGCTAAATTCAAAAAAAAAAAAACCAAGCGCATGATTAGAAAAGCGGTAGAATCGAACATATAATAAAACTGAAGCATCTCCTTTTTATCCCCACTCACTCCCCATTTACCTGATTGATACTATCCACCAGTTTCTAACAAAAAATGTCCAATAAATAAAAAGTTAGTAACAGCCTTACTTCAGTTTTTTTTTCCCTTACCTGAGGCCAAATGATCATGGTTGCATCGTTCTTTAGTCACCAGGGTAGAAGGACAAAAAGGAGAGGAAATAAGGGGGACGAGAAAAATACCCAAATGAGAAGACCAAAACAACAGAAAGGGGAGATATGGTATACAAATAAAGGAGATATATATAAAAAGGTTAAGATATACAACATTAAGTAACAAAAACGTTGTTGGGAGAAAGGAAGGGAGGCAATGACAAAGAGGGAGGGGGCGTGGGGAGTTGTTTGTGTTGAGGGGGGTGTATATATCTTTTTTCTTTTTCTTTTTGCTTACCGTCATAGCACCACCATTAACATCAACTGCCATTGATTGTTGTTTACATCGCATAAAAAAGAAACCATCAGGAAAGGCATCAACAGACGCCAATTCCTTTTTTCGCATCATCATACTGTTGTAAAAAAAAAAAAAAAAAAAAAAAAAAAAAAGTCGGGTAAAAGGAGAAGAAAAGAAAGACGCGCAAGATTTAATTGATTTCTTCGATTTGCGGGCGGGATTTCAAATTGATCTGAATTTTTTTTTATGCCATGAATCCGTTTGTTAATTGACATTGTGATAAGGATGACTACACGTTCGGTTTTAAGATAACCCCATACATGAGCATGAGCCAAGAGAAAAAGGGGAGATGGTGATTTTTTTTCGAGCTTAATTATTTTATTTTCTCGAGTGCAAAAAGGAAAAAAAAAGGAGAATCATCAAGACTCTGTATTATAAGGATAGTCTTTTTTTTTATTACTATCATTATTATATTTCTCTTTTCCTATTTCCTTCGTAACTTTGTTTTTAAAAAATGAATCGATACATACCTATACCGAAGAAATCAATGAGTTTTGTTCAATATATCTTTTTTGTCTGTCTATTTGTGTTTTGCTTTTTTTCCAGTTGGGAAGTACAAACCCGGTCCAAAAAGATCATGAGTAAGTAAAAGAAAAGCAAACATAATTCCCTTCTCTTTCTCATATTCTTTTAATTAATTATTAGTCTGTCCTACTACTATCAACAAAGATATTGCCATTCAGGGTCAACGAATCGTTATTGAAGGAACATCATGCGTTATCAGCACAACAATTGATGATATCAAACTCCGCCAGACCCCTTTTTCTTCTACTATTCCTTCAGGACCGCCCTATACCATCATCACAGCCGCTAGTGCCAATCATTTATGCGCGTTAGAGAATCTTTTATATACACTTTATGATTATCGTGCGCAGATGGCAAATTTTCCTCGAGTGGTTGTTTATAACCTTGGGGTCAACGAAACAAGCCAGTTAGGTGTTTTAACTCAGCTTCACAATAACGGACTCATGGACGAGCTAATCACATTTGACTACGAAAAATACCCTGATTTTTGGGATATTTCCAAAAATGCCGGCGAATATGGGTGGAAGACAGCTATGGTACATGAGCAATCTCAGCGTCATGGTGGCTTGATGGTATGGATGGATGCTGGTAATCAAGTATCTGCCAAATTTTTATACCACGTCCCAACCTATATAGCTGAGGGAGATGGGTTCTGGTCACCTCGCAGCGCTTACACCATGTCCCATTACACTCATCCAGCCATGTTTGATTACTTCCACGAGGATCCTGAACTTTTTGCTCATCAAATCAATTGTAATGGTGCAATATTTGGTCTGGACGCACGTAATCAAACCATAGTCGACACTATCATCGAACCATGGTATCAATGCGGCCTTGATCAAAATTGTATTGCCCCTATTGGCTCATCGCGAAAAAATCATAGGCAAGATCAAGCTGCATTAACTTATCTGGCAAATAAGTCTGGTCATACTTGTCGCTGGTCTGCTCGTTTTTTCAAGGTGCATACTCATCGTGACATTGCCTGTCGTGCCACCTTGCTTGAACGTGATGCGCAACATTTACTCTATCACCCTTCTACTGTTGACCACTCCCCATGGACTCCTTCTGATACATTTGATTTGAACAATCACCCTCATTGGAGATACCCTCTACCCAAATCCACCTTAAATCGTCCATCATCATTCCTACACCTTCAACAAGAAGATTCAAACACTGAAGACGAATAATATTTTCCATCTATTTCTATTCTGTATCAATATATCTTTATGTAAACTACATTTTCCCATTAATACTTCACTATCTTTTTCTACTAAAAAAGTAAAAAATATAACTTTATTTGATATTAACAGATATACATGCAAAAGCCTTTTTTTTAAAAAAAAGATATTTTATTTATTTTCTATTCTATCACATACCATCAACTATATATACAACAAAAAACTAAACTAAAGGATGAATTCTATACAAAACGTACTAAACTAAGCTATACCGGTTTGGCACATTTGCGGTATTCAATCGTTTTGGTTTTGGGACATTGCATTTCTTGCCATGAGATAGGAATCATTGTAGCACCTAATAAAAATGATTATCATAATTCAGCTTATTTCATCTACAAACTCCCATATAATATATATATACATATAATATATTACCTGCAACACTGGTCGCAAAAATAACCCCGAGTTCATTCTTGGCAGTAGATAAAAAGTATGACCGAGCATCACCCAAAGAGATCACTTCTGCTTTGATGATATCACCCGGTCGAAATGAATTGTAAATTTTCACCTTGTCCTTTTCAGCAGCACGTACGTCTTGTGTTCTATGTAGACAAAGATGGTGGTTAAATAGGCTCTGCCACCAAAATTTCATACCAGCGCAATACATACCTGATAACGCCCATAAAATCCTCTTTACAGGGAACATTTCCAACCACCATAATGGCTACAGTGGCTTGATGTGGGTTGACGCGAATGATTTTGCCTGTGATCTAAACATAATAAAGATTGAAGATGAGTTTAATAGTTGATAAAGCATCTGCTGTATAGTTCTCTTACCAAACTGCCAACGTCAGGTACAGCGGATTGTTCTTTTCCCTTTGACACACTTATAATGGGTAACTAAATTATAACAACATGGAAGACCAAGTTAGTACCATAAAATAAAACATCTATCGATCTTTTTTTTTTTCGTTTCTTTTTATTTCGCTTACCTGGTTTTCGTCATCGGAGGTGGTAATGTGCCGGATACCTACAACACTAGCACATAGTAAACCATTTCGTTCGTATGTACCATTACCAGCAATGTATTCTTGAGCGTATCCTAATCGTTGTCCAGGTGTTACTGCTTCATATGATGTATTGTCAGTCATGGCACAAAAAAATTAAACGAAAAGAAATCGAAAAAATGCTAATGGCCGACCTTTTTTTTTTTTTTTCTTTTGGAGCTCAGGCAGTCACTCAAATTCTTTTAGCAGCTGAGGAATATTTTTCATGCATGGAGTTTTTTGAAGTAAGCATTTTATCTATTACACATACTTAAGTTGGATCTGACCTCAAGTATTTTCCATTCGTCCAATTTTTTTATATATATATTTCTTGTTTGTTTCTGTTAACTTTTTGTTTCGTCTTCCTGGTTGATGCCTCAAAATTGTTTGTCCAAGCTGTCAGTTAGATGACATTCGCACTCCGCTTTTCTCTTTTTACTTTTTATACACTTTCTTTTTGTTCTTCTTTTTCCTCCCTCTTTCTTTCTTATATTTTTACAAACTGCATCAATTTCTTTCAATTTCTTTCGAAGGAATAAATTACGTAGCTTTTTTACTTTTATCATTACCTTATACGATATCTCTTATCTCCATTCGCCATCCTTCATTCCATGTTACACTCAGCTCGTCGTATTGCACCAATTTCCACCACATCACGAAAAGCTTCTCATTCCGGTGGTGATGTGGACAACGCCAAAGGTCAAAATTACAGGCATCAGAAATATCAAGAGCCATACATTTTAGCTGAATCTTCTTCTTTGCAACACACCAATAATACCAACAGTAGCAACTCAAACGCGACTGAACCAGTATACGCGCCGTCTTGCTCCTCCATCACCACAGCCATAGCCCCTACTGTTAAATCACCTTGCTCCTCTTCAACCGCCAGCGCCTCTGATTTAATTCGCGTGCAAACTGATTCTACTGAAAATGTTCAAGTGACTGTGCGATGCCGCCCTCTGTCTCCAAAGGAATCCTCAGGGAAATATGATGATGCCTGGGATATTGACACTTTCCGCGCAAAGATCCACTTGACTGACTATGCTGAAACTGCCCGTCGGCCTCAACAACAAGCACACTATCAACAGCAACGGCAGCAGAAGACGTCTACTAATAAGGAATATTATTTCGGTAAATCATTTACCTAACACCCCCTCCCACGGTTAGCTGTATACACTAATTCGACTCTCTCTCCCTCTCTTTTTATTAGACAACGTCGCTTACGGCAGTGACAATAATGCTCTATACCAAAATAGTGTCAAGTCCTTGATTACTCAAGCAATGAATGGATATAATGGTAAAAAGTAAAAAATAAGTTAGTCAGTGAGGGGCACAGCAGATAATTGAATTGATTTTTGCACTCTCTTTATAGCTACCGTATTTGCTTATGGACAAACTTCTAGTGGTAAAACTTACGTAAGAAATAGTATATCTAAAGTAGACGATATGATTCTTACTAATTTTTTTTCTTTTTCGTTGCTACTTAGACAATGGTAATCAATCGGAAGATCAAGATTATATTTGTTCGCTATTGATGATATTGACTTTATATGTTTGTTTGTATCTAGATGGGGACTGACTCTGAGCCTGGTATTATTCGAAGAGCTGTGGATGAAATATTTTCTTACATCAAGACGGTAAGGGCAAAAGAGGAATAAGAGAAGGATCCTTAGTATTAATATATATATATTTTTTTTTTATCCTAGGATGTTGACAATGAATTCTTGCTACGTGTCTCTTACTTGGAAATCTATAATGAAACCATTCGTGATTTACTGGCACCTGAAAATGAAAATATCAAGATTCATGAAAACAAAAAGGCAAACAATAATATAATAAAGGAAAACGCTGAGAATGGGGGGGGGAGAGTAGTGTTGTGGCAACATCAGCATACAAGTAACTAATTTTTTGTTTTGTTTTTGTTATCGCTGTTTACAAAATTAGCGTGGTGTTTATGTTACTCCAATGAAAGAAGAAATAGTCACTTGTGGTCAGGATGTTCTCAATGTAATTCAACGTGGTGAAGGCAACCGGCACATCAGCACGACCGATTACAATTTACACAGCAGTCGTAGTCATGCGATTTTCCAAATGGTGATTGAAAGCCGACAGCGAATTCCTGAAAACTCCACTTCAATTTTAAAATCATCAATGAAATCGGCTGGTTCTAAGCGCTCCGTCGAATCAGTCAAAATATCGCAATTGGTAACAACAAGACAAGATAAGTCAAAAAAAAAAAAGGAATCGTACTGATCCGGCTATTACTTCTATGTTTTGTTGTAGAATCTGATTGATTTGGCTGGTTCAGAAAAGGCAGCATCGAATCAAGACAGACGAAAGGAAGGTGCATATATCAATAAAAGTCTGTTGACCTTGGGCACAGTCATTTCCAAACTCACAGAATCTGGAAAAAAGTAAGAAGTATGAAAACTAATGTACCATAATAGAAAAAGTTATCGATGATGTACTTATCCATGTTCTTTTCTTTTCCCCTTTCTTTTTTTTTTTTTTTTTTTTTTTTTTTTTTTTTTTTTGGTCAGCTCCGGTCACATTCCTTACCGAGATTCCAAATTGACAAGAATATTGCAACCTTCATTATCAGGACATGCAAAGGTGGTGGTCATTTGTACTATCAGTCCTCATATTGGCGCTGTGGATGAATCCATCAATACCTTGAAATTTGCTACACGCGTCAAAAAGGTTGTCTTAGCAGCTAAAAACGATGCGGTAAGGAACAAATATGGATAAACATGGAAGAATACATACTGATTTCTTAGTTATTCCTCCAATCTCTTTTTGAAGGTTATGGATGATAAGGCCCTATTACAGCAATATCGTAGTGAAATAACGAATTTGAAACTAAAATTGCAGACTGCAAACGATGTCTTATTCAAAGAGCAACAGGAAAATCAATCAATGATTGCGGCGGAACGACAACAGGTAAAGTATACGATACTCAAGTAAAAAAGAAAGAAAACCAGCAGGCTAACAAATCTTTCTGATGGGGGGGGTTTTTTCGTTCTCTGCAACTCAGTTTGAACAAGAGCTATTCCAAATGCGGCTTGTACGAAGTGCTTTGATGAAAAGGTAATGAGTCGATGTAGATGGCACTGAATATGATGTACAGTCATGCTAACTCTTTTATATACATCACTAGAATCGACCATCTCACTAAGCTTATTTTGAGCTCAACCTCTGGCCCAATCCCAACTACAATGGATGGCACTTTTAACAATGATATCAATGCTAACAGCAGTCCTGTCATAAAAACCGAAAACGACACCGCTATGAATATTGACGATGAAGTTAACGTCAAAGCCGAAGACAACACCGCTATGAATATTGACGATGAAGTTAACGTCAAAGCCGAAGACGGTGGAAAACAACAGGGCATCTCCAACAGGTCGAATATGAATATTACCCGGAAAGACCTAGCCACCAGCAGCAGCATGAACAACAACACTATCACCGATTATGATGCAAGCAACAATCCTTGGGTACTTGTGAGAAGTATTCGGCAGCAAGTTTGCAAACTACAACAGCAAAATGAAGAACTACAGCACCAACTTTCAGAAAAGAACGAACAACTGGAGAAAATGGAAATTGAGTTAAATGGCAAGGTGGCAAATTTGGAAACGAAACTCAGTATCGCCAGGGCCGAACGCGGCGTTACCTCACAAAATGCCAATGAAACGAACAACGTTAGCTTTATGGAATATATACCGATGAGCACAATCTTCCCTAGTAGCATCATTTAGTTTTTTATGTTTAGCAATCGACTAGTTTTAGCATAGTAGTTTTATTCCCTCTCCTTCTCCTTTACTGCAATTTATATTAAAAAAAAGAAAAACGTTGCGTAAATACCTACAATCTTACTTGTGCTTTATTTTTATCATTTCATTTCCCCGCTCACTTATACATATATAATTAAAGAAACATTTTACATTATCTATACCGATTTTATTTACATGCTTTGTCAATATTATATCATATGATACAATGAATTGTAGAAATGCTGGTCGAAAACTATGGTGACGATGGCATTAACCGTTGTGGTATCTCTCAATTTGTCTTCCTTGTATATTTATTTCAGCTTTTTTTTTTTTTTTTTTTTTTTGCAGTGTTTTTGGTCGTTGAACACCAAAATACATTTCAGATCCCGCACACGTGAATTTTTATTTCGTTCATTCTATTTTTCTCGCCTGCCTTTCTTTTCTTTACTTTCCTTTCCTCTTTTTCTCTCTCTCTTTCTCATCAATGTAACTTCTTTGAGGTTACGGTCAACTTAGATTAGTGTTAGAACTAGTTTAGAAGGGGTTTCAGTTCAGGGATTACAAGATGCATGGGGAAACTCTTTCATTTTGGATCTAGGATTAATGACCCACCATTAGTATACTTTTTTAAGGGTTGATTAGCTTGGTTTAGTGTTAGTTTGTCCATAGTTTGTATTTTTGTTTTAATAAAACATGTTCCTTTTTACCTCCCTCAATGTAAAATGCCCCATTAGTCTTTTTCTTGTCCTGTGCAATAGATCCCTTTTCTACTACCATCGTACCATGGATGTTGACCATGCGTGTACCTTCAATAAAAGATACCCAGGCCAAGTCGTTCTTATGACTTGTTTGACTTTTACAATATATCAGAACCATTATTACAATTGTATCTTTAGATTGGCATTGGCCATTCTTCTAATCTCCCAATAGCCTCCCTCATTCTTCCTCCGCTAAACCTTTCTACTATATCACTTATTACAATGAGCCCCTTCCCTTAGTTTCAGTATTTATCAATGTACTTCAATAAAAATATTCCCTTTTGCTGTTAATCATTATCTGTCCATTCGATAATAAATAATGTCACTATTATAGCCCTTTATGAGTGTCCCACAAACAGTGCCGTTCAATTTCATTCATTACGACTACTCCCCCCTTCCCTCCCTCTAAAGACTTTTCTCAGATCACTTATTTTTGAATAATAATATATTTCCACTCTATTAACTACATAAATAAACCTAGGTTGTGCTGTGCATGTAGCGGTTGCTCTAATGCATTTTTCACAGTTTTCTGACTTATCTTCAGTAATTTTCCTATCCATCAACTACACAAGTGACTGGGCGATAGTTATAGGTCACTAAATAGGAAAAGCTGAATGCTAGTTTCAGCCCTATCATTTACATTAATCAACCTAGAACTTACTGCCAGTATAGCTTCTACCAAACCGGATATGCTGTATAGATCCAGCTCGCTGTTTTTTTTTTTTTTTTTTTTTTTTTTTTTTTTTTTTTTTATGGCATTTGGCATAACAATAAAAGAACAATAAAAAGAGTAGTCCCAAGGGACCGTCTACTAAGAAGTAAAATGGCAAGGACTTGTCTAACTACAGCAATAAGCAATAACCACGCTTTGACAATCTTCTCCTCCCTTCCCTCACTTATCATTCAGTAGGTCAATTTATTGGAAATGTGAGAATGCCTTTAAAAAAAAACTTAAAGGCGCGAAAGTAACAGTGTCCTGAATTTCACCATATGCATACTATATATATATATATATATATATTACTATATCCCCATATTTCCTTTGGTATCAGACATAAAGACATGATTGAATAATGATAAGAAAGTTTTATTAGGATCAATGAATAGTTGACTATATAAATACTACCATGACTAATATGCCTTGTAAATTAATCTGCTAAAAAAAGTTCAGGGAACTACTCTATTCTAACAACAAAGCAATCTAGTGGCTAGGGTAATAATACTGATGTCGACTCCAGAGCGCTTGTGATATTCGTGCACCAAAAATGAAGCGGTGAGGTTGCTCGATATTGCTGTTTTCAACGCAATGGAGTGCGAAGATGCTGATGGTTAGTGGTTCGACGTTGCGAGTGATGCTGCTGACGGTGAAGACAACTAGACAATAATCCAGCCAAAGCGTTTCCGAGAGCTATATCTAATACTTGCTGTTTCTTTTTTTTTTTAAAAAAAATAAAATAAAATAAAAACAACAAAAAAACAAACAAACAAAGGGAGTATCATTAGCCATGTGATTCTATATGATGTCTGTTTTAGGCAATGACTTACACCAAGGTTGATTATCAAAGGGTAGTAGTATTTTGATATGTAAGATGATACATTTGTTTCTCTTGGTCCGATACGTCAAATAAATTACGTTTCGTGATCAGCAACATAACAGCAACGAGCAAGTCATGAAACTTGTCGTAAAAGTCTACTTGGTCAGTTTTTTTTTTTTTTTTTGTTTTAAAAAAAAGAGAAGGTCAGTAACGGTTGACAGATATATGTTTTTGTGTTGAGAGACTCATTACTTACTTTTGCACTACAATGGCTATTGGATGCACTAGTAAATTGAATATATGGAAGAAAGCGAGAAAGAGCCATCGTCAAGGTACACACAAGCATACACATGCGCACCATATTGTACGCTGTTGGGTCCAGCGTTGCAGACTGGGAAGTTCCGCTGGGTTATTAAATACCGCGGAATACAACCGCCCTATTGGAACTTGAAAAATGTAAAGAATGACGTTAGGCTGGATTTTTTTTTTTCATATATAGTGGGAGAGTGACAACCATAATTTATTACCTAAGCATCATTGTCCACAAAGTTAAGTATGGAGAGTTGCTAGACAGTCTTGGGAAAGTCACGAGAACAAACCATGGCCTGACATGGGCTTGGTGGAGATTTAGAAGATGTTGGTGACGGATGGAAGTGGAGCAACGGAAGAAGGAGAAAAAGGCCATCAGTTGGATAGTAGGACCAAGTTGATAAACAGTAACTACTAATAAAAGTGGTGAGAGGATATAAGTTAAAGTTTTCCATAATATGAATAGTCTTACTTGAGAGCCAAGTGTGGATATCGGGTCAAAAGGAGAAAAAAGGGGAAGGAGGGACTCAAATTTATGTCATTTGAACCTCCGCATTGGACCTTGCGGGAAAACCCTCCAATTTCCCCCACACAAAATAAAAATCATTCTATTGTTTTAAGCTTTTTTCTTTTTTTTTTTTTTTTCAGAGAATTCGACAAATAGAGTAATTGTCAAACTCGGTGAATAGGATATTTTTTATTTTCCCCACACACCCGTACATATCGAGAGAAGCAAAGCAGCGACACACACACACACACACACGCATACACATACACACACAGATCATATGATGAAAAATGAACTAAGGCGTTTATAAAGCTGCGGCTTTGATCCTAACTCTCTTTTCTCCTTTCTTCATTTTGGTTTGAAACCATTTTTCTTTCTTTTCATAATAAAATAATAAAAATAAGATAAATGGCAATACTGAATTTGTCGGTCGTTGCAGCTTCTGTTTCTTGCTTAGGCGGGCTTTTGTTTGGTAAGTGTGTACCTGCAAATCAAATAAAGAAAATCAGCTCATGTCTTTTTTTTTTTTATTGATTGATTATATTAATCATACAAAGGTTACGATATTGGTGTTATTGCTGGCATTGTTTCTCAAGCTGCGTTTGTAGACTACTTCGGCATCAATGGGGATGCATCCTATGTAGCCAATATGAAGGGAAATATCGTCTCTTTGTTGCAAGCTGGCTGCTGCATCGGATCGTTGTTGTCTAACTTACTAGCAGGTAAAAAAAAAAAAAAAAAAAGCAGAATCAACATTAAACATTATCAATTATCACTTTATTTATTTTTCGTTCGTGTCACCATGCTAGATCCTATTGGAAGGAAGAAAGCCATCATGGCATATTCAGTTGTGTTTGTGCTTGGCGGTCTTTTGCAAGCATTAGCAACTAATCTTGATACAATGATGGCTGGGCGTTTCATTGCTGGACGTAAGTTGTTTTATATGTTATTTATAGTTGATTGATTTTTTTTAATATGTCTAGTCGGCATTGGTGGAACATCTGCGATGGTGCCTATGGTATGAAAATCGTCAAACGTAAATTTAAATCTCCGCGTTTTTTTCATTGTTTCTCACACGTTTTTCCTCTTTTTTTTTTTTTTTTTTTTTTAATGATTAGTACATTGCCGAAATTGCACCCAAAAAGTTGCGTGGTCGTCTTGGTACTGTGTGGCAGTTCTTAATTGTGATTGGCATTATGCTCAGTTACTTTGTCGATTACGGATGTGTTCGGGGCCTACCTCTTGGTAATAACCAGTGGCGTGTACCTCTTGGTAAGTCAAAATGAAACAAATTAATAGAAGAGCGATTCTAATATTATCTTATACAAATAGGTATTCAAGTTATTCCTGGTGGCTTACTTTTGATCGGCATGTTCTTCCTTCCTGAGTCCTTACGGTGGCTGGCTATCAAGTAAGTTCATATGATATTTTTGATATATATATATATATATGTATATAAATATATAAAATATATATAAATGTATAAAAAGGGGGCTCATTTCACTTGCCTGATCTGGTTACTGACTATGTTTATTTTTACTTTTACTATTACTATAGAGGGAAACATGAAATGGTAAAAGCAAATTTGCTGCGACTACGAGATATACCTGAAGATGACCCTGAATTGACTGCTGAATTACAAGAAATCTTGGCTGCTGCTGATCTGGATCGCGAATACAAAGGAAAACTGTTTTCAGAGCTTCTCAATAAAAACCATCTCCATCGCTTGTTTATTGGAACAATGCTTCAAATATTCCAACAATGGACTGGTACGAATGCTGTCGTAAGTAGAACATTAGCGAAAAGAAAGGATGAGAGTACTGATAAGCCATCCTGTCATGTGGCAATAGAACTACTATGCTCCTGAAATCTTCCAATCAACTGGTATGACTGCCAACAACATTGATATTCTTGCCACTGGTGTTTATGGTAATAATGCATATATATAGAATAGAGAACGAAGTGTGTGATCGTCGGGATGGAAATTGTTTTACTTACTCGGGTTTTATTACCGTCACAGGTGTTGTCAAGGTTGTCTTTGTTGCCATTTCATTCTTCATGGTGGATACAAAACTTGGAAGAAGACGAACATTGATGATTGGGTCTCTTATTATGTTCTGTGCTTTCTTTATCTTGGGTGGCTCGATTTTGGGTATTCAAAATGACAACGGCGGAAATTTAAAAACAGCTGCCGTGGGTGCAAAAGGTTACGTAGCCATCATCATGATCTATGTCTTTGCTGTCGGGTAAGTATTTATAAAAGGGATCAAATGATGACTGATACGTATTTAACTAACGACGTACTTATTTCTGAATTAGATATGAATTCTCTTGGGGTCCCATTTGTTGGATTTATTGTAATTTTTTTTCCCTCCCTTATTTTATTCAGGCCAAAATTAAATTGATGTTCTTTTTATTTAACTGTTTACAGGTAGTGAAATCTTCCCAACGCATATTCGTGCCATCTGTCTATCTATTACTACTGGTAAGTGTACTCTGGAGGAAAGTGATATGGAGCATCGTACAGAAATACTCATTGAATTTACTTACTTTTAGCGTTTAACTGGGCAATGAATGCCGTTATCGCCAAGGTCACACCTATCATGATGGCCAACATTACTTATGGGACCTACTTCTTCTTTGGATGTACTGCTGTATTGATGGGAACTTTTGTTTACTTCTTGGTACCTGAAACACGTGGGAGATCTCTTGAACAAATTGATGAGGTACAATATATATCTTGAACGTTATGTATTCATTTCAATATACCTACTGATGATTGCTTTATTGTTAAATTTATATGCATATAGGTATTTTCGGGAAAAATCTTGGTGCACAATGATACTTATGTCATCGACCACGGCAAGCTGGCAATGGATGCTGAGCAAGGAAATTATCACGAATGAACAGTGAACCTAGTGTAGTTTTATTTATTATTTTATCTAGTTTAGTTTATATGTAGTTATATGTGTCTTTTACTCAATTATTTTATGATTTATGTTGATATATTTTTTGTGGTAAAAATTTTAGTTGAATAATAAAATGCATTTTTCTTACCAACAAAATATGCAATGTTATTTTTTTTTTACGTCTTGGGGTACTATTTGAAGATAACTATAGTGGATATATCGGGTATTTGGGTATATATGTGGGGCATTTAAAAAAGTTTGTATAGTACTGAACTTTCTGGATAGATGTTCTCTTCTTGAGCATCATTTCTGAATTTAGTATTAATGCGATGTCTTGAATTGACAACGACTTCAGTGTGATATCATATGTAATTACTTGAAAAATACATTTGGTATATGTCACTCAATTTTTTTGTCCAGTATATTACATATACAATATAATCGGTCAAATATCTGATGGTTCAATTGAGGCTTGTAAGCTTGAAGACCGTAATTACCTTCTCATTAAGATCATTATTTTCAACCTTATTTTAAATAATCACCTTTAGCTTTGGGGGAAATTATGCGGAGATGATTGGCGGGGTGTAAAATATTTATTTATGCAAATAGATTGATTGGCTAATCATGCGCTACTCAAAGTTAAGGGGATTGATTAAAACAAAAGAACACGGACATACTCTATTTTTTTAACGAAGAAAATTCATGTTTGTTGATGAACTTGAACAACGCATGATAATTTAGGAATGATGATGATGATGAAGATGTTGATGATTATCACTGTGAGAAAATTATCCCCATAAAAAAACGGGTTATGATGTACATGCCCCTCGTCCCTTCCTCCTTGTACTCTTCTCCTCTTTTTTTTTTTTTTTTTTAAAATAGAATGTAATATGCTCGCATTTTGTACAGTACGTATATTTTTCATACCAAATTGAATTATATCATTAAAACTTGTATAAAAAAATTGCATATTAAGCGCTGAAAAGAACCAATGAGGGACGGGATTAGGGTCCGTCCACCAATTCATCACTATTAAATGATACAAGCGCGTGGGTTGTACATACATGAGGAATTGTTTTATTATATTTTATGGTAAACGAAGAATAATAAAAATAAGGGCTTCTTTTATTGTATGATTTTTGTATAACAATTATAGTGGTTTGGATATTCACAATAATTATGTCAATGGATAGATTTTCAGGGTTTCCTTATTTTCATACCTTCCGCCATGTCCCATTAAGAAGAATTGATGATGTAACTTCGACTTCATCATTATGTCATTGAACCAATTATGTATCTTTTATATTTATATATACTGTCTGTCTTGTTTCTTTTTTTTTTTTTATAATCTTTGTATGAAAATGCAGGGATACAGTGCTGTGTATCCTGGCAAAGGGGATCGTGAGTGTGTGCGCCAAGCACAGTGCGGTATTTAAAATTCCGACATTGAATTAATGGTATAGTGCTTTTGATCCAATGAGATCGCCTTTTTTCATCCTAATTTTGGAGTTTTTTTTATTTTAGCTATTTGTGATGATGACGATGGTGGTGGTGGGGAAAGGAGCCAAAAAAAAAAAAGGGTGAATGATGCGCGCAAACAAAAAGGAACAAAGCACATCTCGTCACTCATCACCAAAGCAAAACATCCGACCGAGAATAAATTTCAAGGAGTTGCTATATTTCATCATTTTACCCTATCATATACACGAGGAAGACAAAAAAAGAGAGGGAAAGTTTAAATATACGTATAATAAAATTCAATATGATCATTTTAAGACAGGTTACACTGGTTTATTCTTGTTCAGTGAAAAGATCATTTTACCTTTCATGGTAGTCATCAACGTGAATTTTTTTTATTTGACATTTTCCTCTTCATGGATATTCACTTTTTTGCATGTCCCCTAAAAGTAATAAAGAAGAATTTTTACATATATGGATATGACAACATATAAACGATAGGGAAACAACTAGCTTGAGGCGTAAAAAAAAAAAAAAGGAATCACTCGTTTTTTTCTAGAGTCACATGGATAATGATACATATGTGAGATTATACATAGAAAACGCATAACTATCTAAAAGAACAACCACAAATACAGCCAAAAAAACAATGCATTTATCATTTTCAGTTATCTTTGATACAACGTCATGAGATCAATGCTGTGAGTGTTTATGCCACAATCCAAGTAGAAAAAACAGGTTTGAATCCCGACAGACTGGTCAAAGAATATTTCATTGATCTAGCAAATAAAAATAAAAATCTCTCTCGGTTGATTATCGAACCTTGTTCATTGAATGTTGATACGCGTGAAACAATATTCACAGTAAACCCTCCCCCAGCCATCAGCTAAATAAGCTGAGCACATATAGTACTGTCCTGCACTGTATTGAGTTGTATATTGTTACTTAATGTGAGAGCAATTTTGACAATAAAATGTGTTGACCGACGATATTTTTATTTTTAAGGAGGTCGATCAAGCGTAAACATACATGGAACAAGGATAACCAACCAAGTTTATTTCATAATTGAAAACGACTATATTAGTGAAAATAAGGGAGGGGTGATGATGATGACCTAAAAAGTGATAATATATATATATATATAAAGTATGGGGGAAGGGCCAATGTTGGGTCAAACCCCCCCCCCTTCCCTTGATTATCATGAACTCCCGTTCTCCCCTTATTTTAACTTGCAACTCTTTCCCCCTTATTAAGTCCAAAGTCAGCAATTTTTTTTTTCGGCCTTATTGAATTTTATCTATAAAAAGACTTTTTGGTTTTTTTTTATTTCTTTCGTTTTCTTCACTCCAACCGCTACTTTTTTTTTTATTTCACCTATCTCACCCTTCTTATATTCACCCCAATTATATATAAATATTTATATATACTCATTCACAATGCAACATACATCAGTATTCTCTCCTGGTGCTCATGTCGATGATCTCGAGATTGTGCAACTTTTAGGAAGTGGTGCTTACGGCCAGGTCTACTTGGGTCGCGATCAACAAAAACAACATCATTACGCCGTCAAAACATTGTCACAACAAAACAACAAGAACAAAACTAGTACCAATGCGTCTCATCGTCAACGTGGATTCCAACGCTTGGAGATCGGTATACACTCTCGACTTTCTGGCCATCCTCATATCGTCCAATTAGAACGTGTGATTCGTGAAGCAAACTACACTCACCTTGTCATGGAATACGCCCCCGAAGGTGATTTGTTTACGGCGATTACAGAACGGGATCTGTTTGCTGGCAACCATCCTTTGATTCGTCGGGTTTTTTTGCAACTACTGGATGCGGTGGAGCATTGTCATTCAAATGGTGTCTATCATCGGGATCTTAAAAGTGAAAACGTTCTCGTATTTGATGGTGGAAGAACAATCAAACTGGCTGATTTTGGCTTGGCTACTTTGGACCCCATCTCTACAGACTATGGATGTGGGAGCACTTTTTACTTCTCTCCAGGTAAAACATATATACATAAAAATTAAGATTTCTTCCTCCACATTGTTTACTAATGAATTTTGTTTTGTTATTGTTTGTTTTTTTTGGGGGGGGGGCTAAAATAGAATGTCAAGGGGATCTCGCTAAACAAAGACAACAGCGTGTTGGATATGCAACAGTACCAAATGATATTTGGGCTCTTGGTGTCATTTTGATTAACCTGGCGGCAGGGCGCAACCCTTGGAAACAAGCTTCCCTTCAAGATGAAACCTTTAGGGCGTACCTTGGTGATCCTGACTTTTTACTCAAGATTCTTCCCATCTCTCGTGAACTCAATCGAATCCTCAAACGTATCTTTTGCATTGACCCTTTACGACGCATTGGACTAAAGGAACTCAAGTATCGAATTCAACAATGTAAATACTTTACTAGAACAGCAGAAGTCGATCGCTGGGAACGATTACAAGATTTGACCATGCTCAATAACAGCAACCACAACTACCTTTACAGTACTCCCAATAGCCATTCTCATTATTATTACACCAAAAGAAACAACAATGTCAGCACCAGCAGAAAAGCAAAGACAAGCGCATTATTTGACATACCACCTTATCAAAAAGCAGCACCAGCAGCAACAACTACCCCACCAGCTACACCAACCATGTCTGCTAAGAAACGTCAAGAAGCCGACATCACCAGCTCTGAATTCTCACAAATTGATACTAGAACTACCGGTCATTCTCCTTCGTTTGCTTCAGCGCCTGCCGTAGATTTGCCGCTTACACCACCAGCGACGCCGAGAGACAGATCACAACAATCACATGATTCTGATGGTGATATTTGCATGGAAAACAATCTGGTGGATGCTGTTTCCTCGTCCTCTTCTGGATATACCGCTGCTGATACCTTGATATCCAACATGGTTCCCTCGATGGCATGAAACATTTTGGACTATACCCTATTTACATTCCTTTACTATGGCTTCCACCCTCCCCCTTTTATTATATTATATGGGATAAAGAAAACAGTCGTGGCAAGGTTGATCTTTGAATATGACTTCTTTTTCTTTTATTAGCTATCCCTTTCTTTCTTCCGCTATTATACATATGTACCCTTTTTTTTTATATCCTTACGTATTCCCCTCCTCTTCTTTGTCTATATTTTGCCTATTATGCTTAGTTCCTTTATATTGTTTCTTTTTTATTATTATTACTACTATATGATTCGAAGGTATTTTTGCCTTGTTTTTTTTATATATATGTGTATTATCTTTTTTTTTTTTTCATTGATTTCCCATCCTCACCACTAGTATATTATTCCCTCCCACTGTCATCATCATTTTTTATCATTTTTATTACTACAGTATTACCAATTCAATAAACAACATCAATAAATCATTTTTCGTCATCAAATCAATCAAATCTCTTGTTTTATGTCAAATGTGTCTCTAATTAGCATTACTACATAATAGGCTTCCCCTATCATCTTTTTTATTATTATATCCAATTCTACAAATATTCTCAAGTCATACGTCATTATCAGTTCTTTTTTTTTTTTAAAAAAAAAAGAAGTCTTCTATTTTTACTTCATATTAAATGCGTTTTCTCAATTCTAGACTAAACTAAGCTAAGTAGCAGCCATCTATATTGCTCCACCTTCGCTGGTAAGACAGAAAACCCTTGATCCACGATCTGTCGATCAAAAAGAAGGAATATTCACAACGATATCGTTATTGCTGTTGATTTTTGCCAATTGGTGTCGATCCAAAAAAAAAATCAACCCTTTCTTTTGGGCGTAAAATTACGTGCTCGGTCATGGAGTTGTATTGACCACTTCACAAAAATGAGGAGAAAGTGAAAAAATAAAGTTCATGTGCCCAAAAAGGATGATGATGTGGCCTAATGTATGCTGACTTCATTTGTGAACGTTTCATGCATGAAGGGCGCAAACGTATTCCCCGACATTACATGCGTTCCCACCGTCTCCTAAAAGCACACACACATACACACACAAAACTGGCGAGTTTCAAGACTACAATATATAATAATTTTATACTTGCCTTCAAGGGCCTTAAATATGTCGTTCCTATTCATAATTTTGCGACATCAATTTCAGAGCTTGGTGTTGTCAGACCAGGTAAACTCCGTCATTCCACCCACGCACTTTTATGGCATGGAGGGAATTAGTCGAGGTGGTTCCTCATATCTCAAGCTTCCAAGCGAGAGTGGAAATTCAATGGTATCAATCTAGAAATTACCTTATATCGGTTAAAAAAAAAAGAAAGAAAGAGAGAGAGAGAGTGCCAGTACCTGTTCCGTCAAATAATTACCTTCCCCTTTTTGCCTCTAACCATTAAACTTACATTACATTTAAGCAGTTTGTATTGTATCTAAATCATACACCAATAAAAAAATAATGTCATTTAGTATATATGAAAAATAGAGATGGGAAGTCCAGAAACTCAGTTACACAGGTTGTTCAATTTTTTTTTTTCCAATCTTGCTTTTTCTTTCTTCTTTTCTTTGGACAATTTTTATTCAATATGAGTTCAGTCTCATCTCTTGATGGCAGCCACAATGACTCAGTGCGCCTTAAGACACCCACGGAAAAACTTCCCCTCGCGCTATGCTGCATTACGAAAAACTGACTTGTTGGATGGACTGGATTCTTTTAGAAGCCGTGACACTGATAGTTGGAGCGTCATTGCTACGATTGATGATCAAGAATCTGTTATCAGTGCTCAAGGTACCAGCGGTGGTTTGGTCGGGCCATTCTAGTAGTACAACCACATTGTATACCATTCACACGCCATCCAACGACGATATTTCCTCTGCTTCCTTGGACAATAGGATGTCTGCTCCTTCAACAACCGGTGATATGATTTTTGTATGCGAAGCTGCTATCAGTAGCACCGTCGGCAGCAGTATTAGCAGTAATATGGTTATTGACAACAATGAACTTCATTTGAATGGTATGGCATTGGATGGTATATCATCTCTTGGACTACCGATGGAAGAAACCCTTCACGATTTGGACAACGACCAGCATAATCAATGATGACGACGACAGACGATCACCATCCAACGCAGCAGAATTTGGTGACGGTGGCACCCGATCAGCTGCAGCCCGATTGTGACGCTGATAGTGACAGTGATGAGGCGAGTCGTAGAAGTGATGATGACAAGGGCACGGAACAACACCATTCGCGGGAACAGTATGGCGTACATCGAGGTTACCATCAATCAGAACATGATCAACACACCAACCACCAATATAGTAAGAGTGATAGGAGACACCAGCACCATGATGTTGTCAACGACTCTATTGCCGCGCCATCCCAACTCCAATTTTCCTTTGCACAAGTGATGAAATCGTATGGCGAATTATTGGAGGAAAACGATATTCTTCAATCACTAATCTACAATCTACGCATCACGCAAAATCGCCAAGTCCAAATGATCGACCGTTTCCGCTCATTGACCAGTTGCAGTGAAAAGGTACTTGACAAGGCGATCCATCTCCCTGAACTCACATCAAATGAACGACAGCACTTGTTAAAGACCTCTCATTTACAACCAACGAATCGGCGTCTCATACCATCACCATCACAACAACAACAACAACAACAACAACAACAACAACAACAACAACAACAACAACAACAACAACAACAACAACAACAACAACAACAACAACAACAACAACAACAACAACCTCCCGAGAAAATGCCACCTGGATTTCAACCACGCCAAACTTCTATGATGGAACAGGACGAACAACATCGATTTCTGAACAAACATCAAACCTGCAAGCAGCAACAGCACAGGTGGATCACGCAGCGCGGATGGATGTCTTGCATTGGTGTTAACTTTTGTCTTTGGAAATTCATGATGGGGAGGCCGATGTGGTGGTGCAGTCTATTTCCACAGGGGGGCAGTAGCAGTAGCAGTAGCAGTACTGATAGTGATAGTATTAGTATTAGTATTAGTATTAGTAGTAGTAGTAGTATTAGTATTAGTATTAGTATTAGTATTAGTATTAGTATTAGTATTAGTATTAGTATTAGTATTAGTATTAGTATTAGTATTAGTATTAGTATTAGTATTAGTATTAGTATTAGTATTAGTATTAGTATTAGTATTTTGTCATATCAAGTAAAATAAAATAAAGTGTATCTGTCTACTTTGTCATAAAATTTATTTTTTTAATTTATGCACAGTACCTGCTTTTGGAGAAAAAAAAAATCAGGATTGGGCAGAAAATATTTGACATCCCGCACATGCGATTTTTATTTCCGCCTATATTCCTTTCTGTCTCTTTCTTCTTTTCTTTTTTCTCCTTTATTTTTTCTTCACCATTTAACTTCTTTGAGGTTATAATGATCATAGATTAGTGTCATGACTAGTTTAGAAGGGGGTTTCAGCTCAGGGATTACAACATGTATGGGGAAACCCTTTCATTTTGAATCTAGGACCGGAGGGCACCATTAGTTGGCATTTGAAGCCTTCATTAGCTTAGTTCATTTCTAATTGTCCATAGTTTGAAACTATATTTGAATAAAATATGTCTCTTTTTACATGAGTCAATGAAAAATGTTCCAATATTATCTCTCTTGTCTTGTGTCCTGTATTTCATTTTTACTGCCGTCATTTCCATTTTTGATTATTATTGTTGACAGAGGTTATGCCTCAATAAAAAAATATACATCTCTAGTCTTTCTCATGTTTTGTCTACCATGTACAGTATATTTGATCCCATTCCACACTCATCCCTTTAAATTACCGTTGACCGCTTTTCACATCCCCGATAGTCTCTCTCATGCTACCTTCAATAGGGGTTTTGTAGGGTGTTTATGTGTGCGGGTGGCGTGGGTTACTTGGGGACGGGTATTTCGTTTATCGGTTTTATTGTTTTTACTGCGCTTCACCAGTGTTTAGGTCGTCCCTGATGACGGTATTGAGTAAAATGAGATCCTTGTTTTTTTTGTTGCCCAAATACGTTGCCGATGCTGTATGTACAGTACTGTACAGTATGTACTGTAGAATAGCTCTATACACCTTCTACACGCTATTGAATCCAAGCCACTGCTTGAAAGGTCATTGAAATACCACGCTTCCTTGTTTACGGTTAGCCTTCATTAACTTAGTTTAGTATTAGTTTGTTCATAGTCCATATATATATATATATATATATTTGAATAAATACGTCTTTTTTTTTTTTTTTTAATCTGCTACCATGAAAAATGTTTCAAGTGTCTCTCTCATGTCTTGTGCATCTAAATTCCATTTTTTATTCATACAAAAAAAATATCAATTTTTACTACCATCACCTCTACTACCATGATTAGCCCTCTACCATTCCTTCGGTATCTGAAACCAAAATGAAATGCTTTCCTGGGTCTACTCTATTTTTATATATCTATAGATCAAAGCACCATATATCGCATATATAAAGGGTGATTTGCCCAAATTTGCATCCAGCGACATCCACTCCCGTCCACGCCCAAAATGGATTATGCCAAGGAGGTCCAAAAAAAAAAGTGTCGTTATTCGGTACCGTTAATGTTGGTTCCTACTGCATTGATAATTTACTTGATATAATCTAGTTGGAATCAAGAAACATATAATATCATATACAGTGTACAATTTTTCATACAAATAATATACCAAGTGCACACTACATGAAAAAAAAAGATAGTCCATTCGTCAACAACGATCTCAAGACAGTCATGTCGAATTCGAAGTCAAAATTGAAATGCTTTGAATTTCTTTAAGTTGACAGTTGACGTCTAGTAGCCAGAAGTCATCATATAATGCCCACATGCAGTTATTCCTGATTTATTCACAGGATCTATCACAATAGTGACCCAGTAATCAATAACAATCCATTTGCTACACATGTCACTAACATATGGAGATGGAACATGTTTTTTTAGACGTAAAAAAGCCCCGTAATATTGCCTGTTGCCGACTGCCCTGCAAGACAATTAAAAATATTCCATTCCCATTATTGGTGAAGTGCGTATAGTACAGAGTATATATTACCGGTTTTTTATCCGATATTTACACTATCTACACGCTGGTTATTCCTAGCTTTCCCGCCTCTTATCTACGAGTTTTCTAAACTGTTACTCCCTTATTCTACTCGCACTTGACAACAGACAACACATCATGTTTTTTTTATATTATAAAGACACTATAAAAATGATTTCATAAAACTAAAATTTTATTGATGATAAAAGATATATAAGCGTCATCGCAGACTATGCACAACATAATGATAAAATAACTAACTAACTAAGACTATACACTTAGGGCAAACACATTGGTAATGGCATATAGAGTCTTCGTTTCATGCCTATAGCTTGCACTTCCTAAGTAATGGTCAAAGAAAAGAAAACGTGTTAATCATATATGAGGCGGTCCATTTCTGTTCTTATCTTACCATCATGAGCATTGTCCCAGTATACAGAGCTTCCTGCATAAAATCCGGCACCATTCTTTTGCATAATTACACAAGTCACTATTGTATGTATAAATATATATCAAAGACGGGGAAGGAGTAAAAGGAAATCGTCAGTACAGCCTACTTTTTTTTTTTTTTTTTTTTTTTTTTTTTTGGAGGGCAACGGCAAAGAAGCACGGGGTTTGCGTCATGACCTAGTTGTTATACCTACCAATAAATTTATAGTTCGTATTAGCCGCACGTAGTTTCTTGAGACAGGTTTCAACGATGGTCGAATTCCAAGCAGGTACCTTGCTGTGTAAGTAATCGGCGTCCTGAATGGCGTTCTCAACTGTCTAAAAAAAAAGGAGCGCAAAAAATATAGGTTAGAAAGGACACAGACTAAGAAACGGTGCATATGTTTGATAAATATGATCTTCTTCGAATCATACTTACTTCCTTGATGATGGCTGTCATTTCATCTGTGTTGAACTTTTGTCTGTCCTATAAGAGATCAGTCAGTATAGGAAAATAAAAATAGGTGATAAATGTTTGTTATCTTTTTTTTCGTATACGCACGTCAGAACCAGAAAGCGGTTTATCTTGAACTGATGATCTGGCTTCCATTATTACTATTATTATTTTTTGATTCGAATATTAATTTAAAGCAAGAAAGATGTAGGGGAACAAAAGAACAAATTCGTTGAAAAGGAGAAAGCACAAAAAAGAGGAGCGGGGTTTCGAATTTTGGGCAAGCTGGTCAGTGAATTGATCACACATGATCATCATTGTTACTATATTTTATCGTTCCTTTTTTTTTATTTTTCATTTTTTATTTTTTTGCTTTTTCTTCTCCCAACCTAACATGACTCATTCCTCCTCCATCCCAGAGTGGCAAAATACCATCAACACCCCTTCACCTGTATTTTTTCCCTCCTCCTCGCCTACTCCAAAACTCTCAAGCACTCCTACCAAGAAACCGCCTTCACCTGTAGATTGGCATGAGGAACTGGTTCGTGATGAAAGCAACTCGGCTGCAAGAGAAACAGCAAGGGCAAGACGAAACAATGACTTACACCACCATCAGCCCTCTTTTACTTTTGACGGTGACTTGACTCGACCTGACCTGGATCTGCTATTGGAAAAACTACAACAGTCTACCTTGTCCACAGATACTATGACTTCCTCCTTTATTGGTGACCTCGACGACGATATTCCAGCCGACGATCTTTTTGCCGTATTATCATTAGCAGCAGCAACAACAACCAATGGACCAGCAGCAAATACAGCACTAGCAGCTGCAACAACTACAGATGGCACGACAACTCATTTTTCTTCCGACGATCAACATACCACAAACCCAACTCCATTGTATATCAACCCTCACCTTGAGAAGCAAATACAGCACGAATCGGATTCTCAACAGTTACGACAATGGCTCGAACAATTGCCTGATTTTTCTTCAGAGTTACCATCTGGGGCTACTGCAGCAAGCACTCCTCAAGAAATGAAGCGAGCTTCGTTGGTAAACTTTGGCAAACAGTGGGTCACAAGGATGAAAAAGGCTGCAAGTAATGGAACCAACAACATCAGCAATAAATAGAAAACCGGTATCTGCTTTTATTCTGAATTCAAATCTATATCCTTAGTTGTACTCTTTGCAAATCCTCTCTCAACCTTTATAGTAGATGATTTTGTCACGATTCCCCCCTTTTACCTTCCTTCCCTTGTCCTTAGCATTATAATATAGTATATTATTTTATCTATTGTAGTTTTGTCTAGTTTATTGTATATTATTCTTCTATATCAATTGATATGCACCAATAAAGGTTTATAATGTCCTTTGTCTTCTAATATTGCAGGTACGCTTGTTGGTCGGAATTTGAAAATAAACGCGTGTAGCTCAAATAAAAATAAAAAAAATATTTTTAAAGGCGCTTTTTTTTTTTTTTTTTGCTTTTCTTTATCTATTCATATTATATTATAGTTGACTGTTTGATTTAGTGTGCATGGAAGGTGGAACACAATGATATTGAAACCCAACATTCTTCTGTCTTCTTTGAAAGACTTCGACAATTGCAATGACGACCTCGCCGCATCAGTGAAACAGACACTCCTTGAACCCTTCCAGCCTGATCTATCACACCCAGATCCTTTAAAACGACCACCACCGCCCACCCAGCAGGAATTTAAAACTAAAGCAAAACAGTTAGCACCATTGGCTATGCGCGTCATCAATCAAAATATCGATTCCATCAAACGATTCAAAGAATGGCGACACGAAAACAAAGAATCAGCAAGACAACTCAATGCTATCAAGTATTGCCTGATTGACACCTCCTTTTACGCTACGGCTGCCTTGAAACATATGAAAGCCTATTCATCTCTGAAGCCTTTGGATATTGAAAAGACTATCTCCAATCTCATTTGTAAACTAGTAGACCTTGGTGAAGTAAGTTTGATACAGATTGGTCAATTTTTTGTTACTGGTTTTTATTGACTTTGTCCTTGTTTTTCTCTATTTATTTATAGTGGGCACGGGCACTTGAAGAACTACGCAAATTTAAACAACACTTAGCTAGTATACAACGAGTTCAACTTGATAAATGCCTGACCCTGAACCTGGCAACTGGATCCTTGGTATCGGGACCACCAAAATCATCATCATCATCATTATCTTCACCTTCGACTTCGACTTCAGCAACCGAATCCCAACGAACTTTTGGCATGAAATTCAAGGAACAACAACCATCATACCCCTTGTCTCCCTCTGACCCGGTCTCGTCTCGTAACAAAAGTGTTTTGACGGAGTCTCCCAACCAGCAGAGAACCATGACCATGGGCCCCGTGATTGGTCAATCATCATCATCACCGGAATTAGTTTTGGTTGGTGGACGTCCCTCGTTTATGTCTTCATGGGAAGAAGAGATGATCCAAAAATACGCCGATCTATTTACTTTTCCTTTGGACACCAGTATTAGCGACCGCAATGTGATTCTTCTTGTGTTGGCTTATCAAATGAATGTGATTCGGTCTTGGTGTGATATAAATGATGGTACCATGATCAAGGTAAAAATAGAGTACATAGTAAAATATCATTTGCTCAATCTTTGTTTTCTTCGTTGTTAGTATCTATCTATCTTACTAGATCGCCCTGGAAATTTTATCGACTGGTGCAAACATTTGATGACTTATGATGCTGTATTGGCTAAGAAACAGTTTGATTTGCTTCAAAGGCATTTGACAAAGGTAGCAAACAGACAGGCGGTATTCGGTAATATTCATAATTTATATATACATATAAAGAGAGAGCGGAGGGGTGGGGATATGCTAGCTATTTTATTAAATTGTACTCTTATATTTCTCTCTTTTCTATTGTAGATGATCCACTACAAGCTGTGTCTATCCAAGTGCTCGCTCTTCGATCATCGGCTTACACAGATATGATTTCCCTGAGATCGTTGTGTGATCGATTTGTGCGTCTGGGAATAAGCTATGAAAAATCTGGTACTCAAGGTAAATAATGAATAAAAATGATGGATAGGTAAATGTGCCATATCAAACTCACTTAATATTCACTATAGTTAAATACGACCATCTTCAGAAATACTGTAGTGACTTGTTACAGGCACTTAGACCAACATCGCAAGAACCATCGGATGTGGATGCATACTTTGTGTTTTGTGAATATTACGCATATGTTTCGCGAAAGGTAAGCTTATACTTTTGCGAATATTTAAAACTAATATATATATATATTTCAATTTATAGGCAAAAAGCTATGCTGGGGCTGTTTATGGCTTTACATCTATGATACAACTACTCGATACAACTCTCAGCTCAACAACAAAGCCAGATTACTATCATATTGCCTATGTTACCCATGCAAAATTGTCTTTATGCGCAGTTCAAATGGATCAAATGACTCATCATGGCTCTTGTAAGTATCTCTGAAAAAAAGTGAATTATTTTATTCAAACTCATGAATCCTCTGTCATGCATGTTTTATAGACACCGATCTGAAATCATTATTTGAGAGCATCGACTCTTCTGTCCAATGTCTCACCAACGTAATTCAACAGAACGATATCTGCAACAGCAGTTATACTGAACAGTCTCTGATGAAATTATGCAAAAGTTTACACTCATTCCGCCACAGCAGCAATCGATCATGGGAAGCAGCACAACAACTTAAAAGTACTAATGCCAGCAGCCCTTCACTGCTGCAATCACCCGAGCTACAAACACCACCGCTTTTATCAGTTTGGGATCAACATATTGTCGCCATGTCCAGCACTCTTCAACAATGTAGCACAATCATACCTCTCAATCTTGTTTTGGCAAAGAAAAAGGTAAAAAAAAACCCCCCGCTTCAGATTTGACAGGACAGGAATAAGGTTTACTGATTTATTGTTTGTTTATTTTTTTGTTTGTATAGGGCTGGTTCAATCGAGAAACAAAATCGATGGTGTCTGCAACTGAAATGATGATGACATTTGTGGACATTATGATTCTTTTGGCCAAAATACAGTACAATGTCAAGGATGAAAACACCTATTACCAAGCTTATGACTTTCTTGCAACTGCTGAACAACTTTGCTCCGACTATGGATTCTCTGCCGGCTATCGATGGATTTCTGCTACGTATTATACTCTTGGTGCTGAAATGGTGACACTCAATTCCCTTGCCAGCGCGGTATATCCTTTACGTAAAGCCTGCTCACTTCTAGAAAAGGACTCAGGGCGTTTGAATTCAGATGCTGGGAAACTACAGCTTGCAAAGCGATACGAAGTTTATGGAACGTGCTGCCAAAAAAATGGTGATTTCGAGGTAATTATATTGCGAAGGCAAAAAAAAAAAAAAAAAAAAAAAAAAAAAAAAAAAAAAAAAAAAACTCGAACTCGAACTCGAACTCGCGGAAAAACAGACCCTTATAGCATACTAAATCAACCGTTATATACTTATTTATTAGAGTGCTGTCAATGCGTATCGCATGGCACTAAGACGCTTGCCTTCATCAACTATCGACGTATTTGCAACAGGCGCTGAACGATTGACTATATCTAGATTGATCGAACAGCAACCTTTTGTGCCCAAACTTATGGATCGGTATCTCCGCTCTTCCTTCAATGACCACGAACAAAAATCGTTCTCAACCGAATTCATGGATTTATCGGCCATTACACCCATCCAGAAATGCGTACTATATGAATGCGAACTCAAGGTGCTTCTGATTCTTTCCTCACGGCTCAATTTGACAAAGCAACAAAACTGGCTTATAAACTCATTACTTAATCATTATTCGGCCACTCAATATCCCATACGACGAACCAGGTAAATACATTTATGGTGAAGGAAAGCATACAGAATAGCTCTTTTTAACAGGATTTGATTTATATTATATCATTTCATATAGAATCTTATTATCCAAGGTGCGAATGATTCATGCCAATGGTCTTGCTAGCGACATTTCGATTCGTTCAGCTATCAAATTGGTTCTGGAAGCACAAGAACTATTATCATACAAAGTAAGCAAACATAAAAAAAATCATTATTAGAAATAAACCGTCGTATTTACCCTGTCATTCCTTTTTATTTAAATAGGAGTATGGTTACGATAGTGATCTTCTTACTTATCGACGACATTACCTGGCACTGTCATGCTCTTGGCTTGGTATTTTACGACGTGAACTCAATGAAATATCATCAAAAGCGTTTGTTACAGCTCTTCATCACTGGGGCAGGCTTCTTAAGAAAGTCAATCCATTATCATCTTCTAGTAAGACCTTTTTCTTTAAAAAAAAAAAAAACGCAACGCCGCATTTTGATTGTTGATATTATCATGCTAATCTTTTATATATGTATATCTTTTATTTTCTAGTTGGGATGCTGAAGGCTGACCTGGAACAAGTATGCTCTCAAGTGGATGATCTTGATAGTCTATACGACCATTTACGTAAGTATAATGTAAATCCCAGTTCATGGATCAATTTGAAATTATATACTTACCGTTCTTTTTTTTTTTTTTTACGATATGAATAGGGATACTTGCTGATTTATTTGGACTCATTGGTCATTCTTCTTTGCAAATCAATACCCTACGACTACTACTAAAGCTAAATAATGGTTTACGGGATGTGTCCGCCGATCATGTCTCAGGTAATATTATAGAATACCTAGTATATAAGTTGATAGTTAATTTTGATTTATTTGTGGAATTGCTTGTAGATTCAATCATCATTACAACTGATATTGGGCGCATTTATACGGATCTTGGGTATTCTGGAAAGGCGGATTTAGAGTTCTCCAAGGTGAAAACTATTCTAGCAAACTACACCAGCTCCAGACAAGCCGAATTGCATTACATGCTAATGTACTCTCACCATTTATCCACGATGGGAAATTATGAAGAAAGGTAAGAATTAAACACAAACAACTTACGTCGATTTGATGCTTGATGTTAGGAATTGATTTCTTTTTTTCAATTTTAGTCAAGACAACTTCAATGCAGCAAGGATCGTTTGGGAAAACAGCGAAGAATATAGTACACCGAACAAATCACTACGATCCATGAAGCAACAAGCTCTCAAATCTTTTATGATATCCGACTGTCATCTTATAAGATCGGCCATATCTCTATACAAGGTAGACGCCCCTTTTCCCCTATCTCTTTCAATGAAAAATAGAAGCTAAAATTCCCCCTTTTTTTCATAGGAAGCATTGGATGTTGCCATATCGGATGCTACGTCAAGCTACCAAGTTTTGAGTAATTTTATGAAATCCACAAAAAAACGAACCCGAACCAACGCAGAGGAAAACATCTTTTTGGTTGATAACTCCCGAAAAACTCAAGATGCCAAACTACCATCATCATCAGATGTTCTCTTCAAGGAATATCAATGGACAATAGCAATGGTAAGTCGCTCTTGAGTATCAAAAGGGCATTTTTTGGGGAGAATAGTTCTGGACTAACTTTGTATTTATCACTAGAAAATGGGCGTTTGCTTGCAACGACTAGCTCTCTTACATATGACACGTGGTACCTGGCGGGATGCACAATACTATCTTTTACAAGGACGGCAACTCGGTGAACGTATCAAATCGAATGCAATGGTGTATCAATTCTTAATTCTCCTCAGCGACTCTTATCTTCGAACGGGTCAATTCGACAAAAGTAGAACTAATTTAGAAACGGCAAATGAAATCCAACCCAAGGTAAATAATAGGAAAAAAAAAAAAGCAGAATATTTTTGAATATAGATATTCATCGTTTTAATTTTTGACTAGGGACCATTTTACCTTCGAGAGGATGCTCGAATGAAATCTGCTGTTGCAAACATGGACTTCAATCAAAACTATTTGGATCAGGCTTTGGAATCATACAACAATGTCGATGAAGTGCTTCAAAAGTTGATGGACCCAGTTTACATCGTCACACTCGAAAAGCTTTCTGAAAGGTAAAAACAGCAAAAACAACATAGAACCGCGGCGTATTTTATCATATCTGATACACATCTTATTTTTGGTTGATATAGTGATGAAGACTTTGAACGGCAACTAGCTATAGCTCGTGATGTGCATTCGATGGAAAGCGAATTGTTAGGTAAAGTGTAAAAATGGGATGTTTTTATTAATAATTTTGGCATCTAATTGATTAAAATATGTATCCTTAGATACTAATGAATACGAATGCCAGTCACTACAAGCTGCTTTGGAGGAAAATGCAGTTTACAAGGCCCTGACTCTGGCAAGAAAAGGAATGTTGGCCGCAGCTTTCAAAGTACTTGAAGTGTTTGAGGAACATGGTGCTATGGAAATCAAAGAAGTGCGTCAAAAAAAAAAAAAAAAAAAAAAAAAAAAAAAAAAAAGCTAAAATACTGATCGAATAAATTGCTTTCTATAGAATTTGCTAAAAGCTACCAGTGCGCATATTCGGCTGATGGTTGTAAAAAATGAACTCAAACATCATGCAAACTTGGCAGTTATGGAACACAATGGTAAGATGAAAAAAATAGGCATGCTTTTGAACAATAATGAACATCATACTTATATATTTGGATATTACTACATCTAGTATCAATTTTGCCGTCTTTACGTCTTCTCTCTCAGCGCAGTGGTCAAATGACAAATCGAAACAAGGGTGCTCATGCTCTTCGACTGGTCCGAGATGGTGTTACGCAAGCTTTGGAACGTATATTGACAACCCACCGAAAATGCGCGAGGATCGAAAAGGCGCCTATTGTTGAAAATTTATGCTATGATGCTGGCTCTGCGATGTTTCTCAAAAACCAGGCTTCCGTTGGTGAAAGTATTTTGGTCAACAACTACGCTGCCCTTAGTGCATACTATTTGGAAATGTCGAAGTCAATTGGCCTACGACGTGAAATGCTAAGCTGCTTGGACCAAAAGCTTCTGACTCCTCTGCCTTCGATGGTGAATGACTTATCTTGGCCAAAGCGCATTATGAACCTAGCTGACTCGGATACAACCATGGAAGATACTGATAGTGGTCGAACACCATCACCTTTTCTCTCAGAACGAACGAAGACGCATCTAATGAACATCCGTGATATTTACCGACAAGAACATGATCTGGACGACGCCGAATTTCAAACATATTTTATCGATATTCTCCCATCTCATTGGACTGTATGCTCTTTGTCTTTGGATGTCGACCTTCAGGAACTATATGTAGCTCAATACCGTGCTGGTGAACCTCCACTGGTTGTGAAATTACCTCTAAATCGTGGTGATGAACGCCGCCGCCGAAGACGACCAACTGGTGCCATCTCTGGTATCACTTATGAACAAGCTATCGGCGAACTCGAAGACATTATCCAGTTAAGCGATGAAACAATACATTCCAACAAGACGACATTATTGAAGAAGGATGTGGATGATTGGTGGATGACGCGCTCATTACTAGACACCCGCCTGAAAAAGCTCTTGGAACAGATGGACAGATCTTGGATTGGTGGATTTAAGGTAACAAAAAATAAAATAAAATGCAAACGAAAGCTAGTGGGTTAATCAACTGTTTATGGATTTTTCTCATGCAACAGGGTCTTTTGTCAGGCCGTCGTCAAGTTTACAAAACAGGCCTCGATTCATTCCGACAATCACTAAAACATATTCTCATGGAAAACATCTATGGATCAGTATCAACAGCAACACCCACCAACAAACGCGTCCTGGATATCAATGATAGAATCTTACAATTGACTTTAGGCCTTGGAACCAATTCACCCGACCAAGACGTGGAGGATATTGTTTACTTTTTATTGGCCTGCTTTGAATCCCAAGAAATTCCAGTCGACTATTCTGATGCCATTATCGACAATATGGTTCTTCAGCTCCAACAAATCATCAAAACTTATCATGAACAAGCTGCTGCGGCAAATGTAAATACCTTTGAACGACTACCAAACGAACACATCATCCTTATCCCCGACAAGCATACCCAGCAATTCCCTCTGGAAAGCCTACCATCGTTACGATCCCAACCTGCGTCTCGATTACCTTGTATTTCATTTTTACGTGATCGCGTCTTATACGGACAATCTCGAAAAAACTCAACCCGCAACCAAAAACATCAAGAAACAATGCGAAGGCAGGCCATGTTGGATGGTAGTCATCTCGAGGAAGACGACGGTGAATGGCAAGACATTATGATTGATGCGTCAAGGGCGTATTTTATCCTGAATCCAAGTGGTGATCTCAAATATACTCAAGCCAAATTTGAAAATGTGTTTGCAAAGTAAGATAAATATATTTATATATAAATATGCGATACAGGAATGGATAATTGCTAATTGGCGGTTGTTTTTTTACTTTTTTTAGGATGCATACTTGGGAAGGACAGACTCAGAAAAAACCGAGCGAAATGGAATGCCGTAGTGTGCTCTTACAAAAGGATTTATATATGTATGTTGGTTTAATTATTTTGGATAACCCCCCCCCCAGGTACTCAATCCAAGTTGTTTTTTTGCTTTTTTTTTTTTATTGAAAAAAATAGGTTTTTTGGGCATAGCGCTGGTCAATCTTTGATTCGCGGACAACTTATTCGACAATTACCAAGATGTCCGGTCACCTTATTGATGGGTTGCAGTAGTGGTACGCTACAATCACAAGGGGAATATGACCCAAACGGCTACGTATTGAACTATTTATTGGGCGGAAGGTAAAAAAAAAAAAAAAAAAAAAAAAAAGGTACTTGCCTCACCTTTATGTAGTGATCTCACTGTTTGTTTCTGTTCTACTCGCAATACTAGTCCTGCTGTGGTTGCAAACTTATGGGATGTGACCGACAAAAGTATTGATCAAGTAAGCCACCGAATGATGGAACGATGGGGCATCTTTAATGGTGCTGCCGATAATCCAGGTCGTACGGAAAAAGCAAATATGTCTGTTGTAGAGGCCCTCACCTTGTCTCGCGATGAATGTCAGTTACCCTATCTTATTGGTACGTATCTGTGTGTCTGCATTGATACTTCGAATATGAAAATACTAACCCCTTCCGAATATATCATAGGTGCTGCATCAGTAGTTTATGGCGTGCCAGTTTATGTTTTATGATGATGATTTTTATAGTAATGATATAATAAAACTTGTAGTATATGATATGATATTTGAATACTTGACTTGTTTGTGTGGTTTGTGGTTTTGTGATGTATTACAATGGAAGGGAGTGGTACATATAAAGGCTACTGGGAGGTCTATTGGTTTAGTGTATGTGTGTATACCTATGAGTATATTCCGTTTGCTCTTGCCTTTGCAGTCATGAGCAGAAGACAATTGAATTATATCGTCTGAACAGCGCTGTAAAATTTAATATATATATATATATATATATGTGTGTGTGCGTGTATGTGGCTCTGGCACTGCGCTAAAGCTTTGGGAAAACCAATTTCCAGTTGCTAGTGGGGCAGGGAGGGATTGAAGTATTGATTTTATGGGATGGTATTAGACGACTTTATCATTTTGCACTTCGGCGGATAGCTGCTTGCGGTCCAACTGTTGTCCTCAGCACCTCAGTCTAAATAGAGTGTATGGTGCGGCTCACTTACAATGTCAAATTTTCAACTTTCAATTTTGTGGTTTCGATCGGCGTTTGAATAAGCCTTCTGAAGTCTTTATTTTTTTTTTCCTCCTTCCTTTCTTTTCTTTTTTTTTTTTTTTATCCAAGTCACCGCCATTTGATTGATCTTAATGAGGTGATGTTCAACTAGGATTAGTGTCAAAACTAGTTTAGAAGGATTTTCAGCTCAGGTATTACGAGATGCATGGGGAAACCCTTTCATTTTGGATTCAGAATTTGGGACCACTATTAGATTAGCCTTCATCTTAGTTTAGTATTAGCTGTCACTGTTATAATTACTACTGAATAAACTTTGTCTTGGCTTTTTCTATCATTATTCTTTCTCATTGTTTGATTGTCTTACCAAATGTATAAACATGGGCTTATTATAAGCAGAAAAAAAAAACGGGTGTGTGTGTGTGTCTGTGCGTACAGCGACAAAAAAAAAAGAGGGGGCGGTACTTTTTATTGTACGTACTGTACAAATAATAAATAAAAATAAAAATGCATAAACTAATCTTCGTTTGCAAGTCTTACAATCTACATCTACGTTTACTAACTACGCTTGATATCGGAGCGGGAACGAGCAAAAAACAGGACCTGGTTTCCAAGTGTAAAATTTTTTACCTTGTTTTCGGTACAATATTTTATAGTTTTCGCGCTGTTTTACAAAATAAATGCACATATCATTTTCCTTTTTAGTACATCGGATACGTTTCAAATCCTAGGCCTGCCAGCCAAAGTCTTCTTTTTTTGAAGGCTGATAACTTTTTCTTTTCTAAAAAAACAAACAAACTGATGTACACGTTTTTTTACTACAGGTCTGAATTATCATATTTATACATTGTTTTTTTGAGGTGGCCATTTTTTAAAAAACCATTAGCTTTCTAGGATCATGACTTAAATTTGACATAATAAGTGAGCCGCACCATATGCCAGAAAAAAAAACGATAGTTTGCATAGATTGTCCAGCATTCACACTCCGCCAGCATGAAATTTATTTTTGTGTAATTTTTCATTTTCCTTCAATGAAGTAATGGCACCTTGGATTAGTGCTGGAATTTAAATAAAGAGCATTTTGAAAAACGCAATGCAAACATCAAGGAGAACCCTTTCATTTTAGATTCGTTATTTAAACGTCATTAGTTAGACTCATCTTCGAAAGTAGTGTCATGGAGTCATTATTAGCTGTGCTTAGTGTTAGTTTTTCATAATTTGTATCTGTCTCTGAATAAAATATGTCTCTTTTTACATGCTTCAATGAAAAACTATCTAATTAGTCTCTTCCATAACTTGTGCAATAGATATCTTTTTTACTGCTATCACATTTGCTGGATTAGTATTGACTCTTGCTGTACTGTACAGTATTGTACTTCAATAATATATGTACTCTTTTCGATTTTCTCATGCATTATCAGTATAAGATATTAGTTCCCTTACAATTGTTACTTTGTATTGGTGTTGATCATTCTTCATATCTCATATCAGTTTTCCTCATGCTGTACCCAATAGCCTTTTGCACTAAATCCATTGTGGCGTTGGGTTCCCTCGTCCTTAGTTTTACTACCTTGCAATACGCTTCGATAAAAAATGCCTTTCTATTAAATAATTAACTATTCTTCGTCCATTTGACAATCAAAACTGTTCACTACCAGTGCTGTTTCATGAGTGCACTAATAAACATATGCTTTCTAGTTCACCCACTACAGTACATCAACTTTTTCTTTTAAAGATGCGGGAACTGGTTCTTGAACATGTAGTAAATAGTATCCTCTCCCCCAGGAACGGTGGTGAAGGAGTACTGACTGGGTTCCACACATTCCTTGTAGAAGGATCTTTGATCTGCTGCATTATTTGCACCACTTCTGGTCGTCAAAAATTAATATATATATGGACATACTTGCCGAAGCATGCAAGCAAGGAACGCCAACTCACGAAGTAATTCTAGTCGTTCAAAAATTCCTCCCCCAAGCGTCACAGAAGTTATCGTCGCACATGAAAAATAGTGAAGTCATATCTTATCATACACCAAAAAAAAAAAAAAAAAAAAAAAATAGCACAATATCCGTTTAGTCGGAAAGTAGGGATTGATAGTTAAAAAAGGAGATTATATTTTATTGTGGCATAAGCATATATTGCAAAGGTGAACAACAGTCAAAGGGTCAAATAAAGCTAGCATGATGGAGACTAATGTGAGATGTGAAGAATGATCAACAACATTCTAAATGGACGATTATAATACGAGATCTAATATACTGTACGAGGTAGGAGAAAGACAAAAGGCATATTTTTTATTAAAGCACAACATCGATCAACATGAATCAAAAGGGATGATATTAGTGAAAAAGGGATCTATTGCACAAGACATGACAGAGACTAACGGGACATTTTTTTTTTCATAGAAGTATTTAAAAAGAGACATATTTTTATTCAAACTACGGATAAACTAATATTAAGCTAAGTCTATGAAGGCTCCACAACGCCAACTACTGGAGGGTCAAAATCCTAGATCCAAAATGAAAGGGGTTTCCCATGCATCTTGTGATCCCTGAGCTGAAAACCCTTCTAAAATAGCCCTGATTCTAATCTAAATCTATCAATATCTCATGGAAGTTACAATGGTGAAGAAAAAAAGGAAGAAAAAGAAAAGAAAGACGAAAAGAAATAATATGGAAGATAAATTAGTGCTGGGTTTCAATTATTTTTGTCGCTGGTGAATTACTTACTGTCAAAGACAATCATATACCCAAATCATGAGTCTAATATAAAAGGATTTTCCATGTATGTCTGTATTGTATTTTTTAAAGTGGACCTGCTTCAAGTTCTAACGCTAATCCAATATCACTCACTACCTCAATGAATCGGTTTTATTGTTGCTCATTCATGACTACAGGTGATGATGTTTCCTTTGTAATTATTGAGTTAAAGTGAATAGAAAGTCCGCGGCACATACCAGGTGCAACGATAATAGCGTAGCTGCTCTTTGTAATCAATGAGAAGGGGGGGGGAGCGGAAGAATACCAAAACAGGGTCAAAACCGCTTTGCGTGAACGGAACAGTGTTGTGCTAGCACACAGAACGTGTTCCTGGAGGAACTGAAGGCGAAAGACAAAAAATTCACACACGTTTTTCAAGATAAAAATAGTTATTTAAAACATAAATAAGGCAAAAAACAATCTTTTCGGTTGAAAAACTCACGGGGGCGGGGGATCTTTGGTTTGAAAAGCTTCTTGTACATGAATTGTAGATGGAATGTTACCGGGGATTCATTTTTCCAGGATAAAAAAGATTTCTTTGTTCATCTAAAACAAAAAAAAGAGAAAAAAAAAAAAGAAAAAAGGTCGGATAAATCACGCCGAGCGTGGGTGTTATATGGTAATGGCACTGATTACCTCTACCAAAGTGAATTCCGAAATGTCACGATGCGATGTCCCCATCAAAACTGAAACCTAGTCTTCTAACATCCCCAGTAAGGTCCTAAACCTTAACACTATATCATGGTACAACAAGCAAAACTTTACCACCCAAGAACAATAATTAGAGGCCATATATACACATCTACTACAAAAACAATTGCCTGTCATAATTACATCTTTCAAACAACCGTTTAAATAAGCACATATACTATATATTGAAGTCTCCAAGAAACATAAGGAGCTTATTTATTAAATGATAATGAAGTACATAAAGTGTCATAAAATGCAAATGGGGTAGTTGTGTATTTTTTTGTGGGTGTGTCAATAATAAAAGTAAGGAAGGTATAAGGGGGATGATAAATGTCAAATGTCAAAAATAAGGGAGAGGAAGGGGGGCTATACTATAATACAATAATAAAGGGTACTAGTCACCGTCACAGAGTTTGCCTTTCACTTCCACTTGTGGATTGAGACTGTGAGCTTGTTACAGATAGCTTGGAGCTCGTTCCAGTGCGATGTAAGGATTGAGGTGGTGTTCGGCTGTCATTTCTACGCTTGTTTGCTTCAGCTTATGCAAATAAAGAAATAAAAGCATCAGTATATTATGAGCGCTGATATGTGTATATACATATATATCGATATCTATATATCATCCATACCTTTGTTTCTTGTAGCATCCCGGTCCAGCTTTGCAATAACTCTGTCCAATTTCCGTATCCAGGTTTGTTGTTCTTCTAAACTGTGTGTGTGTAAAACGTGTGTGCTGGTGGCTCCCATAAAAGTTGAATTTAAATTATCGACACCTTGGAAAGACGAGACGATTTCGATACAGTATTCCTGACCCGCCGCATCTTGATTGGGAATCGCCCGTACCCTAGCTTGTTCGAGTCCAATGTGTCCTTTGTATTGCAAGGTCGTCTTTTTTCCCTCCTGTTTTGGTCGGACGAAGACAAGTATATCCGAGAAGAGAATATAGGTACGTTCTTCTCCCATTGATTTTGAGTTGATCACCACACGAGCCAGTTGACCTTGTAAAATCAGTCTTCTTTGTGCCTTGACACCAAAAGGAGCGCCAACCAAAGCCTGTTGAATCATCAATACTTGATCAACATTATCAGCATCAGTCACTCTATCGATGAAAAAAAGAAAAGGGAAAAAAAATGAGTCGGGTGTTCAAAATACCTCCAATTTTGGCATACCTAGGGAGAATACTACTTGCAAGTCCGATGATTTGCTGCTTGCATTGCTGTACTCCAGAATAATCAGGATGGGTCATGTTTGTTGTATCAGCAATGCCACATATCAATTTTTCGTAGCGATGAGTACATCCTGCCGGGATTTGAAGTAGTGATAATAAGGTTGCCCCTTTCAATGTACGGTCTTTATGCGCATTCTATACAGGTGACAAAACGTGATGAGTATATTTGATGCGCTAGTCATTATAGTATATTCCCAAACTTTAACCCTGCTATTGTTCTTTTGACATACATCAATGAATTTCTTGAATGGTTGATATTTCGTTAGTCGTTCATACGTGGTCATTGCTACATCATAATTACTTAAATAGCCATGATAAACTTCAAGTAAAGGGAACTACGGAGAAACAAAAAAAAAAAAAAATCGACAGAAAAAGGGTGAATTAGTAACCATAGCAAAAAAAGTAACGAAAAAATTATTTCTGGCTTTTTTTTTTTTTTGTACCCAGGACTGGAACACATCGGATATAATCTGAGCTGGACCCCAAATGCGCAAACTAAAAACGGACGAAACATTTGACCCAAGAAAAAAATGTATAGCATATTGAGTATATTTCGATACATGAGAAAAACAAAAAAGACTTGTCTTACCGTTGTTCTAGTGAAGTCAGTATAGTGCGATGAATCTGAACGATGGTTTCAAAGTTGCCGAAAAGCCACTTGATTTCCCTTTCAGTACATACCAATTTTCTAGAGCCGAGGAAATTGAATGAAGTTTGTTTCGAATCTTTTTTCAAGGGCTTCAGAAATACATTAACCACTAATTCCAACGATTGTATATATGCCTGTTCCGAAGTAATCAATTGATTAACAAAAGCTTCTCTTTTACGATGATCAATTTCATGTTCTATTGAAAAAAAAAAAAAAAAAAAAAAAAATGTGGTTACCCTTTCAAAAATTCTGCCCCGTGATAATATTTTTATTTTTTTTTTGTGTATTTATAGCTTACCAATCAATCCATCATCCACATCGTCGTAGTTTAAATCATTGATCATAGCGAGGGCATCATCACTAAAATCATGTATATTAGCCGTTCCTGGTTGTGAGAATTTAGTGTTGGCTAATTGATTGGGGATAGGAGGTAGAGGATCGTTTACGAAGGATGCGTAATCGGATGGATAACTTTCACTACTTCTTGTACTTTGTGTCGAAGTGCCAAATGAAGAAGTTTGTTCATATTGATATTGATTATATTGTGACATTTAAATACGTTCGTGCGTAAAGCGAAACGAGTTGGCGATATGTATGATATTAGTTTGTGACTTTTTGACTTTTTTCGAACCAGCGAAGAGAGAGAAAAAAAGCAAAGTAAGAAAAGAAAAAAAGAAAGAAAAAAGAAGAGGCACATTTTTAGTAGGATTACAAGTGTTGTTTTATATTATTCTTTGGCATATGGTTACACATGAAAAAAAGGTCGATTTTCACTTTAATATCTTGTGTTACTTTTTCGGCCCCACTTTCAATGTACCTCACTCATAAACGCACAAAGCGATTTTGTACAATGATTGTTTAATTATTTGACATCTGTTCTTCATTTCGCTAGTTTCACATTTTTAAAGAACTTAATTTCAGAAGATACACAAGCTTTAAATTGTTTTATTCTTTTCGACAGTATAACTATCATCTCCATCTCCATCATGTTTGGTTTGGAATATCATGGTAGCTGATCTTTCAGATCATGTTAAATGCCCGGTGCTGTCTCGTTCGCATGAATTTTGGAAGTCAGTTGGTTACAGGTGTCTTTGGACTGCCATGCACAGCGTTTCCACACTTACTTGTCCGATTGTTTGAAATCGATGTCGCACTAAAATAAAGTCAGATGTCGGGGATTCAAATGAGGGTGTCTTCTTTGTTAATGTTTCCTTGCAGTGACTTTTTATTTTATTTTTTCTTTCCCTTATCCTTGGACAAAAAAGAACCATCTTTACATCATCGCTCGGCAGGACTGATCCCGTGAAAGGCTAATCGGATTGACCCCATTGTGGTTAGGATCTTCGAAGCTTTGGTTTGTACCCAGCATCCTGAGCAATCTTACAATGCTAGCCCGTCAATCCTAGCACAGCGCCAAAGGGTATTGTTCGTGTGGTGGTAGTCGTTATTTATTTATTTATTTGACGATTTCCTTGCTGCCTTGCTTTTACCTCCACGCGGACTACTTTTGCCTTGTTCACCATCTTTTTTTTCCCTTTTTTTTCCATTTTTTTTTCAGTAGGTGTTTATTACTCTTTGTCTCTCTTTGGTTAATCTCTCTAGGCATTTCCCTAACAGGTCAAGATGTATGGTGTGGTTATTCAAATATTTTGGTAATGTGGTGGTAAGTAACTAGCTGAAGGTCCAAATAGTGCAAGTTTAACGATGTTGGTTGTTGTACTTAGGCGAAACAGACATCAAGCGGTGAATATGGGAGGCCCTGTGGGGCTCAATCGACAAAATAGCAGCAATGGAAACTGGTGGCGGTGGCTATGGCATCAACTAGTTAGTGCCTTCGTTTCATGAAGGGGGTGATCTGGCAACGCTATCACCTGTGTTCCGAATCTCATGCGGATCAAGGTCTCGATTATGAAACAAAATCTCTATCATTTTTTCGTGGCTTTACTATTTTAGTCTAGTTGTATTTCCTCTCCTCTCACTTCTCTCTAGCTCTCGCTTTGATGATCGTCTCAAGAAGAGTCCCATTTAGTTTATATTATTTAGTTTAGTCCTTTAGTTTACATCATTTGATCCGCTCCCCTATTTTATACACATAATAAACTCTTACATTAGTTTGTTATTTTACCTTGACTTTATACCTTTTTTTCAAGTTGTAACAGTGGTAGTAGTTGCTGTAGTAATGTAGTAGTAATTATGTCTTTGCATTCACGACTTGATTTTTACTACAATCAATCGCGTCTGCGCCAAATCAAAACCCAAATGCGAAAAAAAATCTGACATCCTCATTTTGATTCCCGACATCTGATTTTATTTTAGTGCGACATCGATTTCAAGTAACTGTGGAAACATTGTGCTGTGCGTAGTTATATTTAGTACCTATAATTTATTTTTTCTTGTTTCGAGACGCTTTTGTCGGGGATTCTTGTCTTTTTGGGATGATCAGTGTTCATGATTATGTTAGCTTCCATAAGGAGCATGAAGGGTACATTCAGGAGCACCTAACATTAGTCCAATTACTCAGGCCAAGTCGAGAATTAAACATTAAGGAGGATGGGCAAAAAAAAAGTACAGTGTGATCGGCGTTTAAAATAAATTAAAGGAGAAAGTAGTGTGGACAGTTGCAAAGATTTTATTTCACCTTCTCTTTCTTTCTCTCTTATTTATTTTTATATTTTTATTGTCAATTGAATTCACATTAATTAGTCTTTTATCATCATGGAGGAAGATCAAGGTACCATTACGACATGACTTTTTTCACGCTGCCGTATACTTTTTATTCATAAATACTAACGCATAATTTGGGATGACTTTAGAAATCTGCAGGGTTTGTAGATGCGAATCAACTCTGGCGAAGCCATTATACCATCCTTGCAAATGCACTGGTAGCATTCGCTTTATACATCAAGATTGGTAAGGAGAAAAGAAATGCGACAGGAATTCTCCCCGTATACAAGAATTTAAGAATACGGAGCTCCTATGGGCTGACCCTATTATTGACAAAACTAACCGCTTACCTTTCTTTTTCTTTGCGACAACTCTGGGGGTATTCTATTCTCTCCTATTCAATAAAGTCTTCTGGAATGGCTTGCCCACAGCAGAAATGAGTAAGTGACAACGATCCTTTTTTGGGGGGGACGGATTACAGTAAATGGAGTTACCAACCTTTCTTCTTTTTAGTTATTGTGAATTATGCGAACACTTATTTGAGTTTACACCTGTATATCGGCAAGATATGCCAGCACATATACCAATATATCTTCTCATCAGACAATGCCTATTACATTGCGGTACTTTCCTGAAAATTGGACTGCGTGGTGTGGCTGTCGGGGTTGTATGGCTGATGTTATTACCGTATATGATACTGTGGTCCTGGCGTTTATGCTTTCCGCCAAGCGTAAACATTGGTGTTTGGTACTCTGATGAAACACAACTCTCTTCTAGACATGATCAGCAACATCCATATGGATCATCCTATGTTGAATATGGCCTTCGGTATGGAAAAAAATATCTATTGGAAAGTGTTGAAGACATTCATTAACCTATTTGACTTGTGCTATGTACAGGGAGGTCTTGGTAGACTGCTTCAAGGGCCAAGTTATCACTATGGTACTAATTTTGGTTGTTGCTGCTACTTATATCCTCAGGGAGTGGATGGCTCAAAATATACCCTTGGAGGCGGATCAAGAATCTGAAACGGATCAAACTATTGAAGCACCATCAAATATAGACCGCATATATACCAATGCTCCTCGACAACATCAACTCCATGACAACTATTCTGAAGCAGATAACGACACTATATCAATATTGACTCAACAACAGACAGCAGTGGATACATTACTAAACGCTTTAAACGAGTTGGACGACGATGGCACTTCTACCAAAAATGAAGGGAATGATCTTAGAAAACAACTAGAAGATTTACAACATGATCTGCGGCAGGAAGTAGAAAATACACAACAACCTCATCACCAAGGTCACCATGATCTGCAGCAGGATCGGCAACAACATCATGCTCACCACCAACTAGACAACGATTTCAACACCACTATTGCCGGCAACGGGTGGATGAATAGTGATGGTTTCCAGCTCAATACTGACGATGACGACGAAACTCAAGTTGAAAACATGATGCAAAGTATTATGGTACAAGACCCAGCAAATTTTTCGACGCGTTATTCTTGGGACGACCTTCGCAACAACAATAATTTTCCAAATCGGTATTACAAACAACAACAACAACAACAACAACAACAACAATCACTATGTCTGAAGCGGGACAGTCTGAGATCGTCGTCACTTTTTTTGGACTCATCAACTGCTTTAGCACTTGACAACAAAATATCATCGATCACAAATTGCCAATTATTAGAAAGTGCATTTAAATCAGGAACGACTGTGGGAAATGACTTACAAAACCATCAGTTTACCAAGCCGCCAATTTCCGCTTGTTTACTGCAAAACACCAACGTTCCTAAATCGACTTCCGAAATACCTCCTTCCAGCAAAAACAAATACCACCACATCATCGATAATGCCGAAGATACTTTTAGCAGGTCTAAATCATCTACGCCATTGGCATATGAACATTCACCAGCACCCTCACAACAAGTACAGCAACTTCAACAGCAGTATGTCATTGAAAAAACGGATCAGGATGAATTGAGCGACACAAATCAAAGCCTTGACATCAACACCATTCAAAATATCAGCACTGAAAATCAACGAGCACAGCCAATCGACACCAACGATGAAGTATTGGACGACGATGACGAAGATGGTATTTTCAACTTAGGTGACGACCTCGACGGAGTTTTACAAGCAATCGGCATGCGTGGCAACCCATGGGGGTTACTTCAAAACTCTATTCTTGCTTTTATCATTATCAGCTGTTGTTTAGGTGTGTCAGTTTGTATTCCTTATATTCTTGGTCGTTTGATTATTATGGTAAAAAAAAAAAAAAAAAAAAAAAAAAAAATCGGATGACTTTACAGCGTTTACTGAAGACAACTATTTTTATGATTTAGATTCACCCAATCAGTTTTATCGAAAAGATTATCGGTGCTTTACGATATGTAACTGACCCTATAGTGGATTACGCCCTCGATTATTGGCTTCCATCAACTGACTTGGTAACCAATGGACTGGATACATTAATTCATTTATTTGTCCCAAATGGCGTATTAATGGCAGGGTGGTCTCTTTTGGAAGATATCTTGACGGCGGCTATACCTCTCTTCAAAAATTACGACGCTATTAGTAGTAATGTAGCACCACCATCCACATCCTCACCATTATCGCTCAAATACTTCCGACTATCTGCACCTGACAACATATTATCTGGAAATAACGGTACAGCACCATCAATGCATCGACAGTCAATGGCAATTCAACAAACCCTAGCTATGACCGGAATCAATACTATTCATGCGATTAACGGAAAAATCATCGAACGCTGGCACCAATTGGCGGTCGGACAATCAGGACTGGACCGAGGAGTATGTACTATAATTGGATATATTGCTCTTCTATGTATATGCTCGTGGTACCTAGCCTTCCGACGCCACAGACAAGACAGTATTACGAATGACCGATTACCGACACAACAAAGACATGGAACTGACGACTTCGTTCAACAACTTGGGATTGTTTTAAAGGTGATATCTTTTGTGATCTTGGAAATGGGCTTACTTCCTCTCAGTTGTGGCTGCGCTTTAGACTTGGTGACATTGCCTTTGGTGGAAAATCAGTCGATTTTTACCCGCTGGATCTTTGCAAAATCATATCCGTACTGGAGCTGCTTCCTTCATTGGTTTGTTGGCACATGTTTCATCCATGAAACCGCTGTGTTTGTCTCTCTATGCCGTGAAACCACTCGACCTGGGGTGATGTGGTTTATCCGCAATACCAACGATCCTAACTTCAAGCCTATTCAAGAAATCATGGAATGTCCCTTCTTTGAGTGTCTTCAAAATCTTTGCAGTGCAGTTGTGATATATTTGGCTTTCATTGTTGGTGGTATTGGTTCTGTGATATTACTTGTCAGTCGCTATACTGGAATACAACACCTGCGATGGACTTTTAGGTAAGCATCGGACAATGGACGAGAAAGAGGGAAATGAATATTTAAGGGTCAACTAACCTGACATTGCACTGTTTATAGTGAACCTTTAACTTCGGTGGCTACTGACATTCTGGCGGCACAATTCTTATTGCCTATTTTAGTTACTCATATCAAACCTCGTGATTCCGTCAAACAGACCCTGTCGATGTGGTGGCATGCTATTTCCCATCAACTTCGGTTATCCTCTTTTATGTTTGGCGAACGGTATCCTCGGGAAGAAGGTGATTATATCAATAAAACATGGAATTCTTGGATATCCTATATTCCTGCGCCAAATGCCCCTTATTTGTCGACCACTGGAAATGATGATAACTCTACGACATTGTTTCAAATGGATGGAAACCTGGTGCGTGTGCCTAATCAAGATACTGTCAAGTCTCATCCTCAACAAAGAATGATTATACCTGTGGAAACTGATACTCTTGAACCTATAACTCCCTCAGAAAGAATATCAAGTGGCCAGGCTGCCATTGGACAAAACAGGAACGAAGAAGATGATACAACTGTGGTCTATATACCTCCTCATTTTAAAGCTCGGGTAACTAACAGAAACACCGTTTAGCAGAATTACTAGAAATGGCAGAAAATTAACTTTTATTATTCTTTTTATTTTTTATTTTTGTTTGACATAGGTGGCACTGTTCCTGGTTTTGATGTGGTTATGCGGGTCCGTTATGGCATGTTCTCTTACGGTTGTCCCATGTAAGCTCAGTTGGTTATGGGACTAGCAATTTGAAACTCATTCTCACTTTTATATCTCTATATAGTGCTTTTCGGGCGATTCATACTCGATAATTGTATTACACATGGGAAGCAACTACACGATGTTTATGCGTATGTTTTCGGTGTATGTGCGATGGTCCTATCAACCAATTCTCTTCGTTCAATTGCTCGGGGAACTAATTACTTGAAACAAGATGGTGGATTATTTGATTTATTGGATAAACTCTCGGCGTGTGTACGACAGAAAACATTGAATGTAAGTAATAAAAAAAAAATAAAGAGTAGAAAAAAGGGAATATGAGCAAAGTCCAAAGTCCGCTCACCAGCCTCACACAAAATAACCTTGTCCACATGTTTTTTTAGAGCTGCAAGATACTCTATTTGACCTTTATGATTGGATGCTTGATTCCATTACTTATGGGACTGGCAGTTGATTTATACGTTTTTGCACCTTTTCGATCCAACACACCGTCAAGTCAGCTGGTACTGACGCTTGATTTATTCAGCAATTGGAACTATGGATTAGTTTACCTTGGGATTATGTATCGACTTGCTTATATTCTACCAACAAATACCTGGAAAAGAGGAATAGATCAATATATGATGGCTGGATTGTCATCATTAAATACATGGACACTAACTCGGACCGTATTTGCGCCTTGGATCATTGGTACCGCCTGTGCCATCGTCATTCCTGGAGGATCAGCCTGGATAGTACTGCATCTACTAGGTATTAAAAAAAAAAAAAAAAGAAGGAGGCTGATAAGGCAGAGAAAAGGGAGAGAATCGTTAGGCTTGTGGTTGACTCTAATTTCTTTTTCATATATTGTAGGTGTACAAGATGCATCAATGGAATTATTGATGCTGCGATACGTGTACGTTGGTGTGTTATGTACAGCAGCGATAACGGTTGTCGTCATGTTGGGGATGAAATTGGTCAATTTATGGATGCGGATAGTAAGGGATGATACTTATCTTGTTGGAAGGCAGCTACACAATTTCCAAGAATAAGGTGAATTAACAACTCAAAAGGTTGAAGGCAATACCAAGACTCTGTCCATGCATCAGAACACATACCCCTCCATGTGCTTATCCACCTCCCACCTTCCCCTTTATTCTCATTAGTTTACGTTTTATATTATAATATTTTATATCCCTCGCTTTTCTTTTACGTTTTAGTATTGCACACTGTAGAACAGATGCTCATGTCCATACCATTATTATCTATTCAATAAAATTGAATCTTTTATTATTATCATTTTATTTTATTTACCTATTTTATGTTACCGGCAATTAACAACTTTGTGCAACGTTAGTACAAGAATGGCAATAGAAACAGAGAAGAAACTAGTCCTTGTGTGATTTGAATGCCGCATCATAAATTAGTTTTTGCCCTTTTTGCTTTCTCTGTAAGGGGATGTCAAGAAGCTTGATAAAAGTTAGAAGGAGGTATTTATGGGACTCCAAATGTGTTTTAATCAAAACAAATTATCCGATCATCTCTATTTTGATGAACCTATTTTTTTTATTTTGATTGTTTATAGCCACACCATCATACATATTCGTCATCTTGACAAACCCAAGGCGATGGACGGACCGCCTCATTCAAACGCCCGCTGCTTTTTTTTTTTCTTGTGCTCCATCGGGGTTTAAACCAAATTGGCAATATATCAAGAGAAGTGGTTCCTTTTTTTAACTCTTTTTTCTCTTTCCTCTTTACTTTTTTTTTTCTCTTTTGTCTCTACACCCCATTACTGCTCTTTTCCCTTTCCATTCTTTATTTTTATATATACATTTACTGTAAAATCAAATAGAACCTATCTTTTTTTTTTTACAACAAAAACAAGTTTTCACTCTCATCAGCATACCCAACAAACTCTCGATTACCGTTTACTTTTGATTATGTTGATGCGTACTTCCTACTTGATGCTTGCAGCAGCAGCAGTGTCTATGTTAGCCCATGTGGCCGATTTTGCTCCTGTTGGCGAACCCATCAATAACGTTTCTTCTCTTGAACAACGCTGGGTGGATCTTGGAACTGACGTCAAAGTATCTGATCCCGTCCCTGTCCCTGCTGTTCACCTCGTAGCACGTGGCAAGAAAAAGTCAAGCTCAAAGAAAAAGAAGACAAACAACAAAGCCAAAAAGTCTTCCAAGAAGAAGAAGTCCTCCTCCAAGAAGAAGAAAGCTTCCAAGAAGAAGAAGGGCTCAAGCGGTGGTACCTTCAAAGGCGATGGGTGAGTACAGAAAAGGCTAATATTTATTTCATGAATACCATTGTATATTGACGTTACTTTGTTTTATTTTTAGAACATACTACAATGCCGGTATGGGTAGCTGGTACGTAAAAAAAAAAGCCTCGATGCACCCAATTTTATTTTCCTCGCTAATGATTCCTGTCGTCCTCCCTTTTTTTTTTTTTTTTTTATTATAGTGGAAAAACCAATACCGATCATGATATGATTGCTGCTTTGGTAGGTGTCAAAAACTAAATTCATGATTTATTTTTGTCATGCACTAACCATCATCTACTTTATACTTTACTTTTTAGAATGCTCCTCAAATGGGTTATGCCGCCAACCCTAACAACAACCCCAACTGTGGAAAATACGCTAAGGTCAAGGGTCCCAAGGGTACTGTCCGTGTCAAGATCGTAAGTCTTTGTTATTTGAAGTCGACTTTTATTTTTTCATAAAATACTGACTACGTCTTCTTTTATAATACTTAGGTTGATACTTGTCCCCCTTGTAAGAAGGGTAGTTTGGGTAAGTAGAGGTCCAACATATAAAAGAAAAAAGAGTATCCAGGTTTATCATATTAGTCTGTTCCTTTTATTTATTTATTTTTGTTTGTATGGTTTTAGATTTGAGTCCTGCTGCGTTTATCAAAATCGCTGATCTCGCTGCTGGCCGTGTCCCCATCTCTTGGTCTTGGGATTGAACGACTTGATTGCCTTGACGGTTAGTTTAGTTCTTCTTCTTTTTTTGTATACTCTTATCTTGTTATCCTTTAGTGTATTATCCCTCAATAAAATATTCTCCAATAAAAACTCTCTTCAATGAAATCCGCATTGTATTCAAAAAATGCCGATGACTTGATTTGTGTATCGTTTGTGAAAAAAAATTTCATTGTCCCTTGATTTTTTCTATTTCTATTTTTTTATTGTTTGCATATCACCACTCTGTGGTAGGAAGTGTATGTATATGTTGAATTTGATGAAACTTAAACCTACCTCTATTTTATTCATTTGATCATACCCATATTTTGCTCAAATTTAGATGACCTGGCTTTTTAAAGGAAAGCATGCATGTCCATAAATAGAATGCGCTGCATCAAATACAGGACTGCTTGCAACAATAAAGAATACAGTGGCACAACCATTGTTGATGCCATGACTTCAAATTCGGGTGGCGACTGCGATTTCGGAAAACCCAACGGAGCTTAGTTTATGACAGTATGATAGGTTCGGCAGCATGAACATATTTGGTTGGAGTAATACGTTAACTCATGATAACTAGGTTGGTCCTACATCAACGCTCATCAAAAGAATTTCAAATACATCCTGGTACGTTCAGCAAGAAGGATAGAAAAATCGGGCCTCATGGAGGTTGCTATGATAAGGATATTTTTTTGATGTGGCAATAAAACTTTATCTACTGAAGGTGAAGTAAAAAGACTACAAGGTACAAAGTTACGCCGGGGATACAATTAACGTCCCGTGCTTCTTCAAGCATCATCTTTTTCTTTTTCTTTTTCTATGTACGTCCTTCAAAGCTCTTTTTTCGCGCATCCACTGCGGCCCTTCTCTAAAACCATTCAAGAAATATTTCTCTCCCTTCCCTAGTATAGTAAATGGAACGCTGAGCACGACGGTTGACCGAGTTTCCTAGCACCAAGCCTCTTGGGGGATTGAACACACATTGGAGTTTTTTTTTTTTTTTTTTTTCCTACATGCGCAAGTAATTTTCAGTGCAGGGTAGGTATATCCATTAGACAAGACAAATTAAACGTATGAGGGACGATGTAAAGCTAAAAAGACAAGACATATTTTATTCACAAGCAGGTATAAACTGTGACAGCTAAACTACCTAAACTGATCTATGATATATGTCTAAATGTAAGACATTTAACCGTTTATATGTATGTTGGAAGGGATATCTTCCTGTATAATAATCATTAACAAAGCTATTCTGCAGTGAATGGGTCAACTAAACTCCAATAATCGTTAACCAAATCCACACAAAAGACAAAAAAACTTTTCAAATGCCGACCACGTGAAATTCTATTTATTTTCCAATCCTCCGCCTTCTCTCTTTTCTTTTTCTTTTTCTTTCTTCTCTTTTTTTTTTTTTTTTTTCTTTTTTTCCCTTCATCATTTAACTTCTTTGAAGTCATGTTGGACTTAAAATAGTGTCAGGACTAGTTTAGAAGGGTTTTCAGCTCAGGGATTACAAGATGCATAGGGAAACCCCTTCATTTTGGATCCAGGATTTAGACCCACCATTAGTTGGCCTTTTGGAGCCTTCATTAGCTTAGTGTAGTCTTGGTTTATCTATAGCTTGTATCTACATTTGAATAAAATATGTCTCTTTTTACACCCTTTAGTGAAAAATATTCCGATAGGTTTTCTCTTGCCATATACATTACAATATAATAGATTTCCTTTTACCATCTCCCTTGTAGATTAGTGCTGACAGATGTTACGCTTCAATATTAAATGACCTTTAGTCTTCCACATTCTTTGTACAGTACAATTATTTTAGATCCAATTTACTGTTGTACCATTGGATTAGTGTTGGCGAACCTTCGAATCACTTATTCCACTTCCTCATGCTTCGTTTAGTAGATCCTTCTACGGAATCCTAAGTTACAATCAACCCAACGTCTTTAGTATTAGCATCTACCAATGCCTTTTAATCAAGTGTGTCATTATATCAGCGTTGACTACCATTCGAACTACACTTTAGACTTATTTAGACTTCGTCCAATAGACCATTCCTTTAAACTCCCTGTTTCTATGAGCCCCGCGTCTTTAGTTTTAGTATCTGCCAACATCTTCAATAAAGTATGCCTTTTATTAACCATCTTCTGACTCATGATATAATCAAAAATGTCACTATCATACTATTTTTTTCTCGTACATACACATACACATACACATACACATACACATACACATACACATACACATACACATACACATACACATACACATACACATACACATACACATACACATATACATACATATATAAACTGTACACATTACAAATTGAGAAAGACAGGGTCATTGTACATCTTCAAAAGGTGTTTTGTTGAGACAAAATAATGGATGGATAATGATGTCATAAAAGCAAACAGTTTGTATTTTATTGTATCGAATAAATATTTTCTATGTCTTAAGGGTATAGTGTGCTGTGTTACTGTATAATGACAAATGGAATAATGTTGGAGTACTTTCTAGACTTGATTCAGATAGTGTTTTGAGATGAAGGCCCCGTTCATATGCACTTGATTTGTGGAAATGCAGGAGAATAGTTTGGCGGTAAAACTTGATTGCCATCTACCAACAAGGAGATAAAGTAAATCTTGATTGATTTCCACCACTATTAATAAAAAAAATACGATCGCTCTGTATTTATTCTAAAAAGAGAATTATTTCCTTTTTCTTATCTTTCTTCCATTCGGAGTAAAAGGATACAATATCAAATGGCATATCATAGTAATCTTACTAAATAGTTAACAAAGTAACATCAGCAGGAGGACTCCACAAGGATGTAGAGAAAGTTATGAGATACATTAGTAATGAGATTTGCCTGGTCCCCTATGGAGAAACCCTTTCATTTTGGATCAAGGCTTTAGGGCTGCCATTCGCTGGCTTTTGAGACTGTATTAGCTTGGTTCAGTATTAGTTTAGTATTGGTCTGCCTTGGTTTGTATATACATATATTATTTGACTAAGGCATGTTTCTCTCTACTTTCTTCAACGAAAAATGCCACATTAGTTCCTCACTTGATTTGTGCAACTGATGCGTTTTTACTACCGCTACCCTCATTTTATTAGTATTGGCCATTATTGTGCTTCAGTAAATATATCCATTCATAGTATTTTCATACCATGCACTGTGCAGTATATTAGCTCCCATTTTGAAGTGGTCTTTTTAGGTTATTGTGATCATCCTTCGAAGCTGACATTAGTCTTCCACATGCTTCCTGCAATATATCTTTCCATTTAATGCCTTGCTACAATGAAATTTTTATATCTACCAATATGCTTCAATAAAAGATGATCTTTTATCGACCATCCTCTAACTCATCAGATAATAAATATGTCACTATTGTAATTGTTTCATGATTGTGCTACCAAACAGGTACATTTTAGTTCACTCACTATGACTATTTTTTCAGCTTGAAGACTTAAGGTATAAGAAAATGATTATCAAGTTGCAAAATGGAGCAGATTTGTCTAATTTTATCAGAAATTACACATCAGCAATTTCTCTATTGCTAAGTAGATCAAGTTTTGCAAACAGAAGAATGTTTTGAAATTGAATATCAATAACTGTAGTAACGAAGAGTCACTTCACTTTTTTGCTGAGCCCGAACAAAAATGTATATATGCCAATGACAGAATAACCAAGGTCATGAAAACAATTTATTGATAGTATATAAAAGGAACAATCCATATTACATTACTAACTAAAAAAAAAACATAGTTTATGAATGATAATTTCAAATATAAGGTCATATAATAAGTGAAAATGGAATAAAATATAACTAGAATACCACATGTAAAATGGAAGGACAATTATAGAAGGGAATTTAATATACTGCAGCAGACAGACCAGACATGAGAAAGGCTATAAATGGGCGTCTTGTATTGAAGCATGACATCTATCAACATTATTTAAATGGACTTTGGCAGATGGGATCTATTGTACAATGCAAAACATAAAAGAAACCAATGCAATATTTTCATTGAAGAATATAAAAAAAAAGACATATTTTATTCAATATAGATTCAAAATATGGGCTAACTAATACTGAACTAAGCCAATGAGGACTTTAAAGAACCAACTAGTGGTGGTCCTAAATCCTGAATCCAAAATGAAAGGGTTTCCCCATGAATCTTATAATCCCTGAGCTGAAAGCCCTTCTAAACTAGTCCTGACACTATTCTAAGTCCAACATGGCCTCAAAGAAGTTGAATGGCGGCGAGAGAAAAAGAAGTTTTTTTTTTAAAAAAAAAAATAGGAGTAAATATAATTCACGTGTACGGGGTTTGAATTATATTTTGACCTCTCCTACGTTGATTGTGAGTCCCAGCTGAAACATACTATTACGGTTTGATGCTTACTTTTTTTTTTATCAAGAGAAGGTGCAAGAACACATGTTATACTTCAGTCATGTATGATATTATATCAAAAGGTAAGTTTCAAGATGCAAACTTGCAAAGGATATATGTTAAAATATCATGGGAAGACGGGAGTATTGTTTTGCCGATCTGTTCACATTGTCTTTGTTTTCATAACCCATGATTGGCTCACAAACGGGAAAGCGTCTCTACATGATATTATACAACATTTTGTCAGATATCGTCATTATAGCCTTTTCGATCCCATGGGAGGCTGATTCCTGTTATTGTTGTTTTTGAAAAAAAAAAGGCTCCTACGTTTTTTTATTGTCAATTGCCCTTTTTTTCTCTTTTTTTTTTTTTTTTTTTTTTTTTCTCTCTCTCTCTCTTTCTCTCTCCTTTCCTTATTCAACCATTCTTTGTTATTTCGCTTCCTACTAATCGATTGAAGTCCATACTGAATATAAACTATTCAACAATCACTATAACTGACAACATGTAAGTACTTGGCGATTGTTTACTTGGGGAAGGGTTATTCATATTCATATGATATGAACTGTTTTGCTTTTTCTATGTTTTTATTTTTTATTTTAGCTCGACACTGGAAACAACGGAATAATTTTATAAGAAGGCAAGTCATATATAAGCTACAGAATGCTTGTTAGGTTTAGGGGGATTGTAATAAAAAGGCTTCCCACCCTCAAAACAAGGATATAGGCGGGAGCCTTTTGATATGGAGGAAAGGGGACTATGTTTGAAAAAAGGATCATACGGGGATGGTCGCGTGTCATGATGCTGTAGCACGAAATTATCACAAAATACTGAAATCCTTTTTTTCCTTCCTTCCATAGTTTGGGAAATAATTTCTTTCTTTTTTCTCCCCTTGTCCATCATCGACTATCGACTGATTTGGTATTCCCCTCCTACCTATATTGAATGGCGAATATTTCTCACAATATGGAAAAATCTCGAACGATAGTTTACGATCAGCATCTACAACAGACAATGGCTCCATCAATTCCACCGCTGGTCAACCATTATCATCAACCATTACCTCCACCTATTACCATTACGACGTCAGCTTCCATAAAGATGCCGCCACCGTTTACAAAGTCCAAGGTATCACCTACCATTACAACGGCACCATCGGCCCTATCTTCCTCTTATTCATCCACCCATTCGTATATATCTACCTCGTCCTTCTCAACATCCACTTCCACGTCGTCGTCGTCATCGTCATCTTCTGCATCCTCATCCTATTTTACTTGGCTGGTATTTCTGGAGGAGCGGTGGACGCCTTTTGATACAGATAACCAAAAGAAACTGGAGCAAACACTTTCCTTGGGTGGCACCTTTGTAGATATTACGGACACAAACTTCCCTCATGTCAAACGGGTTCGGGTGTTTCCAAAAACCAACTACCTCAGCTACCTTGGTGTGAAATATCGACTCTCAAGAATCATGCAACCTGATGCCTGGCTGGATCATACTTAGAAAACCTGCTATTGGATAGTGGAATCATTAGTGTTAGCTGTAGTAATTATATGAGCTTTTCTTTTTCTTCTTTTTTTTTGTACCATTAGTTTATATTTTCTTTGTTCTTAATGATGTTTATTGGTCTCACTTATTATTATTTTATTATTATTACGATATAGAACATTACTATCTTTTATTACTCTTTCTTTTTTTTATTATTAGGACATTGTTGTTGATGATGATGATTGTTATATAAATAAAATGCCACCTGACTTTTTTTGGTTACGTGTACACAAATATGTATGTCTTTTTGTTGAAAATGTTTGAAGCGAAAAGTGTTTGATCAGTGAAAGTGAGTTTTGCAGTTGTCTCTTACAATTTTTTTGGCGAAGCGACAGAGGATGATATTTGGACTATTAAACTAAAATACAATTAACTCACATTGTTTACCTCGTCAAAATAATCTACCGATCAATATTATTTATGATGAATGGGGGAGATTGATTTACTGCCAACAAACAAATAGAAACGGTGGGGAGCGGTTAGTTATGATGACCCCAGTCCACCCCTTAGGTTGTCGGAGTTTGACTGACCGCATGAATAGAGGGAAAAAAGTCAGGAACGAGAAAAACCTCAGGTTTTTTTTTTTTTTTTTTTTTTGTGGCAGTAATTATCAAACACCTCGTGATGAAAGTGGCATCTTTTTCTTACATCACATGGATTGTTTTTTAAAGACTCAATTGACTGTGGGGTTCCCTTCTTTCAGTAGATCACATCAATATATGTATATAATGAAGGTATACATAATAACCGCTGTCCAATATTCCACTGCATATACATATGGTGTATAACGAAAAAAAAAAAAAATGACATAAAATGTACGACAGTTGAAATATGGCTCATTTTGTGCTACATTCTTCACTTCAGGAATAAACAGGTTTCAGACCAAGCGGAGATGGATCATTTTTTTCATATATACTAATGCTGCAGCATGGGACGAGCCGAATATGATGCGGATCACAGTGGCAAGGGCGGCAACGTGCTATTCTCTGCATACTTTTCCAAAAATGAGGGGTATTTTAATTAAGGAGTGAGGGAAAACATGTCTGATTCAAAAGAAAAATTTTCGCTACGAACCGAAAAATGGGGGAAAGGGGTTCTATGTTTTTGATTGGCCAGAAAATCATTAGCATTTGATTTTCCACACAGCTAAGGAGCAATGAGTGCGCCGTATACAAAAAAATAAAAATTTTAACTTGAAATACAGTAAGAAAACATCGGGAGCAAAACTAAATAAGGATGGGCTCCCGAGAAAAAAGAAAACAGGTCATGCTAATGAAAGCAAATAGGAGTTGGTTCCTTTTTTTTTGCCCCGCGATCAAAGCACATTCTGGAAAAAGGTTCCTGAAAGTGAGTGTTAAAGTTTGGGATTCGATGGTTGTTTAAGGAAAATCAGCGGATAATCGTTTAATCGTGGAGCATTGTTATCTAAAATTAAAGCATGATCCCTTTCTCCTAGATTCTTTTTGTTGATTACGAAACGTCAAATTCGTCACCTTTCCATATACTAAGGTCCCTTTTTGATCTTGATCTTCCAATTACAATATCATGACTAAAGGAAAATAAACTTTTGGCCGCCCCTCCTTTTTTTTTTTTTTTCTCTCACTAGGAAAAATGGCAGTACTCTAGGATAAATTGTATATTGATTCGTAAATGAAATGGGTTGGTCACATAGACAGTGAGTTTGTCCAGCACAATATTTCCAGAAACAAAATAAAAACCAAATATCCGGTAATTGTAAGCCTGAAAAAATATATTGACAGATAATACATAATGTATTAGAACAAGGGAAATTTATGAAGGTTATCCTAAAAATGGTTATTAACCTTATTCGGAGATGAAATTGTAAAAAGGGGTAGTTTTTTTTTCATTTCTTCTCACCAAATAGCTAAATTGAACTGATTGTTCCACCTTTGTCTATACTCATAACGGGAAAATACGATGCTGTTAACTTTAATGCACGTTGATAATGCTTAATGTTATAGCCTCGCATTGCCCACTTTATTGTATTATTTTTAAAGAATGCAGTATGGCAAAAAAAAAAAAAAAACCACGTTGTGAAAATTTAAATGCCGCTGTCTTCGCGTCATCCCAATGTAACAAATTCTTGGTAACTGGTGATAAAAGGGGATGGGGCACAGAAAGGGAAGGAGTGAACCCGCCTAAAAATTTAGAGGTTTGCGTGGCAATTAGGCAGAATAGCAATGATGACAAAACTTAATGTAACGCAAAAGAGCAGAAAAAGGGATAACGCTGATTCATCAGCAACGTGTCCATCCGTTGGTGACACCATTCAAAATAGATTCTTACCATCTATAGACATTGGTGTCGTTTTCTTCCCTTAAGTGATATCTAACCGGCAGCTTATTCACAAAACGCACGTTCATTTGGTTGATGCTTGTGTAGCCCATTTGCTCTCCAAAAAGAAAAAAAGAAAAAACAATAACGCAGCCTTGTGAAATGTTGTTTACTTGGACCTTTTCTTTTGGAACAATGGAGATGACTTTGAAGGGATGTTAAAGAGGATAGTATATCCAAAGGAGAAACAATTTTGAACGTGTCATTTTAAAATCAGTCTCACACAGGGCGAGGGGGGGGGAAACAAGGAGCGTTTGCATATGTATGATTATGTAAAAAAAAAAAGCAAGAAGGAACAAGTATATACTAGAATAATAAGATGCGGAACGATTCTTCTATTGATTGTCGATCTGCTGAAACCAAAAAAGAAGGCCCATGTGAGCGGAAGTGGGGTGAGGAATTATGGACCTGGAATAAGAACCAACCAAATCACTGGGACTAAAACATAGCGGGGATTAAAAAGAATTTATTTTTATATAAAGAGCTTTTTTTGCTTCCTTTCTTCATTAATTTTTTTTTTATATCATTTAAACGCACTATCTATTCAAGCTCTTTTCCTTTTATTAATTTTCACTATGCAGAAAAACATTCAACCTTTGTATACTTTGCCTAGCCAAGTACCTATCGCTGCTGCTGACATGCCTACTATCATCACGTCTTCAACTAAAAGGTCAAAAAAAGTAAAGGAATCAAAGCGAAGACAAGTTAAAAACGCCTGTAGTAAGTATCAAAGCAATGAATTATTATATGTATTATGATTTATTAACGCCGTCTTTTTTGTTTTTGTTTTACTCCTACCATAATAGTCAACTGTCAAAAAGCTTGCAAAAAATGTGATGAAGGACGTGCATGTCAACGGTGTATCAAACTTGGAATTGAAAGCACTTGTGTGGATTCTCCCAGAAAGGAACGATTAAGGGGCGTGAAACGTGGTCCCTATAAGAAACGCCAACCAAAAAATGGTAAGGGGATTTAATAAATTATATCATACAAAAAACGTGGTTTTAACCATGCTCTCCTTTTTAATAGTGACAAATGCGGCCAATCAACTCCAGTCCAATGATCAAGACAAACCATTTTACTTTGACCAAGATTTCAAGTGGCTTGATAATACCCAAATCGTGAATCAACAACAATATCAACAGCCTCAACCTTTTAAATATGAACAAAATAGCCAGCAGTTCAATCAAATCCAATATACCACGTATCAGGGTCAACAATACGAATCCCAACCTCAACAAGAATCAGCATGCTTTTCGACGGATCTCACCATTGGGAATGATTCATATACCACTCCATACTACTCGTCATCTCCTATCGATCAACAGTTTTACCAACAGTCATCTGTGAATAGTACACCCTCACCTTTAACGAACTCAGTGGCCGATCATTATGCATCTCCAGTTTCGTCATCGTTTTCTATTTCACCGGCATCGTCCAATATGCCCCTGCCTCAAGATGTACTTCAATCCATGATTGCAATTAATGATTTGATTCCCGCCGATATGGATGCACTAACAAAACAAGAAGATTTGGACTTTGATGGAATGATGATGATGCCCTTACTTGATACGCCAATTCTCAACTGGTCAACTACACCTACTTCCAATACTTTCAACTTTGCTGCACCAAATTTGGCCCAACCTGTTTATCATCAGTATCAGCAACAAGAAGATTACATTCCTCAACCTACACAATACATACCCTTCTGTTAGGTTATATCTCATCTGCCAGCTCATTCGGATAAATGGATTTCCAAAAAAAAAAAATTACATATAGAACCCTCTCCTTTATTGTTATTCCCCTCCCCCTGCCCTCTCCATTACTCAAGTAGAACTATGCCTATTATTATTAAGCTGCCTATTTATTATGCCATTCTTAGACTCATGCAAATCATCATTTTTTATATAATATACCCTTCCCTTCGCTTTATACTTTAGATATAGACCACTCGCCCTTCCTCTCGTCCATTAGAAAAAAAAGTTACCCTTTTTATTTAGAACCATTCCCATTCTTTTTTATTTTAATGCCCATCCACCAGTCGTTTTTATTATTATTCATCCGTAGTATTAGATTCCATTCATTGTTTGTTATTTTTAATAAAGTTACACAAATAAGCATTTATTATTCATTGATTTGTCCAACAGATTTTGTCCAACATGATTAAAAATAAATAGACCCTCGATTCCATGGGAATATAAAAAAGTTTTTTTTTGATCCGAACCGATATTGATATTGGAAATTTGCATAAATTTTTATCAAGAAAATCAGGGAGCCCTTCTATTTCAGTGGAGGGATTATTTGAAAATAGGTAGCCAAGACTTTTTTGCCAAGGTGTGAAATTTTACGTTATGCATTTTGAAATCATATAATTCATATATATATGTATATTTACTATGTGATGGTTAAATGCTCGATTTATCTCGGCGATACTATTTTTAGATCATACAACATTTTTCCTAGATTCAAAGAAGTTCTGGTACGACATTTACACGTGATTTGGGTTTGATACTTCGTGGTTGGTATAGACCCTTCATTTTGAAAGATCCCGTTCGACTCTTTAAATGGAAAGAACCACATCGGTTATTCATTTTTATTTATTCAGCCAAGACTAAAAGCAGCTCACTAGCACGTACAGTAGGATGATGATGATGACGTTAATTTATTGCCATTGTTATACTGACATTCTTACCCCACGTTTTCTTCCCATCGAGTCACTCTCTCCTATGCGACCTCAATAACACCCGACAAAGGATGCCAATGATGGTGATGATGATTGGTTCAGAGTAAAGGCTTTTAGGTTGGTAAGCTATTAGCCATTTTTTACACGGCATGTGTCAATTGCTAGAATAAATGCCGCACATTGCTGGGTTAACATAATTCGCATGATTTCCCATCGAAACAAAAAAAAATCCCCCAGCTTAGTGCAATCGGCATTTAAATTGCCGGGCGATATCGATTTTTTTTTTTTTTTTTTCAGGCGCCTCTGGTCTCATCTTTTTTTTTTTTTTTTTTTTTTTTTTTTCAGCTTCTTCCACAAACAATACACAAACGTTATGCCCAACAATACCTATATTGGTGCCATTGATCAAGGTACCACCACAACTCGCTTCCATGTATTCAACGACAAAGGAAAACTAATTACCTCCCATCAGTTGGACTATGAACAAATATATCCAAAATCCGGGTAAGCTCGCAAAAAAATAGGTCGAGGCAAAAAAAAAAAAAAAAAAAAAAAAAACGTCTATTTAAACTATTGTTTTTTTTCCCTTGTCGCTTAGTTGGGTTGAACATGACCCTTATGAGCTTCTGGATACAGCAATACGATGTGCTGATGAAGTGTTCAGGACAATGGGTATGATGGGGCGTACTTTGTCTCATATCAAAGGTATAGAAATGATATGCAAGGTGTCAATATATCTGTGTGTGTGGGGGGGGGAGAGGTGACAGGGAGAAGTTGAAAATATACTCATGAACTTGCTCATTTTTATTATTTCTTTTCTTTCAAACAGCTTTTGGAATAACGAATCAACGAGAAACAACTATCGTATGGGATCGCAATACAGGTGAACCCCTTTACAATGCCATTGTCTGGTGTGATTCAAGAACAACTCGATTGGTTGAAAAACTCAAACGCAAACAAGAAAAAGTGGGACTTGATATACAAGGCATTTGTGGTTTACCTCTTCATAATTATTTTTCAGCTGTCAAACTCAAATGGTTGATGAAAAATGTCGACAAGGTCAAGGAAGCTGTCAAGAACAAACGGGCGATGTTTGGGACAGTAGATTCATGGCTTATTTGGGTAAGTAGAATGTGAGAGGTGTGGGTAGTGGTTAGGGGGGGATCGGACATAGTCCTTGATTTTGGTTGTTTATTATTATTATTATTATTTACATAGAATCTTACTGGTGGTATTCAAGGGGGAATTCATGTTACTGATGTGACGAATGCAAGTCGGACAATGTTTATGAATTTGGAAACCTGTGAATGGGATGAACGTTTGTTAGAGTAAGTAACCCCCCCCCCTCCTAATGAATACATAAACTACATTTTTAACCTGGGGATATCAATTTCTTTGTTTTTTTCTTTGTCCGTTAGATTTTTCGGCGTTCCAGATCATGTCTTACCAAAGATAGTATCCTCCTCTGAAGTATATGGTGAAGCTAGATGGGGACCTTTAGAAGGTATTCCAATTGCTGGGTGTCTTGGTGATCAGCAAGCTGCTTTTGTGGGTCAACAATGCTTCGAAAAAGGAGAGGCCAAGAATACATATGGAACAGGGGCATTCATGGTGCTCAACGTCGGAAAGTCGCCTGTGAAATCAAATAATGGACTATTATCAACGGTTGGATATCGGTTTGGCAAAGGGGAAACTGTCTATGCATTAGAAGGGTCCATAGCTGTG